>CAWUFW010012123.1:0-563047 GCA_963921515.1 Calotriton arnoldi
CACGTTAGTGATAGATTCCTTACCTTAGAATATCCCCAGGCGTCAGGCTGGATCCGGAAAGTTTTGCGTAGCAGTACCCTTGCGCGTCGGTAGGCGGCGTCGTGCGGCTCCGCGTCCGTCGTCGGCGTCGTGATCGCCGGGATGACGTCGCGGGCAGTACTTAGGCGCCGCCCCTGCGCGCTGACGTCAGTTCTTCTTTTTCCGCGCCAGTAAGCGCAGATCCGGGAAGAGCAGTGCCCTGGTCAATTTTTGACCATACTTTTTGGTGATTTTTTCACTGTTTTTTCCAACTTTAAGGTGTCGTAGGGATGCCCGGCTTCAAGCGATGCGGCGCCTGTGCGCGGATGATGTCCGTCACCGACCCGCATTGGGAGTGTCTCTTCTGCCTCGGCCGAGGCCACGACACCGAGTCTTGTCCCGAATGCCAGGCCCTCAACCCGAAAGCTTTGCGAGAGCGGTCTCGAAAGCTCCTCGAGGCCCGGCATTCGGCTCCGCGGAAGCCCCGGTCGCGTGAGAGGTCCAGGGGTCGCTCGCGGAGTGCACACCGGTCGTCGGCGTCGAAGTCTTCTTCGTCCGGTAAGTCTAGGCACAAGAAGTCCAAGAAGCATCGTCGCTCTCGGACTTCGCCTCGCCGGTCTCGCGACTCGGCTGAGGCCCCTCCCGGCACCGTCCCCGCCCCCGCGGCCCCGGACTTGCCTGTGGAGTCGCCCCCGTCATACCCGCCCTTCCCGGGTTCGGGGGCGGATCCGGCCAAGGTACAGGAGTTCCTGTCGGCCATGGCCCGCCTCTTCGGGCCTTCAGGCCCCTCCGGTGCGCCTTCGGGCCCCGCGGGCCCTGATGGGGTTGCTCCGGCGTCGCCGGCGGCTCCGGCCCCGGCGTCGCCCGAGCCTCCAGCCTCGATCCCGGCTCCGGCTTCGGCCCCGGCCTCGATCCCGGCTCCACAACCCCCATCGACGCCGGTCGACCTCACGACACCTCCGCCGGCGCCGATGTCTCCGGTGCCGTTCTCGACGCCGCCCTGGGCTCCGGGCGGCGTCGTCCCCAGTTCCTTCCGGCTCCGGACATGGACCCGGAGCGACGTCGCTCGACGCCGGCTCCGGCGCCGATGGGACCTTGGGTCCCAAATGTCCCTCCTCCTCCTTATTTTGAACCAGAGGAGGACCAGGAGGACTGGGAGGGGTCTGATGACCCTCTGACACGCAACTGTCAGTATGATGAGGACTGGACAGAGAGTCTAGGGGAGGCCAGTGGTCTGGATACTTCTCCTGACACTGGCATGCTGTCTCCTCCCGTGGCTACGGAGGAGGGGGCCAATTTTGGTACGGTGTTGCGTAGGGCTGCTGGGGCCTTACGTCTCCAGCTCCCTACTTTGACGGTCAAGCCTAACATCTTGACAGAGGTGCTTCAGCCGGCAGCCTCCTCTGCGGAGACTGTGCTGCCGTTTAACGACGCCCTCACTGACGTTCTTTTGGGCGCCTGGTCCAAGCCCAACACAGGGGCTCCTGTGGATCGGAACGTGTCACGACGCCATCGCCCCGCTCCGGGCGACCCCCTGTTTCTTTCTGTCCACCCCACTCCTGAGAGCTTGGTTGTCCAAGCCTCCGCTTCCCAAACCGCCTTCCCTACCGCTCCTCCGGATAGGGAATCCAAACGCCTGGATCAGTTTGGGAAGAAAGGTTTTTCTTCCTCCAGTGCTGGCTTGCGGTCCGTTAACACCGCTTGTCTTTTGGGCCGATATACCCACTCCCTGTGGGATTCGGTGGCGGATGTTTTGCCCCAGTGCCCTGAGGAGGTCCAGGCACTGCTTTCCCGCGCCATTGCGGAAGGAAGGGATGCGGCCAAATACACTATCCGTTGTGGCCTTGACACCGCTGACTCGCTGGGCAGGTCGATTGCAACGACGGTGGCGCTCCGGCGCCACGCCTGGCTGAGAACCACTGGTTTTTCAGGGGATGTCCAGAATACTCTCATGGACATGCCCTTTGATGGAGTCGGTCTTTTTGGGTCCAAAGCAGACCATGCGTTGGAGCGCTTTAAGGACTCACGGGCTACTGCAAAGTCCCTGGGCCTTTCTGCTACACGCCCTCCGCTGCCTTCTGCTTTTCGCCCCTATCGTGGCCACGGTAGGGGCGCCCCTTCACGTCAGCAGCCCAGCCACCGGCCCGCGCAGCAGGCGTCTTCGCGTGGCCGAGGACGTGGATTCCGCCGTGGCGGATCGGGCAACCAGCGTGCGGGTCAGGCCACCACCTCCAACCCGTCCGCGGCCTCCAAGCCCTCCTAGTCCCTCCTTTCAGGTGCACGGCACGCCAGTAGGGGGCAGGGTCCGCCATCACCTTCCCCACTGGCGCACCATCACCTCGGACAGGTGGGTCTTGGACATTGTCCGAAGGGGCTACTCCCTCCCCTTCGAGACCACCCCCAGCCATGCCACCTCAATTCCACCGCATGTCAGGGGATCACTTGGTGCTTCTACAGAAGGAAGTCACGGCCCTCTTGACCAAGAGGGCCATCGAGCATGTTCCGACCCCAGAAGTAGGGCGTGGTTGCTACTCCCACTACTTTCTGGTGCCCAAAAAGGACAAGGAGGACATGCGTCCTATCTTGGACCTCCGGAACGTCAATCGCTTCCTCCGGAATGAGAAGTTCAAGATGCTCACCCTAGCTCAGGTCTTGACTGCCCTCGACCCAGGAGACTGGTTGGTAGCGTTGGACTTGCAGGACGCGTATTTCCACATCCCCGTCCTGCCGGCCCACCGGCGTTACCTTCGGTTCACGGTAGGCCCCGAGCATTTTCAGTTCACCGTGCTCCCCTTTGGCCTTACAAGTGCCCCTCGGGTGTTCACGAAAGTGATGGCGGTGGTCGCAGCTCATCTGCGCCGGGCAGGGGTTTCAGTCTTCCCCTACCTCGACGACTGGCTGCTGAAGGCGGGCTCGTCCCAGGCAGTCGTCTCCCACCTCCAGACTACGGCCGAACTCCTGCACTCGCTGGGGTTCTCCATCAATGTGCCGAAGTCGCATCTGATTCCTTCTCCACAGCTCCTTTTCATCGGAGCAGTTCTGGACACGACGCAGTTTCGGGCCTATCCTCCCGAACGGCGAGTCCGGGATATTCAGGCTATGATTCCGATCTTTCGGCCTTTATCCTGGGTTTCGGTAAGGATGACCCTGAGGCTGCTGGGCCTCATGGCCTCCTGCATCCTGCTGGTCAATCATGCCAGATGGCATATGCGGGCTCTGCAGTGGGACCTGAAGTTCCAGTGGGCGCAGCACCAGGGCAACCTGTCCGATCACGTCCAGATCTCGGAGGGGACTGCAAAACAGCTGCAGTGGTGGCTCTCGAACCGGCAATGGGTCATGGGCAGATCCCTCTCCCTTCCCCAGCCAGAGCATACAGTTGTGACGGACGCGTCCCTTCTGGGATGGGGCGGTCACATGGGAGAGGCGGAGATCAGAGGCCTCTGGTCTCCGGCGGAGTCCCGGCTCCATATCAACCTTCTGGAGCTCCGGGCGATCCGGCTTGCACTCAAGGCATTCCTTCCCTCTGTCAAAGGGAAGGTAGTGCAGGTGTTCACAGACAACACCACCGCCATGTGGTACTGCAACAAACAGGGCGGGGTGGGGTCTTGGACCCTTTGTCAGGAGGCTCTGCGCCTCTGGACATGGCTGGAACATCAGGGCATGTTCCTGATGGTTCAACACCTGGCAGGTTCTCTGAACGCCAGGGCGGACGAACTCAGCCGCCGGTGCATGATGGATCACGAATGGCGTCTTCACTCGGAAGTGGCGCAAGGACTCTTTCTACAGTGGGGAGAGCCTTGGTTAGATCTATTCGCCACCGAAGAGAACGCGCAATGTCATCAGTTCTGCGCGTTGGAATTTCCAAGGCGGCACTCGCTCGGCGACGCTTTCGTCGCGAGTGGAGTTGCGGTCTGTTGTACGCCTTTCCGCCTATACCACTTCTACCCAGAGTGTTGAAGAAGATTCGGCACGACCGGGCCCAAGTCATTCTTGTGGCTCCGGACTGGGCTCGAAGAGTTTTGTATCCCGAGCTACTCAATATGAGCATAGATCCCCCGATCCGTCTGCCTCTTCGGGAGGATCTTCTGTCGCAGCAGCAGGGGACGGTCCTCCACCCGAACCTGTCCAGTCTACACCTGCTTGCGTGGAGATTGAGCGGCGGCAGTTGATTCCTTTCGACTTGCCTCCCGAAGTTTGTGATGTGATTCTGGCAGCCAGGCGTCCCTCCACTAAGGTGGTATACGCCTGCAGGTGGAACAAATTTGTGGCATGGTGCACAGCAAAGGCTGTGGATCCCCTTTCTGCCCCTCTTTCTGAGGTCCTTCTGTTCCTTCTCTCTCTGGCCCAACAGGGTTCTGCCCTGGGTACCATCAAGGGTTATCTTTGTGCTATCTCGGCCTTCCTCAGGCTCCCTGATCAGCCCTCCCTTTTCAAGTCCCCTGTTGTTAACAGGTTCTTAAAAGGCATTACTCACCTCTTCCCTCCTGTTCCGTTTGTAATGCCTCAGTGGGACTTGAACTTGGTTCTTACCTTTTTAATGTGCGCTCCCTTTGAGCCTCTGCATAACTGTCCTCTTCGTCTTCTGACTCTAAAGACAGCCTTTCTGGTGGCCATCACCTCCGCTCGGCGGGTGAGTGAGCTCCAGGCTCTTTCTTGCAAACCTCCCTTTCTGTCTAATCATCCAGACAAGGTTGTTCTTCGGACGCGTCCGTCCTTCTTGCCAAAGGTGGTTACTGCTTTCCACATTGGGCAGACCATCACTTTGCCCACCTTCTTTCCGCCTCCGCATCCTTCCAGAGAGGAAGAGAGGCTCCACCGTCTGGACCCAAAACGTGCGCTCTCCTTCTATATCGACCGCACAAAACACTTCCGGGTGGATGACCAGCTCTTTGTTGGCTACGTGGGCGCCAAAAAAGGTCGGGCGGTGCACAAGAGGACCATCTCCCGCTGGGTTACCTTGTGCATCAAGACCTGCTATTCTTTGGCTAAGAAGGAGCCTCCTGTTGGGCTGCGTGCCCATTCCACCAGGGCAACGGCTGCTACCACGGCCTTGGGCCGCGGTGTTCCGCTGCCGGTTATCTGTCAGGCAGCTACGTGGGCCTCGCTGCACACGTTTACTAAGCATTACTGCCTTGACAGTCAGGTCCGGAGGGACGGCTTCTTTGGCCGTTCTGTCCTCCAGGACTTCCTTGTCTGATCTTTGTTCGCAGACCCACCACCGGGGTTGGTATTGCTGGGGTATCTATTCTAAGGTAAGGAATCTATCACTAACGTGTCTCTTTCAGATGCACAAGTTACTAACTTGTGTAACGATATATCTGTAAGAGACAGTAGTTAGTGATAGATTCCTTACCGCCCCACCCATCCTCCCCGTTCTGCGAACTGATTTCTAGGGTTAAGGACATCCCTTTCAGGGCCCTAGTATTTTTCAGACACCTGTGTCAGCTTCTTGCATGGCTCTGCGTTCCTGGCGCGGAAAGTCGTGTACAGAACTGACGTCAGCGCGCAGGGGCGGCGCCTAAGTACTGCCCGCGACGTCATCCCGGCGATCACGACGCCGACGACGGACGCGGAGCCGCACGACGCCGCCTACCGACGCGCAAGGGTACTGCTACGCAAAACTTTCCGGATCCAGCCTGACGCCTGGGGATATTCTAAGGTAAGGAATCTATCACTAACTACTGTCTCTTACAGATATATCGTTACACAAGTTAGTAACTTGTGCGACAAGGAGAGAATAATCAGCTCCAAGCAAGGTGGGAGGAGACAATCTTGAAGTTTGAAAAACATGTCTGAGTTAAGAGGATCAGCAGGCGAGCCAGATTTGACCTAGTTGCATAACGTACGTAGCTCATTGAGGTGTACCTGGGGTAGAAGGTAGAGCAAGGGCGGGGTAGTACTTGAGTGATTGTCAGGACTCAAATCAGTAGTATTAGAGGCAGTAAAGTACTTCGCCAGCTTCTCACAGTGGTCATTAACTACATCGGTGAAGTCTACTGCGAGTACAGGTTTGGTAAGGCTATTTAGGAGGGGAAAAAATAACTTTTGCTGGGTTGTTGATTGCGCTTTATTTTATTTACAAGTACTCAGACCTAGATTTCTGGATCAACTTATGGTAGGACTTGATTGAAGCCCTATACTGAATTTTATTTTGAGGATTGTAGGACTTTCTTCAAGAGCGCTCAAGAACCTTACAATGCTTTCTAGCCGTGATCAAGGTTTCATTAAACCAGGGGATGGCATGCTCTTTCCTACTGCGAACCGGCCTAGTACGGTTAAGAGCATCTAGGGCAGAAATGAGCCAAGAATTTTGGGTAACTGCTTGCATCCTTTGCATTAGCTGCCAGCCGAGGGTAACGTTTCTGAAGGAAATCTTCACATTTTTGAAGATCGAGTTTATGCCAAGGGCGTTTGAGTGTAGAATCCTGAACAAGGGTTGGTTTTTGGCTTTTGTGACAGATTGACATAGGGATCAAAAAGTGATCCATCCATGACATAGGGAGAGGTGTTAATACCTTCATAAAACGGCGATTCGAAAAAACAGGATCTGAAAGAGACACGTTAGTGACAGATTCCTTACCTTAGAACAGATTCCTTACCTTAGAATATCCCCAGGCTGGATCCGGAAAGTTTTTGCGTTGCAGTACCCTTGCGCGTCGGTAGGCGGCGTCGTGCGGCTCCGCGTCCGTCGTCGGCATCGTGATCGCCGGGATGACGTCGCGGGCAGTACTTAGACGCCGCCCCTGCGCGCTGACGTCAGTTCTTCTTTTTCCGCGCCAGTAAGCGCAGATCCGGGAAGAGCAGTGCCCTAGTCAATTTTTGACTACATTTTTGGTGATTTTTTCACTGTTTCTTTTCGAGTCTTCTCGACTCCTAGGTGTCGGTAGGGATGCCCGGCTTCAAGTCATGCGACGTCTGTGGTCGAATGATGTCGATCACAGACCCGCACTTAGTGTCTGTACTGTCTCGGCCGAGACCACGACACGAAGTCGTGCCCTGACTGCCGGAAATTACACCCGAAGGCTTTGCGAGAGCGGTCTCGAAAGCTCCTCGAGGTCCGGCAGTCTGCACCAAGCCCCGGTCCCGTGAGAGGTCGAGGGGCCGGTCGCGGAGCCCCCGCCGGTCGTCGGAGTCCAAGTCTTCGCACTCCTCGGCTAAGTCGAAGCACAAAAAGTCTAAGAGGCATCATCGCTCTAAGACTTCGCCTCGCCGGTCTCGCGACTCGGCTGAGGCCCCTGTCGGCACCGTCCCCGCGGCCCCGGACGTGCCTGTGGAGCAGCCCCCGCATTACCCGTCCTTTCCGGGTTCGGGGGCGACTCCGGCCCAAATACAGGAATTCCTGTCTGCCATGGCCCGCCTCTTCGGGCCTCAAGGTCCCTCCGGTGCGCCTTCGGGCCCCGCGGGCTCTGATGGGGTTGCTCCGGCGTCGCCGACGACACCGGTCCCGGCGTCGCCTGTCCCGCCAGCCTTGATCCCGGCCTCGGCTCCGGCCCCGGCCTCGATCCCGGCTCCGGTGGTACCGCAACCCCCATCGACGCCGGTTGACCTAACCACACCTCCGCCGGCGCCGATGTCCCCGGTGCCGTTCCTGACGCCGCCTGGGGCTCCGGGCGGCGTCGTTCCCCGGTTCTCTCCGGTTCCAGACATGGAGCCGGACCGACGTCGCTCGACGCCGGCTCCGGCGCCGATGAGACCTTGGGTCCCAGATGTCCCTCCTCCTCCATATTTTGAACCAGAGGAGGACCAGGAGAGCTGGAAGGGGTCGGAAGACCCTCTCACACAGCAGTGTGAGTATGATCAGGACTGGGCAGAGGAACTTGGGGATGCCAGTGGTCTAGACACTTCCCCTGACACTGGCATGCTGTCTCCTCCCGTGGCTACGGAGGAGGGAGCAAATTTCGCAACGGTGTTGCGTAGAGCAGCTGGAGCCTTGCACCTCCAATTGCCTACTGTGGCTGTCAGGACTAATCTCCTGACGGAAGTGCTTCAGCCGGCAGCTTCCTCATCGGAGACTGTGCTGCCGTTTAATGATGCACTATCTGACGTTCTTTTGGGCAACTGGTCCAAGCCCACCACAGGGGCTCCTGTGGATAGGAACGTGGCCCGACGCCATCGCCCTGCTCCGGGCGACCCCTTGTTTCTCTCCCAACATCCCACCCCCGAGAGCTTGGTTGTCCAAGCCTCTGCCTCCCAAACCGCCTTCCCACCGCCCCTCCGGATAGGGAATCCAAACGCCTGGACCAATTTGGGAAGAAGGCTTTTTCTTCCTCCAGTGCTGGCTTGCGGTCCGTCAACACCGCTTGCCTTTTGGGCCGATATACCCACTCTCTGTGGGATTCGGTGGCGGCTGTTTTGCCCCAGTGTTCTGAGGAGGTGCAGACACTGCTTACCCGCACCATTGCGGAAGGTAGGGATGCGGCAAAGTACACCATACGTTGTGGCCTTGATACCGCCGACTCGCTGGGCAGATCGCTTGCAACGACGGTGGCGCTGCGTCGCCAAGCCTGGCTGAGAACAACTGGTTTCTCGGGTGATGTCCAGAATACACTCATGGACATGCCCTTTGATGGAGTCGGTCTTTTTGGTTCCAAAGCAGACCATGCGCTGGAGCGTTTTAAGGACTCACGGGCTACTGCCAAGTCCCTGGGCCTTTCTGTTGTGCGCCCTCCGCTAACCTCTGCTTTTCGCCCCTTTCATGGCCATGGAAGGGGCGCCCAGTCACGTCCGCTGCCCAGCCACCTGCCCGCGCAGTAAGCGTCTTCGCGTGGCCGAGGACGTGGCTACCGCCGTGGCGGTTCGGGCAACCAGCGTGCGGGTCAGGCCACCAACTCCGCCCCGTCCGCGGCCTCCAAGCCCTCCTAGTCCCTCCTTTCAGGTGCACAGCACGCCAATAGGGGGCAGGGTCCGCCATCACCTTCACCACTGGCGTGCCATCACCTCGGACAGGTGGGTCTTGGACATTGTCCGAAGGGGCTACTCCCGCCCCTTCGAGACCACCCCCCCAGCCATGCCACCTCAATTCCACCGCATGGCAGGGGATCACTTGATGCTTCTGCAGAAGGAAGTCACGGCCCTCTTGGCCAAGAGGGCCATCGAGCATGTTCCGACCCCAGAAGTAGGACGTGGTTGCTACTCCCACTACTTTCTGGTGCCCAAAAAGGACAAGGAGGACATGCGTCCTATCTTAGACCTCCGGAACGTCAATCGCTTCCTCCGGAAGGAGAAGTTCAAGATGCTCACCCTAGCTCAGGTCTTGACTGCCCTCGACCCTGGAGACTGGTTGGTAGCGTTGGACTTGCAGGACGCTTATTTCCACATCCCCGTCCTGCCGGCCCACCGGCGTTACCTTCGGTTCACGGTAGGCCTCGAGCATTTTCAGTTCACCGTGCTCCCCTTTGGCATTACAAGTGCCCCTCGGGTGTTCACGAAAGTGATGGCGGTGGTCGCAGCTCATCTGCGCCGGGCAGGGGTTCCAGTCTTCCCCTACCTCGACGACGGGCTGCTGAAGGCGGGCTCGTCCCAGGCAGTCGTCTCCCACCTCCAGACTACGGCCGAACTCCTGCACTCGCTGGGGTTCTCCATCAATGTGCCGAAGTCTCATCTGATTCCTTCTCCACAGCTCCTTTTCATCGGAGCAGTTCTGGACACGACGCAGTTTCGGGCCTATCCTCCCGAACGGCGAGTCCGGGATATTCAGGCTATGATTCCGATCTTTCAGCCTTTATCCTGGGTTTCGGTACGGATGACCCTGAGGCTGCTGGGCCTCATGGCCTCCTGCTGGTCGATCATGCCAGATGGCATATGCGGGCTCTGCAGTGGGACCTGAAGTTCCAGTGGGCGCAGCACCAGGGCAACCTGTCCGATCACGTCCAGATCTTGGAGGGGGCTGCAAAACAGTTGCAGTGGTGGCTCTCGAACCGGCAATGGGTCATGGGCAGATCCCTCTCCCTTCCCCAGCCAGAGCACACAGTTGTGACGGACGCGTCCCTTCTGGGATGGGGCGGTCACATGGGAGAGGCGGAGATCAGAGGCCTCTGGTCTCCGGCGGAGTCCCGGCTCCATATCAACCTTCTGGAGCTCCGGGCGATCCGACTTGCACTCAAGGCATTCCTTCCCTCTGTCAAAGGGAAGGTAGTGCAGGTGTTCACAGACAACACCACCGCCATGTGGTACTGCAACAAACAAGGCGGGGTGGGGTCGTGGACCCTCTGTCAGGAGGCTCTGCGCCTCTGGACATGGCTGGAACATCAGGGCATGTTCCTGATGGTTCAACACCTGGCAGGTTCCCTGAACGTCCGAGCGGACGAACTCAGCCACAGGTGCATGATGGATCACGATTGGCGTCTTCACTCGGAAGTGGCGCAAGGTCTCTTTCTGCAGGGGGAGAGCCTTGGTTAGATCTATTCGCCACCGAAGAGTACGCGCAATGTCATCAGTTCTGCGCGTTGGAATTTCCAAGGCGGCACTCGCTCGGCGACGCTTTTCGTCGCGAGTGGAGTTGCGGTCTGTTGTACGCCTTTCCGCCTATACCACTTCTACCCAGAGTGTTTAAGAAGATTCGGCGCGACCGGGCCCAAGTCATCCTTGTGGCTCCGGACTGGGCTCGAAGAGTTTGGTATCTTGAGCTACTCAGTATGAGCGTCGATCCCCCGATCCGTCTGCCTCTTCGGGAGGATCTTCTGTCGCAGCAGCAGGGGCCGTCCTCCACCCGAACCTGTCCAGCCTCCACCTGCTTGCGTGGAGATTGAGCGGCGGCAGTTGATTCCTTTCGACTTGCCTCCCGCCTGCAGGTGGAACAAGTTTGTGGCATGGTGCACAGCAAAGGCTGTGAATCCCCTCTCTGCCCCTCTTTCTGAGGTTCTTCTGTTCCTTCTTTCACTGGCCCAACAGGGTTCTGCCCTGGGTACCATCAATGGCTATCTTTGTGCCTTCCTGATCAGCCCTCCCTTTTCAAGTCCCCTGTTGTTAACAGATTCCTTAAAGGCATTACACACCTCTTCCCTCCTGTTCCGTTTGTGATGCCTCAGTGGGACTTGAACTTGGTTCTTACCTTTCTCATGTGCGCTCCCTTTGAGCCTCTCCATAACTGTCCTCTTCGTCTTCTGACTCTGAAGACAGCCTTTCTGGTGGCCATCACCTCCGCTCGGTGGGTGAGTGAGCTCCAGGCTCTATCATGCAAACCTCCCTTTCTGTCTGTCCGTCCAGACAAGGTTGTTCTTAGGACGCGTCCGTCCTTCTTGCCAAAGGTGGTTACTGCCTTCCACATTGGGCAGACCATCACTTTGCCCACCTTCTTTCCGCCTCCGCATCCTTCCAGAGAGGAAGAGAGGCTCCACCGTCTGGACCCAAAACGTGCGCTTTCCTTTTATATCAACCGCACACAACACTTCCGGGTGGATGACCAGCTCTTTGTTGGCTACGTGGGCGCCAAAAGACGTCGGGCGGTGCACAAGAGAACCATCTCCCGCTGGGTAACCTTGTGTATCAAAGCCTGCTATTCTTTGGCTAAGAAGGAGCCTCCTGTTGGGATGCGTGCCCATTCCACCAGGGCAACGGCTGCTACCACGGCTTTAGGCCGCGGTGTTCCGCTGCAGGATATCTGTCAGGCAGCTATGTGGGCCTCGCTGCACACGTTTACAAAGCATTACTGCCTTGACAGTCAGGTCCGGAGGGACAGCTTCTTTGGCCGTTCTGTCCTCCGGGACTTCCTTGTCTGATCTTTGTTCGCAGACCCACCACCGGGGTTGGTATTGCTGGGGTATCTATTCTAAGGTAAGGAATCTGTCACTAACGTGTCTCTTTCAGATGCACAAGTTACTAACTTGTGTAACGATATATCTGTAAGAGACAGTAGTTAGTGACAGATTCCTTACCGCCCACCCATCCTCCCCGTTCTGCGAACTGATTTCTAGGGTTAAGGACATCCCTTTCAGGGCCCTAGTATTTTTCAGACACCTATGTCAGCTTCTTGCATGGCTCTGCGTTCCTGGCGCGGAAAGTCGTGTACAGAACTGACGTCAGCGCGCAGGGGCGGCGTCTAAGCACTGCCCGCGACGTCATCCCGGCGATCACGACGCCGACGACGGACGCGGAGCCGCACGACGCCGCCTACCGACGCGCAAGGGTACTGCTACGCAAAAACTTTCCGGATCCAGCCTGACGCCTGGGGATATTCTAAGGTAAGGAATCTGTTCTAAGGTAAGGAATCTGTCACTAACTACTGTCTCTTACAGATATATCGTTACACAAGTTAGTAACTTGTGCATCAAGGAGTTGACCAGCTGAATGTGTAGGACAGCAACTAGCTGACATGTAGCGAGGTCGTCTAGAAAATTGTCGATTATCACCATCCTGGTTAGTTTCCAAATGGAGAAAAAGATCGCCCAGGATGTGGAAATTAGCTGACTTAATGGTAAGTGAGACAGTCCGATTGATCAGTGCCTCCCTAAAGGCTTTGGAAGGGCCAGGAGCACGGTAGATTAGGACCCTGGATAGTGTAAAATTGGTATCCAAGGCAATTTTAAAAAGGGCGCTTTTACAGTCTGGGATGGTATCAAGGGTCATGCTACATGTGTAGTTCTCTCTATAAATCAGTGCAGTGCCACAGCCTCTGCCACTGGCTGTATTAAAGTTCTTCAAGTGGTAGCCAGGTGGAAGTGTGAGGGCTGGCTCCGCTACAGTCAGTCAGGAACAGAATATCTGGAGGGTGGTCTTCAATAAGGTCAAAGACCTCTGCATGGTGTTTATCTAAAGAGAGCCAGTTGAGACTAAGAAATTTAAGTTCTGTCGTCTGTGGGGGTGGGGGGGGCAGCTTAGTCCGGAATCTCAGAGAGGGTTTTAACATGATTCTCCCTTTCATGCCTTCCCCCATGGACCTGAGAGTCCTGGACATTTGAGCTGTGATCCCAATGTCTCAGCCTCTGTCCTGGATCTCAGTGAGGATGACTCTGAGGCTGTTGTGGCTTTTGACCTCCAGCATCATGTTGGTAAATCATGCTAGATGGAATATGCTGGCTCTTTAGTGGGATCTGAATTCCCAGTGGGTATAGCATTGGGGGATCTGTCTATGTACAGATTTCAAAGTAGACTGCAAAATCTCTTCAGTTGTTGGCTGCTGGACCATGATTAAATCAGAGGCAGACCCCTCTCCTTACCCCATCCAGAGCTACCAGTGGTGACTTATGCATCGCTTCTGGGTTGGGGAGGCCATCTGGGAGGGTTGGAGAGCAGAGGCATCTGATCTTAGACTGGTACCCAGTGCCACATCAGTCTCCTGGAGTTGGGGGCTATCTATCTGGTTTCGAAAGCCTTTCTTCCAACCATCAAAGGGAGGCTAGTGCAGGTGCTCACAGACAACATCACCGCCATGTGGTCCTGCAACAAGGGGTCAGGGACCCTGTATCAAGAGACGCTACACATCTGGAAGTGGTTCGAACACCAGGGGATTTTGCTGGTGGCACACCTCCCAGCAGGAACTCAGAACTCCAGGGTGGACTAACTCAGCCGCCCACACCTAACGGATCACAAATGGCAGCTACACCTATAGGTGGCGCAAAGTCTCTTCCGCGAATTGAGAGAACCTTGGCTTGATCTTTTCGCCACGGTCAAGAATGCACTATGTCAACTTTTTTTGCGCATTGGAGTTCAAAAGATGGCTCTCTCTCAGCAACTCATTCCACCTAGGGTGGAGCTCAGGACTCCTGTACGCCTTTGCGTTTCTACTTCTCTTGCCCAGAGTTCTGAATATGATGAGTGGTGACCGGGCCCAAACCGTTCTAGTGGCACCGGATTTGGCAAGGAGAGTGTTGAACCCGGAGCTCCTGAGCATGAGCATCTGTCCTCCGATCAGGCTGGCACTTCGGGAGGATCTTCTGTCACAGCAGCAAGTCAGGGCCCTGCACCTGGGCCTACGCAATCTTCATCTCCATACTTAGAGATTAAGAGTTGGCAGTTGACTTAATTCAACCTTCCTCCCGGAGTAGTTTGTCATTCTAGTAGCCAGGCATTCCCCCCACAAAATCAGTATATGTCTGCCATTGTGACAAGTTTGTGGTTTGGTGCAATACTCGGCCGATTGACCCACTTCAAGCCAAACTATATGAAATGTTGCGGTTTGTGAAATGTATCTGAAAGAAACAGTTAGTTATAGATTCCTTACCTTAGAATTACCACCAGGCGTCAGACTGGATTCGGAAAGTTTTTCGTCAGCAGTACCCCTGCGTGTCGTAAGGTGGCATCGGTCGACTCCGCGTTCGTCGTTGGCGTCGTGGTCGCCGGAATGACGTCGCAGTAGCTACATAGACGCTGCCCTCGCGTGCTGACTTCAGTTCTTTCTTTTTCCGCGCCAGCAAGCGCAGATCCAGAGAGAGCAGTACCTCCAGTCACTTTTTGACTGACTTTTTCTCGACTTTTGTCGACATCGTTTTTTGAGTCCATCGACTCCTGGTGCACGAGGGATGCCCGGCTTCCAGGCTTGCGGTTCCTGTAGCCGACTGATGTCGGCGACGAATCCGCACTGTGTGTGCCTCTTCTGCCTGGAGCGCGACCACGACCCCAAGTCATGCTCCGACTGCCGGACCATGAATCCGAAGTCTTTGCGGGAGCGGTCCCGAAAACTTCTCGAGGCCCGGCAGCCGGCTCCGTGCCGTTCAAGGTCCCGGTCGCATAGGTCGAGGGACCGGTCGCGGAGCCATCATCACTCTTCATCCAAGTCTTCGCACTCGGGGTCAGGTAAGTCGAAGCACAAGAAGAAGTCCAAGAAGCATCGTCGCTCTTCGACTTCTCCCCGTCTGTCGGCTGAAGCGACGAGGGATGCGGGTGGTGCCCTCCCGCGGCTACGCGTGCGGAGCCCGAAGGGCCGACTCCGGGCTTCCCTCCCTGACCGGGAGCGACCCCTGCCCAGCTTCGTCAGTTTTACGAAGCGATGCATGCCATCTTTGGGCAGTCCGACTCCGCCGGCGCGCCTTCGGGGCCTGCGGACTCGGCTGGGGGCCCTGGGCCTTCGGCGGCTCCGACTCCGCAGGGTCCCCTTGGATCCAGGCTTGGATCCGGATAGGCGCCGGTCAACCTTGTTACACCTCCCCCTGCGCCGATTCCACCGGCACCACATCCGGAGTCGGCTTTCTCCCCAGCCGACGCCGACCCCAGCCTCCATCTCGAGGTAGACACGGAGCCGGACCGGCGTCGACCAACGCCGAATCCGGCGCCGACAGGTACTTTTGTGCCCCTGTTCTACCCTGGCTCTTTGAGACCAGATTGGCAGCCAGAGGAGAGTGAGGAGGGCTGAGAGGAGTCTGGAGAACCTTTAACCGACCCGTTAGGTTAAGAACCGGACTGGAGAGAGGAACTGGGGGAAGCCAGTGGTCTGGATACCTCACCAGACCTTGGCATGTTGTCTCCTCCTACCGTGGCTACGGAGGAGAGAGCGTCGTACGCAGTGGTGTTGCGTAGGGCGGCCGAGGCTCTCAACCTCTAACTACCTACGGTGGCAGTCAGGACTAACCTCCTGACAGAGGTGCTTCAACCGGCAGTGAGCTCTTCCGAGCCCCTGCTGCCGTTTAATGAAGCCCTAATAGACATCCTTTTGGGCACCTAGTCCAGGCCCAACACAGGGGCTCCTGTGGACAGGATGATTGCCCGACACACCCCCGGGCCTGGATGACCCCACTTTCCTCTCCCAACACCCCACCCCTTAGAGCTTGGTGGTCCAAGCCTCCACCTCCAAAGGCGCATTCCCTAACGCACCACTTGATAGGGAATCCAAAAGCTGGACCATCTTGGGAAGAAGATGTTTTCTTCCTCCAGCTTGGTACTGCGGTCGGTAAACGCTGCATGTCTGTTGGGCCGTTACACCCACTCCGTGTGGAACACGGTTGCACAAGTGCTGCCTCAGTGCCCGGAGGAGGCCCGGGCCGTACTCTCCCAGGGAGTTGCCGAAGGGAGAGACGCAGCGAAGTTTACCATCCGCTGTAGGCTGGATACCGCCGACTCACTAGGCAGGACGATTTCCACGTCGGTAGCCCTTCGACACTACGCTTGGTTGAGGTCGACTGGTTTTTCAGGGGATGTCCAATCCACTCTTATGGACATGCCCTTTGATGGCTTTCGCCTATTCGGCGACAAGGCAGACAACGCGCTGTAGTGCTTTAAGGACTCTCGGACTACGGCCAGCTCCTTGGGCCTCTCCACCACCTGCCCTGCGCAGTCTGCCTTTCGCCCCTTTCGTGGCTACAGAAGGGGTGCCCCGCGACGTCCCGCCCAGAGCCATAGGCCGCGGCAAGCTTTTCAGCCCCAGCGCGGCCGGGGACGTGGGAACCACCGCTGTGGTTCTGGGGGCCAGCGGGCGGGCCAGTCCACCACAGCCCCCTCTGCAGCAGCCTCCAAACCTTCCTAGTCCGACCTTTCAGGGCCACCAAACGCCAGTGGGCGGCAGGATTTGCCATCACCTCCCCCACTGGCGCACCATCACGTCGGACAGGTGGGTTTTGCAAATAGTCCGAAGGTGCTACTCCCTCCCCTTCGAGACTACCCCTTCCTGCCATGCCACCTCAGTACCATCGCATGTCGGAGGATCATCGGGCCCTTCTCCAACATTAGGTTTTGGCACTCTTGGCCAAGGGAGCCATCGAGCGAGTTCCTGTCCCAGCAGTAGGTCGTAGTTGCTATTCCCACTACTTTCTGGTGCCCAAGAAGGACAAAGGCCTGCGTCCTATCTTGGATCTCAGGAACGGCAACCGCTTCCTCCGGAAGGAGAAGTTCAAAATGTTGACGCTAGCTCAGGTCCTGTCTGCCCTCAACCCTGGAGACTGGATGGCAGCGTTGGACTTGCAGGACGCTTATTTCCACATCCCCGTCCTGGCGGTGCACCGGCGTTACCTGCGGTTCACGGTAGGCCACGAGCACTTTCAGTTTACCGTGCTCCCCTTTGGCCTTACCAGCGCCCCTCGGGTGTTCACGAAAGTGATGGCGGTGGTCGCAGCTCATCTGCGCAGATCAGGGGTTCCGGTCTTTCCCTATCTCGACGACTGGCTGTTGAAGGCGGCTTGCCCCAGGCTGTCGTCTCCCACCTCCAGACTACGGCCGACCTCCTGCATTGGCTGGGGTTCTCCATCAACGTGCCAAAGTCACACCAGACTCCCTCTCAGAAGCTCCTCTTCATCTGAGCGTTTCTGGACACGATGCAGTTTCGGGTCTATCCTCCCGAACAGCGAGTCCGGGATATTCGAGCTATGATTCCGATCTTTCAGCCTCTATCCCGGGTTTCGGTCAGGATGACCCTCAGGCTACTGGGCCTCCTGCATCCTGCTGGTGGACCATGCCAAATGGCATATGCCGGCTCTGAAGTGGGACCTGAAGTTCCAGTGGGCACAACATCAGGGGAACCTGTCCGATTGCGTCCAGATCAAGGTGGGCACTGCACACCAATTGCAGTGGTGGCTAACGAACCAGCATTGGGTCGACAGCAGATCACTCTCCCTTCCCCAACCAGAGTTCACAGTGGTGACAGATGCATCACTTCTGGGATGGGGCGGCCACACGGGGGAGGCAGAGATCAGAGGCCTCTGGTCTCCGGCGGAGTCGGGGCTCCACATCAACCTTCTGGAGCTTCGGGCGAATCATCTTGCACTCAAAGCATTCCTTCCCTCTGTCTGGGGAAGAGTAGTGCAGGTGTTCACAGACAATACCACCGCCATGTGGTACTGCAACAAACAAGGCGGGGTTGGGTCGTGGACCCTATGTCAGGAGGCCCTCCGCCTCTGGACATGGCTGGAACATCAGGGCATATGCCTGGTGGTTCAACACCTGGCAGGTTCCCTGAACGCCAGGGCGGACGAACTCAGCCGCAGGTGCATGATGGATCGCGAATGGCGTCTTCACTCGGAGGTGGTGCAAGGTCTCTTTCGACAGTGGGGAGAGCCTTGGTTAGATCTATTCGCCACCGAAGAGAACGCGCAATGTCAGCAATTCTGCGCGTTGGAATTTCCAAGGCGGCACTCGCTAGGCAAAGCTTTTCGTCGCGAGTGGAGTTGCGGTCTTCTATACGCCTTTCCGCCTATACCACTACTGCCCAGAGTGTTGAAGAAGATCAAGGGCAACCGGGCCCAAGTCATTCTTGTGGCTCCGGATTGGGCACGAAGAGTCTGGTATCCCGAGCTGCTACACATGGCCATCGATCCTGCGATCAGACTGCCTCTGCGTGAGGATCTTCTGTCGCAGCAGCAGGGGATGGTCCTCCACCCGAACCTGTCCAGCCTCCACCTCCTTGCGTGGAGATTGAGCGTCGGCAGTTGATGTCGTTTGACCTGCCTCCCGAAGTCTGCGATGTTATCTTGGCAGCCAGGCGTCCCTCCACTAAGACGGTATACGCCTGCAGTTGGAACAAATTTGTGGCATGGTGCTCAGCAAAGGCTGTGGATCCCCTTTCTGCCCGTCTTTCTGATGTTCTCTTGAACCTCCTTTCTTTGGCCCAGCAGGGCTCTGCTCTGGGCACTCTAAAGGTCTACCTCTCGGCCATTTCAGCCTTCCTTAGGCTTCCTGATCAGCCTTCTCTTTTTAAGTCCCCTGTTGTAAATCGTTTCCTTTAAGGGCATTACTCATCTTTTTCCTCCTGTTCCTTTCGTAATGCCCCAGTGGGACTTGAACTTGGTTCTTACATATCTTATGTGCGCTCCCTTTGAGCCGCTACATAACTGTCCTATCTGAAAGAGACACATTAGTGACAGATTCCTTACCTTAGAATATCCCCAGGCGTCAGGCTGGATCCGGAACGTTTTTTGCGTAGCAGTACCCTTGCGCGTCGGTAGGCGGCGTCGTGCGGCTCCGCGTCCGTCGTCTGCGTCGTGATCGCCGGGATGACGTCGCGGGCAGTACTTAGGCGCCGCCCCTGCACGCTGACGTCAGTTCTTCTTTTTCCGCGCCAGCAAGCGCAGATCCGGGAAGAGCAGTGCCCTGGTCATTTTTTGACCATACTTTTTGGTGAATTTTTTCACTGTTTTTCTCTATCAAGGTGTCGTAGGGATGCCCGGTTTCAAACGTTGCGGCGCCTGTGCTCGGATGATGTCCGTCACCGACCCGCATTGGGAGTGTCTCTTCTGCCTCGGCCGAGGCCACGACACGGAGTCTTGTACCGACTGCCAGGCCCTCAACCCGAAACCTTTGCAAGAGCGGTCTCGAAAGCTCCTCGAGGCCCGGCATTCGGCTCCGCGGAAGCCCCGGTCGCGTGAGAGGTCCAGGGGTCGATCGCGGAGTCCACACCGGTCGTCGGCGTCGAAGTCTTCTTCGTCCGGTAAGTCGAAACACAAGAAGTCCAAAAGCATCATCGCTCTAGGACTTCGCCTCGCCGGTCTCGCGACTCGGCTGAGGCCCCTCCCGGCACCGTCCCCGCCCCGCGGCCCCGGACATGCCTGTGGAGTCGCCCCCGCAATACCCACCCTTCCCGGGTTCGGGGGCGGATCCGGCCAAAGTGCAGGAATTCCTGTCGGCCATGGCCCGCCTCTTCGGGCCTCCAGGTCCCTCCGGTGCGCCTTCGGGCCCCGCGGGCCCTGATGGGGTTGCTCCGGCGTCGCCGACGGCTCCGGCCCCGGCGTCGCCCGTGCCTCCAGCCTCGATCCCGGCTCCGGCTTCGGCCCCGGCCTCGATCCCGGCTCCACAACCCCCATCGACGCCGGTCGACCTAACGACACCTCCGCCGGCGCCGATGTCTCCGGTGCCGTTCTCGACGCCGCCTGGGGCTCCGAGAGGCGTCGTTCCCCAGTTCCTTCCGGCTCCGGACATGGACCCGGACCGACGTCGCTCGACGCCGGTTCCGGCGCCGATGAGACCTTGGGTCCCAAATGTCCCTCCTCCCCTTATTTTGAACCTGAGGAGGACCTGGAGGACTGGGAGGGGACTGATGACCCTCTGACACAACAGTGTCAGTACGATGAGGACTGGACAGAGGGTCTAGGGGATGCCAGTGGTCTAGATACTTCCCCTGACACTGGCATGCTGTCTCCTCCCGTGGCTACGGAGGAGGGAGCCAATTTTGCAACGGTGTTGCGTAGGGCGGCTGGAGCCTTACATCTCCAACTCCCTGCTGTGGCGGTCAAGGTTAATCTCTTGACAGAGGTGCTTCAGCCGGCAGCCTCCTCTACGGAGACTGTGCTGCCGTTTAACGACGCCCTCACTGACGTTCTTTTGCGCGCCTGGTCCAAGCCCAACACAGGGGCTCCTGTGGATAGGAACGTGTCCCGACGCCATCGCCCAGCTCCGGGCGACCCCCTGTTTCTCTCTGTCCACCCCACCCCTGAGAGCTTGGTTGTCCAGCCCTCCGCTTCCCAAACCGTCTTCCCTACCGCCCCTCCGGATAGGGAATCCAAACGCCTGGATCAATTTGGGAAGAAGGGTTTTTCTTCCTCCAGTGCTGGCTTGCGGTCCATCAACACCGCTTGCCTTTTGGGCCGATATACCCAATCCTTGTGGGATTCGGTGGCGAATGTTTTGCCCCAGTGTTCTGAGGAGGTCCAGACACTGCTTTCCCGGGCTATTGCGGAAGGAAGGGATGCGGCCAAATACACAATCCGATGTGGCCTTGATACCGCCGACTCGCTGGGCAGGTCTATTGCAACGACGATGGCGCTACGACGTCACGCCTGGCTGAGAACCACTGGTTTTTCAGGGGATGTCCAGAATACTCTCATGGACATGCCCTTTGATGGAGTCGGTCTTTTTGGGTCCAAAGCAGACTATGCGTTGGAGCGCTTTAAGGACTCACGGGCTACTGCAAAGTCCCTGGGCCTTTCTGCTACACGCCCTCCGCTGACTTCTGCTTTTCGCCCCTATCGTGGCCACGGTAGGGGCGCCCCTTCACGTCAGCAGCCCAGCCACCGGCCCGCGCAGCAGGCGTCTTCGCGTGGCCGAGGACGTGGATTCCGCCGTGGCGGATCGGGCAACCAGCGTGCGGGTCAGGCCACCACCTCCAACCCGTCCGCGGCCTCCAAACCCTCCTAGTCCCTCCTTTCAGGTGCACAGCACGCCAGTAAGGGGCAGGGTCCGCCATCACCTTCCCCACTGGCGTACCATCACCTCGGACAGGTGGGTCTTGGACATTGTCCGAAGGGGCTACTCCCTCCCCTTCGAGTCCACCCCCAGCCATGCCACCTCAATTCCACCGCATGTCAGGGGATCACTTGGTACTTCTGCAGAAGGAAGTCACGGCCCTCTTGGCCAAGAGGGCCATCGAGCATGTTCCGACCCCAGAAGTAGGGCGTGGTTGCTACTCCCACTACTTCCTGGTGCCCAAAAAGGACAAGGAGGACATGCGTCCTATCTTGGACCTCCGGAACGTCAATCGCTTCCTCCGGAAGGAGAAGTTCAAGATGCTCACCCTAGCTCAGGTCTTGACTGCCCTCGACCCTGGAGACTGGTTGGTAGCGTTGGACTTGCAGGACGCATATTTCCACATCCCCGTCCTGCCGGCCCACCGGCGTTACCTTCGGTTCACGGTAGGCCTCGAGCACTTTCAGTTCACCGTGCTCCCCTTTGGCCTTACCAGTGCCCCTCGGGTGTTCACGAAAGTGATGGCGGTGGTCGCAGCTCATCTGCGCCGGGCAGGGGTTTCAGTCTTCCCCTACCTCGACGACTGGCTGCTGAAGGCGGGCTCGTCCCAGGCAGTCGTCTCCCACCTCCAGACTACGGCCGAACTCCTGCACTCGCTGGGGTTCTCCATCAATGTGCCGAAGTCGCATCTGATTCCTTCTCCACAGCTCCTTTTCATCGGAGCAGTTCTGGACACGACGCAGTTTCGGGCCTATCCTCCCGAACGGCGAGTCCGGGATATTCAGGCTATGATTCCGATCTTTCAGCCTTTATCCTGGGTTTCGGTACGGATGACCCTGAGGCTGCTGGGCCTCATTGCCTCCTGCATCCTGCTGGTCAATCATGCCAGATGGCATATGCGGGCTCTGCAGTGGGACCTGAAGTTCCAGTGGGCGCAGCACCAGGGCAACCTGTCCGATCACGTCCAGATCTCGGAGGTGACTGCAAAACAGTTGCAGTGGTGGCTCTCGAACCGGCAATGGGTCATGGGCAGATCCCTCTCCCTTCCCCAGCCAGAGCACACAGTTGTGACGGACGCGTCCCTTCTGGGATGGGGCGGTCACATGGGAGAGGCGGAGATCAGAGGCCTCTGGTCTCCGGCGGAGTCCCGGCTCCATATCAACATTCTGGAGCTCCGGGCGATCCGACTTGCACTCAAGGCATTCCTTCCCTCTGTCAAAGGGAAGGTAGTGCAGGTGTTCACAGACAACACCACCGCCATGTGGTACTGCAACAAACAAGGCGGGGTGGGGTCGTGGACCCTTTGTCAGGAGGCTCTGCGCCTCTGGACATGGCTGGAACATCAGGGCATGTTCCTGATGGTTCAACACCTGGCAGGTTCCCTGAACGCCAGGGCGGACGAACTCAGCCGCAGGTGCATGATGGATCACGAATGGCGTCTTCACTCGGAAGTGGCGCAAGGACTCTTTCTACAGTGGGGAGAGCCTTGGTTAGATCTATTCGCCACCGAAGAGAACGCGCAATGTCATCAGTTCTGCGCGTTGGAATTTCCAAGGCGGCACTCGCTCGGCGACGCTTTCGTCACGAGTGGAGTTGCGGTCTATTGTACGCCTTTCCGCCTATACCACTTCTACCCAGAGTGTTGAAGAAGATTCGGCACGACCGGGCCCAAGTCATTCTTGTGGCTCCGGACTGGGCTCGAAGAGTTTGGTATCCCGAGCTACTCAATATGAGCGTAGATCCCCCGATCCGTCTGCCTCTTCGGGAGGATCTTCTGTCGCAGCAGCAGGGGACGGTCCTCCACCCGAACCTGTCCAGTCTACACCTGCTTGCGTGGAGATTGAGCGGCGGCAGTTGATTCCTTTCGACTTGCCTCCCGAAGTTTGTGATGTGATTCTGGCAGCCAGGCGTCCCTCCACTAAGGTGGTATACGCCTGCAGGTGGAACAAATTTGTGGCATGGTGCACAGCAAAGGCTGTGAATCCCCTTTCTGCCCCTCTTTCTGAGGTCCTTCTGTTCCTTCTCTCTCTGGCCCAACAGGGTTCTGCCCTGGGTACCATCAAGGGTTATCTTTGTGCTATCTCGGCCTTCCTCAGGCACCCTGATCAGCCCTCCTTTTCAAGTCCCCTGTTGTTAACAGGTTCTTAAAAGGCATTACTCACCTTTTCCCTCCTGTTCCGTTTGTAATGCCTCAGTGGGACTTGAACTTGGTTCTTACCTTTTTAATGTGCGCTCCCTTTGAGCCTCTACATAACTGTCCTCTTCGTCTTCTGACTCTGAAGACAGCCTTTCTGGTGGCCATCACCTCCGCTCGGCGGGTGAGTGAGCTCCAGGCTCTATCTTGTAAGCCTCCCTTTCTGTCTGTTCATCCAGAACATGCCTACCTTCTTTCCGCCTCCGCATCCTTCCAGAGAGGAAGAGAGGGTCCACCGTCTGGACCCAAGACGTGCGCTCTCCTTCTATATCGACCGCACAAAACACTTCCGGGTGGATGACCAGCTCTTTGTTGGCTACGTGGGCGCCAAAAAAGGTCGGGCGGTGCACAAACGAACCATCTCCCGCTGGGTTACTTTGTGCATCAAGACCTGCTATTCTTTGGCTAAGAAGGAGCCTCCTGTTGGGCTGCGTGCCCATTCCACCAGGGCAACGGCTGCTACCACGGCCTTGGGCCGCGGTGTTCCGCTGCCGGTTATCTGTCAGGCAGCTACGTGGGCCTCGCTGCACACGTTTACAAAGCATTACTGCCTTGACAGTCAGGTCCGGAGGGACGGCTTCTTTGGCCGTTCTGTCCTCCAGGACTTCCTTATCTGATCTTTGTTCGCAGACCCACCACCGGGGTTGGTATTGCTGGGGTATCTATTCTAAGGTAAGGAATCTGTCACTAACGTGTCTCTTTCAGATGCACAAGTTACTAACTTGTGTAACGATATATCTGTAAGAGACAGTAGTTAGTGACAGATTCCTTACCGCCCCACCCATCCTCCCCGTTCTGCGAACTGATTTCTAGGGTTAAGGACATCCCTTTCAGAGCCCTAGTATTTTTCAGACACCTATGTCAGCTTCTTGCATGGCTCTGCGTTCCTGGCGCGGAAAGTCGTGTACAGAACTGACGTCAGCGCGCAGGGGCGGCGCCTAAGTACTGCCCGCGACGTCATCCCGGCGATCACGACGCCGACGATGGACGCGGAGCCGCACGACGCCGCCTACCGACGCGCAAGGGTACTGCTACGCAAAAAACATTCCGGATCCAGCCTGACGCCTGGGGATATTCTAAGGTAAGGAATCTGTCACTAACTACTGTCTCTTACAGATATATCGTTACACAAGTTAGTAACTTGTGCAACTATTGCTTACCACTACCTTCAGTATGTAGATCTGCGGAAACGTGGCAACATAAGGAGACTGCAAGTATTCAAACACTACTATGGTATGAGCCCTGCATAATTAGAGAGGCTATATCACAGCTCTTATATAATGAGGTTGCTGCCATAATTTGTCGCCGCACTACATGGCACCAAAGGGACAAGTGGACTTTGTTAGAGGACAAGTAGATTTATGAAGCAACCTGCCCCATGGACAAGTAGATATTTTATTAAATTCCACACCCCTGCGAAGGTAAGTAACTTGTTCCTTTTGAAGAATTTGTGAGTTTATTTCTGGGTGAATCATCCAAGGTAATAAGGTATCCATCATTAACCTATAAAGGTCTATAGGGACACCTGTGTGCCAAGCAATAACGGTTTTGTTTTAGTTGAAATTGTTTATCTACAGAACTTTTTTTCTGCTAGTGTCAGTGATGTATGCACAAAGTATACTTTATTTTTATTTGTATTGCTTTCATAGGCCACACCATTATATCAACATGCCAGTGAAGTTCAAACCAAAATCAAGCGGCAAGTTCGAAGGTGCAATAGTTGCTCATACAGAGAAGTGTGGCAGTCTCCGGATTCAACTTATTGGTGAAGCTTTCAACACGTGACTTTAATTTTTAAAATACTGCTGCCCTGTCCTCAATCTAAATTATTAAACTAATGCTAATTATTTTTCATGTCACTTTGTAAACACTACAGTATTGTTAAGATTAACTTTACTTGATAAGATAATCAAGGAGCTTTTGCTTACACGATGTAGCTTGTTAAAAGGCTAAATTTGTATTTTGCAATGAATGTTGAATTAATGTTATCATGTTTCTGTATTTCAATTTTGCACTTTTGTTGTTTCAAGGAAACCTATATTCCTATATTTTTCTTGTATATATTTAAATATGTATTTTTGTAATCAGTGTTTTCAAAGAAAAGTAGTTTTTTAAATACATATTGTCATAAAGAAAATATTGTTAAATAAATGCTGCTGTACAACACACACTTGTAGACTGTTAAATGTGTTTTCTTACCTTTGAAGTAAATCGTTTTCTTTGGTGATTATCTTCACATAAAGTGCTCTCTTTTCACCTCAGTTTTGATTAGAATGAATGCATCCTTCTGATTACATAAAATTTGCAACTATCCCTAGGTATCGGTCTGCATTTGAAAAATGTAATCAGTTTTCATGGTCTTGGCGAAACTAGAAGCAGAGGGGTGTGAGCTGAGGGTAGGTTTAGGTATGTGAAAGTGTGTCTAGAGAACTATGTGGAGGCGTATTGAGAAGTAGGTGGAGGTAAAAGCAGGGTGTGTGTTTGTTATGGGGCAGTGTTGTCAGGTGCATGTGGGTTTGTGAAACAATGTGGGAAGAGATGGGGTGTAGGAGTGTATTTAGGATTTAAACTGGAGATATCAGTGTAGGGATCTAAATGAAGAAGCTTTTGTACATAGGTTAGAGGTGTGGAGGAGAGGTAGACTTGGAAGATTGTTGATATAAATCATGGTTGAAGGATGAATATTTAGGTGAGTGTTAGCAGAGGTGTGGGTAGGTATATGTATAGAAGTAGAAGAATGTGAGAATAGGTAGAGAAAGGGGTGTAGGTAAAGGAAGATAGTTGTATATGCATGTATGTATGAAGATAAAACTGTGTATACGAAGAGTTGAAGGTAGAAACCGGAGTGTAGGCACCTATGGAAGTTGATGAGATTAGATTTTAAGTATGAAACACACAAAAGGTGATGGGAGGCTGCTTGCAATAAACCGAAACACTGGCAGTAACTTGGGGTAGCACTTCAGCCCATCATTCTTTTGCTCACCATGCCACCTCAGTTTTAACCCAGCCACATGCAAATCAGTCTTGACCCTGTTCCTTATGGGAACAGTCTAGCTCGAATGCCAAGCCAGGTCCTCCCTAAACCAGAACACAAGCAACCCAGGGCCCGTTTCGCCCTAGTTTTGGGCTCACCAGCCAGTTACAGTTTGGTTCCAGTGAAACAGTGAACATGGGACCCACGTTTGGGCATACCCATGCCACTGAGGGTGGTAAATAAAACGCACAAAAAGTGATGGGAGGCTGCTTACAATAAGTCTAACCACTGGAAATAGCTCAGGGTAATACTCCAATTCATTGTTCTTTTGCTCACCATGCCACCTCATTTTGGACCCAGCTATATGCAAATCAGTCTTGACCCTGTTCTTCATGGGAACAGCCCATCCCGAACTGCCAAGCCAGGTCCTCCCTGAACCATAACGCAAGCAACCCAGGGCCTGCCATTATATTTCTAGTGCTCAGAAATCGTGAAAGGGACCCTTGTGTGACGTGTTATAGGGAGAGTCCCCTTGTGATAAGATATTACACAAACCTTGGAGTCTATATTTATGTTAAAAGTGTAGCAAACTCATACACTGTGGGCCAGACCCTTAAACCCTCCAGGTTGGGGGGGAGCCCGAAGATGGTTCAGTTTTAGAGCAGTTCCTTTGGCCATTACAGTGGTCTGACCAATATCCTGTGATCAGTACACCATCCGGCACTAGAAACTAAGACATTTTCTCCTGTCCCTTCCCCTCTACACAGGCGATCAATAGAGTGATCAGACAAATCTCAGTAACCAATTGGGGTAATTTGGAAATACGACTGCTTTTGACATTCAGGGACAATGATCAACAATGTCATATCTATCTGGCGCCTACAGACCTTAACTCTAATTATGCCCTCTCAACAGCACAGATGATCCTAGGTGGGACTGCTGGAAAATCATGTTGGGATCTCCAATCGGGGTGTGACCTTCAAGGTGCAAAGGAGCTGACCGCAGCAGATGTGGTACCTTACCCCTGTGATAGATGCCGCACATAAATATCAAAATCTGATAGAGACATCTAGCCGCAGATTCCTTAACTTAGAATATCCCCAGGCGTCAGACTGGATCCGGAAAATTTTGCGTAGCAGTACCTCTGCGCGCCGGGGGCGGTGCCGCCCGGCTCCACCCTGACGTCGTCCCCGGACATGACGTCAGTGGAGCCATATAGGACCCCCCCCCGGCGCGCTGACGTCAGTTTTCCTTCTTTTCCGCGTTACAACGCGGATCCGGTATTCAGCTGTTCCTCTGGCCTGTTTTTCTTCAGGCCCTTTTCGACGTCTTTGGAGTCGGGGAACAGTGTGCGATGCCTTCGGGCTTTAAGTTGTGCGAGACTTGTTCGCGCCAGATGTTGGCGTCGGACCCGCACGCCATTTGCATGTGGTGCCTTGGATCGCACCACGACTCCGTTGAGTGTGACGCCTGCCGGCAGATGCGTCCGAAGTCCCTGCGGGAGCGTCGGATGAAGTTCTTGGCCGCCCGGTTGACCCGCACGGGGTCTCCCCGACGTTCTCCCCGCTGTTCTCCGGTGGGTTCTTCTAGCCGCGTCTGCTCCCGGAGTCGATCCCGCGAGCGTCGGCCTTCAGGTAAGTCCAGTCGCAAGTCACGGAAGTCGAAGTCCTCGCTTCCACGTGACGATGGGGGCCATGGTTCCCGCTCCCTCTCGGAGCCGTGCCCCCCGGAGTCGTCCTCCATTTACCCGCCCTTTCCGGGTACTGGTGCGACTCGGCCCCAGATGGAAGCCTATTACCAGGCTCTGCACTCCATCTTCGGGTCACCTCCACTCCCTGGTGCGCCTTCGGGTCCCACAGTGGAGGTAGGCATTCAGGTCGGATCTCCGCCGGCGGGTTCGCCCTCGGCGCCGGCCGAATGCCTCTGCTCCGGAGTCGTGCCGGCGTCAAGTCCCAACCCCGATGGGCGTTCCAACCCCACGCCGTGCCATTCTGCCCTGTCTACGCATAGCCCTTGGCGGCTCCCTGCGTCGACGTCGGCGGGGCCGGCGGCACTATGCCTGCCGTCTCCTGCCCCTCCGCACCTCTCGGTGATGGAGGCGTTGCCGCCCACTCGTCCAGCCGAGTCGCCCCTCATGGCGCTCGACGTCGGATCGACGTCGGAGCGGCGTCGTTCGACGCCGGAACGGTCGCCGGAACCTATTGGCTCTCCGCTTCCAGGGGACACGGAACCGGTGTGCTCGGGCTTGTCTCCACGCCCGTTTGTTCCACCGCCATGGGAGCAGTGGCCCATTCTTCCTCCTGCTGGGGGACAGGTCAGCTTGCAACCGTCCCCTACAGATGGGCTATTGTCGCCCACCAGGACGCCCACCGAACCTGGTGCTTTATTTTTAAGGGGTGTCCGCAGGGCTGCAGCTGTTTTACGCTTGCACCCTCCTTCTGTCCCCGTGTCCTCTGATCCGTTATTGGATCTCCTCCACCAGGGTGAGGTGGATCTTGAGCCCTTGCCGCCCTTTAGCGGCTTGTTGTTCGACGCCCTACTCGGGACGTGGGCGCGACCATCTTCAGGAGATGCGGTCGATAGGGCCGTTGCGCATAGGCATCGTCCGGCGCCTGGGGACCCCTCCTGTTTGTCACTTCAGCCTAGTGCACACGGCCTAGTGGTACAGGTGTCCTTCGCCACGCCGCCTTCTTCTCCACCTCTGCTGCAGCCTCCTACTAGGGAGTCTCGTTGGCTGGAGACATGTGGACCCGGCATTTTTGCGTCCGCTAGTTCTGCCTTACGCGCTCTAAACACAGTTTGCGTTTTTGCCCGGGCTTCTTGTGCCCTTTGGGACTCGGTGGAGTGTCTTTTACCTACCCTCCCTGAGTGTCCTCGGGATGACATAGCTCGTCTCATTCACGAAGGCAGTGAAATGGTGCGTTTTGCTATTCGGTCCGCTGTTGACTCTACCGATTCGGTGGGTAGGACAATGGCGCGGTCCGTTGCCTTGCGCCGCCATGCCTGGCTGCGCGACGGGAGTTTCCCAGACAATGTCCGGGACAGTCTCCGGGATTTGCCATTTGATGGTGTGTCCCTGTTTGACGCACATGCGGACTCCACGGTTCGCCGCCTTCTGTCTACTTTCCCGTAGTTTTGTTCAGGATGCGCTTGTCCTCCTCCTGCCCTATTGTCTTGCCTTCATGTTGGGCCCGGGTTCATGCTGTAATACCTGAACGGCCTGGGCGGCTTCTCGCCGTATTTTCCTTTCTGCAGCAGGTCTGCTGCTTATCCTTCTCAGTTCCTGTAGCCGGATGGTTAAGGTTGCACCCTTGCTCCAACGGGTTATGTGTTCGGAGCCTGTGGTTCTGCGTTACACTTTTACGTCCTCTGTCTATGAGCTCACGCTCCAGAGGTGCCCCTGGTTGGGGTTGATCCTTACCCTATGTGGAGTAATTGTTTTCTATTGTATAGCTGCATTCTTCCTACAGTAGCCTTTGTATGCTTCTGTGGGATCCCTTTAACTAGGTCCTCCGGCAGCTGTGCCTGTACGTTTTGCACACTGCTGCTGCGGGCCCTTCAGGGGCCTTCTTGCGGTCCCTTTGTTGGGTGTCGGCTGCGGGCCTGCATCTTCCAGCTACCTTTCTTCAGGGCGGAAGGGTTTTCAGATCCCTCCTGTCCCTTCATGGTTCTTCCTTGCGGCCGCTCCATCTCTGGCCGGCCTACCGGAAGGCTCTGTCGCTGTCCCCAAGCACTCATACTTGGCTCGGCACTATCCTTCTGTGTTCTATCGGCGTACGATGCCTGCTCCCTAGTGTCACCGGCTGGTGTGTTTTTCCCGGCAACTTTGTTGCCTGGTCCTACCCTGCTATATCCATGCTGAGTACGCCCTTGGTTAAACTCCGCTCTCCATGGTGGCGTTCTGGCTCCAGACATTGATGGTCTTCATTGTCTTGTGCCTTGCTGTTTGGCACTTCCTCTGCCACAGCTCCCATGCTCCTGTTGCATTCCGCGCAGGTGTTGTTGTGCTCTCCTTCGGGCTGCGATTGCTGCTCTCAGCGGGGGCGTTCTCCTCAGACCATTGTGGTCGAATGGGGCGTCTTCAGGGAGCGGAGGTATTTCACGGCTAGTCTGCCAACTTTCGAGCTGGTAAACGAGGTTCCTGCCTCTGGGTCCGCTCCACATCCTGTGATTCTGTGCCAATCACATACTCTTAAAAAAAATAAAAAAATACAAACGAGTACACAATGTGCCCTTGTGTACCATGACTGGCTTGGCCCCCCTGTCTCTATCTCACAGTAGCCAGTGGGTCTGCCCCGCTACCTGTGGCTGTAGCGTCTAGCGCTGAGCATTGCTCTGCCCGGTGGCCGCATGGCTGTTGGGGCTGTGTGTTTTTTCTTTTTTCGCCAGTGTACTACACACACACACAAGCCTCCCGCAGGCTTCCTACTACTTGTAGTGGCCCCGGTCTTGTCCCTCACTCTCGTGAGCGCAGTTCACACAATACGCCTCGACATGCATCTCTTGTGTCTCAGCTCTGCTCGTGGCGCTTCATGGGACCCTCCCCTTCCATGGTGTGGTTCTGGCGGTACATACGTTTTCTTTGGTACAGTACTTCTGTTACCCATGTGCGTGGCACGGGTTGTTGCCGTTCTTTTCTGCCTGGGGCTGCCTGGGGCTGCCGCCCTTTCGCGCCGAGTGTTTTCTGTAACACTGACTCATCTTGGGCATCCCCAGCATCTTTCCGTTGCTGTTCCCACTCTCACAGTGTTTCTTTCACTGTCATGCATGGCCTTCCTGTCGGATTCGGTACGTTCTTTTACCTTAGTTGGACCTTCTCTGTCAACGGTCCATCAGATCCTATGGATCCCTCACATCCTGCACCTGGTCCCTCTCCGGCTACAGCAGGTGTCCACTCTTCTTCCGCACTACCCTTCTGGGTTTGTGCTCATTTCCCCGCTGCTCACCAACTGGGATTTCCTGCTGCCCTTGGCAGCTTTTGATGCCTTTGCCTCCCACGGTTGGCCACTTCCTCCGGAGTATCCTGGCCCGGTGTTGGCCACTCTGGCAGTGCTGTCCCCACTGTGTTTAGTCAGCTGGTTGACACTTCTGTTCCCTTGGGAACTTAGTGGGGTTCTGGCGCAGACCCGCCTCCAGTGGGGTATGGCTTTGGTATCTATTCTAAGTTAAGGAATCTGCGGCTAGATGTCTCTATCAGATGTACGAGTTACTTACCTTCGCTAACGATGTATCTGGTAGAGACGTTGTCTAGCCGCAGATTCCTTAACGCCCACCCATCCTCCCCGATCTGCGAGGACCTTTCAGGTGGGGTTTTCGGCTTTCGCCTCCTTTGGGGTAGGTTGTCCTTCTCGGGGCGGTGTTTTTCGCCTTGCTCCCCATCGGACTATTCCTTTGGTTTACTTGTTCTTTTCCCCCCATTCTCGTACTGGGGCGGTGGGTTCAGGGGCCATCTGCGTTTTTTCACGCATGTTTCTTCCAGTATGGTGCCTACTGGTATTCTCTACCCTCCCACCCGCCTTCTCCGTTGACTCTCCTACAGTCAATTGGTTTTCATGTCCTTTCGGCCTGCTCCTCAGTCTGCCGATTCTCTCACGAGGGACACGGTCTCCCTTGTCTTAATCCTATGGTTTGGAGTTTTTTTGCCTGTCGCTCTCGGCTCCTTTTATGGCCGTCTTGCCTCAGGAGAGGACACTCTCTCGCTTTTGCAGGGTTGCTTCTCAATATACTGTTCTGCTCTCTTCATTTCTTTTCGTCCGGTGCAGCCCTTCTGTCTGCCTCGGTCTTGCTTTTGTAGGTCAATTTCCCTCACGGGTGACATTCACTTCGCTGTTGCGAAATGGCCTCTGAGTGTGGTTCTGCTCTTTCCTTTTCACCACCTTTCCGTCAACAGTGTTTTCTCACTGTCGTTCATGGTGTTGTTTCACACTTGGTTCTTTCTCTCTCACCAATTTTCTTTCTTTCTTTTTTTTCGCACACTGTTCCCATATTCTCACAGCTTTGTTGGGGGCTCCGCGTTGTGGCGTGGAAAATTTCCTCCGAAGAAAACTGACGTCAGCGCGCCGGGGGGGTCCTATATGGCTCCACTGACGTCGTGTCCGGGGACGACGTCAGGGTGGAGCTGGGCGGCGCCGCCCCCGGCGCGCAGAGGTACTGCTACGCAAAATTTTCCGGATCCAGTCTGATGCTTGGGGATATTCTAAGTTAAGGAATCTGCGGCTAGACAACGTCTCTTATCAGATACATCGTTACCGAAGGTAAGTAACTCGTACATTAGTTGGAAACTTCAGATTGGTTGAGGGGTGGCACACAGGTGGACGCAGCTTGTGAGAGATTACAGCTTAAAGATATAGGGAGGCATCCATTAATAGATCTGTGACATCAGTCCTAGATTGCCTGCCATACACAGTTTCTGAAATCAGCTGCCATCTGACAGACTATTACAGCACCAGGAAGTACCATTGTCGGAATGCATCCTGCAAATCAGCCCAAAACCGTATGGCTCTTAAACACAATCTTCCACATCGTGATGTAAAGCCAGATTCCACTCTTGGAGAATCAGAACATAATAGGTGATCTCTAACTCAGGTTAAAAATCGCCAAAATTAATTATCTCCGCATCCGACACACGAGGGTCAAGACCGCTGTCTTGGCATCAAATAGGAAAAAGTGACCAAAACAACAAAAATTGTCTTTTGACTTCGAGAAAGCCATGCGGGTACAAGAGAGAGACCAAACACTAGAAGACTCTCAGGGCCAACAACCAAATCTGTCAGGAGACCGTGATACTGAGACAATTTTACAGGAAACGTGGCATAGCCTCTGAACAATACATGGCAAAATAGACGTGCTCACATCACTAATCGATTGAATGTCTAAGATCTTCCCGAGTCCGGAGATACCACCAACATGAAAGTCTTTGTTATAACATTGTCGATTTAACTATTTGGCAGTGACAGCTTCTCATCATTTATAGTTGAGCGAGCACATAGCTCATTGGCTCCTAGACCTTTACTTGGAGCTGCCCCCTCCGTCCTTCGAAGCCAATAGTAACTTGTTTTTTAAGCATGGTGACCAGGATGTGGCACTCAGGAAGGCTCTGGAAAAACGAGACCTGCAATACTCTGGATCCACTGTCTCCTCATTCTCATACCTTGCAGTTGTAGTATGAATATGCGCAATGATCTCTCTCTTCAGGTAAGAAGCAACTACAAATTGTGATCATAATCTGCACTATATTTTGTGCTTAGCACAGGTTTGCTTTGTGGGGTTCACCACAAACCTACACAGATCCACAGCTGGCACTAAAAACCCTAAAAAAAAACACGAAAGAAAGCAGCAACAGCATGAAGGGCAGCAACGACTAAAGGGAGTCGGGCAATATTGAAGTCAGTGACTGATGTGCAACTAATTGTATTCTTAACTTAATTGCCTCTTATTATAAGATGGACCTGCACCGTAAATTCACACTGCAAGGGGATTAGAGGAATAAATACGGTCCACTGCATGATTATAACTGACAAATGCTACATTCTCTTAGCTATCATAAAGCAAGGCATAGCCATGCCATGGTCAATAAATCTACTCCGATGCACACAGCATAAGAGATGCAGTAAACAATGAGTGGCATATCTCCAGTGAAGGTGATTAGGGTAAAAAATGTATGAACAAGTGGCGCCCCACCCACTTATATAAAAAAAAAAATGCGCCCACTACAGCGACTGTGTGATGGAAACTGGGAACAGCTCACTTTGCCAGTGAGCATCCCCTGCTAAAACAAATGCAATATCTGATAGAGACTACTAGCCGCAGATTCCTTAACGTAGAATTATCCCCAGGCGTGAGACTGGACCCGGAAAACTTTCTTTGCCCCAGCATCTCTGCGCGCCGGGGGGCGTTACCACGCGACTCCGCCCTGATGTCATCCGCGGGCGTGACGTCAGGAAGGTCACATAAGCCCCACCCTGGCACGCTGACATCAGTTTCCTTCTTTTCCGCGTGCAACGCGGATCCGGAATCGTGTCCCTGGCCTGTTTTCAGGCCTTCTTTTACGCTTTTTGCGTTGTGGAATAGTGTGCGAATGCCTTCAGGCTTCAAGACGTGTTCTTGTGCGCGTCAGATGTCGGCGAACGGACCCTCACCCTATTTGCATGTGGTGTCTGTGCGAGCACCATGACTCTACGGACTGCGATGCTTGCCAGCATCTGAAGCCGAAGTCCCGGCGGGAGCGCCGGATGAAGCTCCTTTCGGCCCGCTTGTCCAGATCGGTGTCGTCACCACGTCCGTCCCCCGCGGAAGGGTCCAAGAACCGCCGATTCCGCCTCCGACATCGTACTTCGCCGAGGCCCCAGGGGCGTCGCTCGCCCGCCGGTAAGTCTTATAGCTTGTCCCCGAGGCCTGGTCCCCGTTCTGCGGAGGGCGCGGGTTCTCCTCGGGACATGCGGCCTCGTTCGTCGCCACCCTACCCGCCGTTTCCTGGCGTTGGGGCGACGAGGGCCCAAATGGAGGCCTATGCTGCGGCTCTGCAGGCTCCCTTGTCCCCTCCTCCTCCTCTTCCTGAGACGTCCGCGGATCCCTTGCCACGTGCGGGGCCTTCCGCGGAGTTGCCGGCGGCTCCGGTGCCGACGGCTTCGGCTTCAGGTTTTGGGGGTGTGGTGTCGTCGTGTTGCGGCCCTACGGGGTTCCCCTCTTCGGCCCACGGCGCCTCTGCCTCACTGCAAACCCCCACGGGGGTCCCTGTGGTGTCGCAGGAGGTCGCCGGGACTCGCGGTTCGTCCCCGAGTTCCCCTCGGTCCTCTGGGCAGGCAGCGGCCTTGCCGGAGGCCGAGCCGACGCCGCTCAGGCGCCGACGGCTGTTGGCCCTGGCGGCGCCGCGGGTGCTGGCTAGGGGCCGGGGCGCTTCCCCGGGTCCCGCTCGGCCCTCCATGCAGGCAGCTGCCTCGTCGGAGGTCGGGTCGGCGCCGTTCTTTAGCCGCCCCGGCTCCGACCCCGCCCCATTCTCCTGGGGCGCAAGTGATGATGGGGGTCGACTCGGCGTCTCCGGTGTCGGCGCCGGTCGACGTCGCACCGGCACCTGTGGCGGACTCCACAGCGCCGTGCCGGCGTCGGGTTGTCGACTCGTCTCCAGAGGTCCCCTCCTCTCCGGATGTTTGTCACCTTTTTGTCTCCTCTTCACCGGAGACGGGCCGCCACGTCGTTGCTTTTTCCCCGGCGTCTTCCAGGGAGGGCTCTTCGCCGTCCCCGCGACCTCGGCCTTCCCCGGAGGCGCCTCAGGCCCCCCACTCGTCCGTGGCTCCTCCATTCAGGGGCTGGCCGTTTTTTCCTCCAGCTGGACTCGGGGATGGCCGGCTTAGTTTACAGCCATCGCCCACGGAGGAATTGCTCTCTCCCCCACGGCGCCCTACGGAGGCGAGTGCAGCTCTTGTCCGGGCCATTTCCACGGCCGCTGGCATTTTGCGCATGGGCGACCCAGGCACCCCATTCCCTACGGACCATTTGTTAGAGGTTCTCCATCAGGGCTCTGGTGGACGGGAGCTGCTTCTTCCATTCGAGGCTTCGCTCCATACTTCTCTTCTGGGGGCGTCCTGCCACGGGTGATCCCGTGCCTCAGCCGCTCCTACATCGCCATCGCCTTGCTCTGTACGATCTAGTCTGCCTTTCTTTCCACCCTTCTACACAGGGCCCTCTTCTGCAGACTACTTTTCCTTCCCTGCCCTTGGTGTTGTTTCCTCCGTCACGGGAGGCCCGGTGCTTGGATTCGTGGGGGCATAACATCTTCGCTTCCTCTAGTGCTGCTTTGCGCGCGCTCAACACACTTTGTGTGTTGGCCAGGGCTACTTCCAGTCTGTGGGATTCCGTGGAGTCCCTTCTGTCTGGTGCCTCCCCCGAAGGTGTCCGCGCTGATATGCGGCCCCATGTGTTGGATGGCCGGCAGTTGGCCGAGTTTATTCTTCGTTCGGCCTTAGATGTTTCTGATGCTCTCGGCCGCGCCATGGCAAGTTCAGTAGCTCTCCGTCGCCATGCTTGGTTGAGGGATAGCGTTTTCCAGAGAATATTAGGGAGCGTCTGGTTGACCTGCCTTTTGATGGGGTTCTTTTGTTTAACACCCATGCGGACTCCGCCATTCAGCGGCTTCTTGCGGGGCTCCGACCTCCTCCCCTCCGTAAACTTGGCTTGTCGGTCCTCTGGTGCTTTATGGGAGGTGTTATCCCACCTTTTTTCGGGGGTCTAGTGCTTCGCTTGGCCCGGTTATGTGTTCCGTGTGGTTTGGCATGCTTTCGGGGTCCTTAGGTTGGCCCCTCTGTACTGTTGGCTGCTGGTACAGCCTCCTTTTGGCTTCTGTGTCTTTTTTGGCTGATTGGCAAGCCATCTGTGGTTTTACCTTTAGGTCCTTTATGTTCTTGTCCTCTGCTGCGGAATTTTTTCCTAAGAGGTGTTCCCATGTTTTCCTTGGAACATATCATGCCCTAAGTGGGGTACTTGTAGCTATTACATAGCTCTGTCCTACGCTGGGGAGGTGTGGATGCCCTTTTTCGGGTTCTTTGCCTTTCCTGGCATCACTGTATACCGCTGGTGCGGTCTCTTTTGGCCTTTGTCTTGGTGCAGCTTACGCTGCTCCAACGTCTGTCATTCTCAGTGTTCGCTCCATCGCTAGACCAGCCTGGCATGCCGTCTACGGCATCGTGTTGTGGCGTTTCCGCCTTCCTGTCCGGCGTTTCGGCCTGGTCCTCTGGTGTTCCAGGGGGGCTAAGTTTTTTCTTGCTTTCCTGTGCTCTGGTTGCCGGCTGGTCCGTCCTCCATGTCTCTCCTCTTTCTCTTCTGCCTGGTCCCACTTCTTTCATGGGCCGGTGTGTGTCTCTGGCACGGCCCCCCTTTGGGGATTGTTCTGGATTTCCCTGGCCGCTGTCCTCGGCCTACGCCTGGCTTGTTCTGGGTGCACTGCTCCATGGTGTTGCCGGCTGCGCATGCCTGCTCGTTCTGGTCCACTGCCGTGGCCCTTGGTGTGTTCCCTTGTGCCCCTGCCTCTTGTTCTGCAGGGGCTTTGCGCACCTGTGCCTTTCTTCTTCGCCTGCGCCTTTTGGCTGTGGAGCCGCTCCTGCCTTATCCGCTGCCTTGAGGCTGATGCCTGTTCAGCTGCCCCCTATCGCTGTGTCTGTGTTTTCCTACGGCAGGCTCTGCCTCCGGTTCTACCTCTTCTCCCTGGAGTTTGGGGTGGTTCTTTTCTTCCTTGGTGCTCCTCTGGCGCTGTCTGCCCCTACGGGGTTTTCTGGCGGTTGTACCTTGGATGGGCTTGGGATTTCCTGGCCTTCCCTTCGCCTCGTTCTTGCTTACTTCTGCTTGGTGAGGGCTGGGCCGCCCTTCTTGTCCCTGTGACACACCCCCTGCGGGGGCCCTGTGTTTCTTCCTACAGGGGAGGTTCTCTCGCAGGCCCTCCTCCCCTCTGGGTATGGCTAGGGTATCTATTCTACGTTAAGGAATCTGCGGCTAGTAGTCTCTATCAGATGTATGAGTTACTTACCTTCGGTAACGATGTATCTGGTAGAGACGATTCTAGCTGCAGATTCCTTCACGACCCGCCCTTCCTCCCCGTTCTGCGAGGACCTTCTGTTTGGTTTTCTGCACTCGCCTCCCTCCGGGTGGCTTGTCTTCTGTGGGGGTATGCTTCGCCTCCTCCCGGACAGGATGCTTCGTTCTGCTTGATTGTTCCACCCCTTCCTTTCTGATCCGAGGTCGGTTGGTTCATGTGTGCTTCTGCCTCCCTCCACTTTAGTTTTTTCTCCAAGTGTAGGGGCCTCCTTGACTCTTCTCCTTTTACTGGCTTGGGGTTTCTGATTCCCTTGCAGTTCTCTGCGTTGTTTTTTTTTTTGCTTGTACCTCGGCCCTTTCGCTCCTTTCAGGGGATACGGCCCTCCTTGATGGTATCGTCTGGGGGTGAATTGCTGTTACTCCTCTGTTTCGGGCTTTTTGCCCCTTCACTGTTGTGGATTGTGATTGCAGATTCTCTCTCTCTCTCTCTCTCTTCTGCTATAGCGTTTTTCACATGTGTTCTGCCTCCGGGGGGATGTCGCCTTAGCTTGCAAGGTTGCTCCTCGGGGCGGTGCTCTGCTCTTTCCCTGCTATGGCTTTCGCTGCTATGACTTTTTGGTACCTTAGTGCTTGGCACTTTTCCAATTGGTGCTGTTCCTCACCTTTCGATTCTCTCTTCTCTTTTTCACTGTTTTTTCGCACACTGTTCCCATACTCCCCACAGTTTTGTTTGTGATGGCTCCGCGTTGTGGCGCGGAAAAGTTCTCCGAAGAAAACTGATGTCAGCGCGCCGGGGTGGGGCTTATGTGACCTCGCTGACGTCACGCCCGCGGACGACGTCAGGGCGGAGTCGCGTGGTACCGCCCCCCGGCGCGCAGAGATGCTGGGGCAAAGAAGGTTTTCCGGGTCCAGTCTCACGCCTGGGGCTAATTCTACGTTAAGGAATCTGCGGCTAGAATCGTCTCTACCAGATACATCGTTACCGAAGGTAAGTAACTCGTACATTAGTGTGGATGTTATATGATAGTAGGGGAGGGGGAAGGGTGGTCACTATCAGTTGAGGGTCACAGTGTTGGTGGTGGGTGGGTAAGAGATTAGGGAAATTCAGTCAAGTGAAAAAGCACATATATACTGTAGGGACAATGCACGACAACAAACATAAAACATAATCATGCACACATGAACAAGTAACATGACGAGTACAAGAGGCAGACCAACTCTGTGAATAATGACCTGGAACATAATAGGTGTTACATGACAACCAGAAGAATAAAAATAGTTACTTTCATTCAGGAACATCCCCTTACACCTTAAAGTATATTTAAAAAACAGTACAACTAGGAGGGGGGACATGTATTTGTGCATTATACAATTACATGCGAGAGGAGGGTTGATGAGGATTAGAAGAGGCTACCTATTAAAATAATAAAAACCATATTGGGCCTTAAGGTGAGATGTATTGTGGCAATGGGAGAGATTGAAGATAGACTTCTCACATGGATCAATGTATATAGCCCTAATCATGGTAACCCCGTTTTTTACATGGGCCTGTACCAGGTATATAGCAAACTAGAAACTGAGGCGGTGATCTAGGGAGACAATTTAGTTTTTTGTTAAAATAGTCTTTGTTTTTTTTTTGTCAAAAATCAATAAAGAATATATGTATTTCAAGTAAATAGGAAAAAGGATGTGCCCTTCCATAAAATCCATATTACAGTTGTATCGCAGAACATTTCAAGCACAAGCGGAGTAGGTAAAAGAGCAAAATAAGGTAAAGGGAAGATGGTAAGACTGTGCAGTAATTATATTTTGTTGTTGGTGTCGGTGAACGCACAGTAGGAACTACAGTAAACACCCGATTGACATAATGAGTACGAGTGAGTTGGTTATCAGTTCATTATAGGTTGCATTACTGGTAGTTAGGAATAAATATTTAAGGTGGAGTATACAATGAATCATGCTGTTCAGGCCATAGTAGGAGGACCATCTGCCTAAAGTGGTTTGAATGATAGGGTAGCCGCGTCGCGTGAACTCCACATGCGTCTCTTGGGCGGGCACCAGGGAGTAAGTTGCAGCGAGGTATTATCTGCTCCTCTAAGAAACGTAATTCATTCCTGCCACATATGAAACAATATACTAGAGTCCTTCCAGTTGGTGAGAGCAAAATTTACAAGCTAGAGTCAGCATTAAGTACAGAAGGAATTTTTTCTGCTTCCTTTTTTATTTGTGGATCAAGTTGTCCTAGCAATAAGTAGGAGAATTTATGAAAGGGGTAATACCCAAGGTACTTTTAATAAACTTAAAAATGAAATGTAAGTAATTTTGTAGTGTGGGACAATAAAAGAGCATGTGTGCCAGGTCACCTGTGTGAATATCACAGTTCCAGCAGGTAGGCTCTAGTCGAAGGTTAAGTTTACGTAGTTTTAGGGGGTCCAGAAGGAACTGTGGATAAGCATAATATTTATTCTGATCGATACATCTGCCTTTGGATTTCTCACCTTTTGAATTACCCCCAGTGCGCAGCATTCCACTGAAACCTTTCTCCATAGCTCTCCCATGTTGATGAGGGTGTAGAACTGTATCTGCTCTGCATGCAACTCCTTGTGACGTCATAAGCTGACCTTGTCGGCGTGCTGTCATCAGTTCCCTTTTTTCAGCGCTGTCGAAGCTTAACGGTTTTCCAGGCTCTCCATTTCTGGGAAATTTCTTCCGAATATCTTGTTTAAGCTTTGTAGCTGTGTTCGATGTCTCCTCCAAAAAAGTCATGTTTTAAGCCGTGTAGGGAATGCAGTGGTCAAATGTCCATAACTGATCCGCATGAGGACTGCCTATGGTGTTTATCGTCGGACCACGACATCGAGGCTTGTTCGTCGTATAAACACATGAACACCAAGGCCTTGAAGGAAAGGGAGGCTAAGGTATTTATGGCTAGGGCCAAGAAGCAGAAATGAAGACATCGGAGATCTCGACCTCGTTCGAAGTTGCAGTCTTCCCATACTTCAAGATCTTCTAAGAGGAAGCATGAGAAGAAGCGGCACCATGGGGCTCGATGTCGCTCTTCTAAGGACAAGTCCCCGAAGTCGGCGTCCCAGAGTCCAGGATCTCGGCGTAGAGATGAAATATCTCCAACTCAGTCTCTGAGAATGTCTCCTGCTTCGTCTCCGAGAGCTAATACTCCTCCTCCAGCTCCAAAGCCTGTTACTCCACCTCAGGTACCGAAGACTGTGACTCCACCTCCAGCACTGTGGCCGAAGACTCCGACTCCTCAGCCAGAGCCAGATTTGGTGCTTCCTCGTACGGCGCCAGAGCCTTCAAACCAGGATCCAGTTTTCCGACTTTACTGACACCGGGCTCGGTTCCATCCAACTTTCTCAATGCTATGTTCAGCATTTTTGCGAGGGCTGCAACTCCATCTGGTGTGCCTGCGGGTCCCATGGGTCTGCTTGCTTATTCACTTGGAGGTTTTCCACCTCACTTCCAGCAGGCTCCTTTCATGCCATTCATGCCCATGTGTCATTTGGCCTGGCCTCTGCTGGCGCCGAGACTGCTGGCACCGTTGCCATTGCAGGAAGGGCGTGATCCTTTATTGAAAAAGCCATCTCCAGCACCGTCTCGATCCAATCCAGCACTGCTTCATCCACAACCTGCTCCACCTGCTTTGCCTTTGAATTGTCCTGCGACGCCGGTACCGAAGTCGCCGGTGCCGCTGATGCTGAGAGTCTGATCTCGTTGGGAGGCTCAGAGGCTGTTAAAAGAGGAGCGGTATCATGAACAGCAAGAAGGCGCTGAAGGTGAAATTGTGGATTTGGATACTGATTTCAAAGGCCTGCAGGAAGCGAGTAGATTGGATACCTCTCCTGAGTGGGAGTTAGTGTCGCCTAAGGGTTTGCTACCTCCATAAGTGCCGTCTTATCACGAGGTGATATGAAATTCTGCAGAGTTATCGGACTTGCCTCTTCCATCTGGCGAGTTAAAGTCTAATATCCTTACTGAGGTACTCCATTCACTGGCCTCTTCATCAGAGCCATAATTGCCATTTAATGAGGCTTTAACAGAGCCTAACTTTGAGATCTGGCAAAAGCCTATGACCTCTACTGCAGTTTCTATGTCAGTGGGCAGAAGATATAAGGTGGCTCCTGGAGACCCAGAGTTTTTGTCATCTCACCTTTCACCCGAGAGTCTAGTGGTTCAGGCTTCTTGCTGCTCCAAGTTGTCTGCAGGTTCTTTCCCCATCACACCTGCTGATAGGTAGTCCAAAAGGATGGAGCAATCGGCCCAAAAGATCTTTTCTTCAGGAAGTTTGGCCCTTAAGTCTACTAATGCAACTTGTCTTTTGGGGCGTTATGTTCATGCCTTAATAGAGTCCGCGAAGGAGGTCGTCCTTAAGTTGCCAGCGGATCTTCAGAGCATTTTTCTGAGTTGTTGTCAGATGCTCAAGCGGCTGCCCACCAAGGTATACAATCAGGGCTGTACACTGCAGACTCAGTGACAATAGCCATGAGGTCTTCTGTGTCTACTAGACTTCATGCCTGGTTGAGGGGATCAGGCTTTTCACCAGATGTCCAGGCTACAGTTTCAGGCTTACCATTTGATGGGTCTTGCTTGTTTGGGGCCAAGGCTGACTCCGCTTCAGTGATTTATGGACAGCAAGGCGACTGCAAGATCCTTGGGACTTCAGACCCAGTGTAGGGCTATCAGCAATTTTGCAAGTTTCGAGGATTCTCTGGGAACCTGTCTTTGGGGAAGAAGTTGGCAACAGCAGCAGTAGGGTGCAAATCCCCTTTACAAGACCTACAGGGGAAGGGGCAGGGGTTCTGCCCATCAGCAAGTCTCCTCTTCAGCCGTTGTTGCAGGAAAGCAGCTCTAGCTACTCCATTTTAGAGCATGCTTACACTGTGGGAGGACGGGTGATTTTAGAAATCGTGGAGAATGGGTATTCCCTACCCTTCCAGGAGTGTCCCCCTTCTTTTCCTCCCTGACAAGGCTTTTGTTCAATGGAGCATCTTCTGCTTCTCCAGCAGGAGTTGCAATCGTTGCTTCTAAAGGATGCAATAGAGTTGGTTCCAGAGCAGGAGAGGGGTCAGGGGCATTACTTCCGGTATTTCCTGATTCCCAAAAAGGATGGTAGTTTATGGCCAATCCTAGACCTCAGGATTTGGAATTCCTACCTCAAACAAGAGAAATTCAAAATGTTGACACTGGCACAGGTTCTTTTTGCACTGGAGAAGAAAGACTGGATGGTATCGATCAATTTACGGGATGCGTAATTTCCCATTCCCATCCTGAAGTTGCATCAGGAGTATCTCCGTTTTACAGTGGTGTCTCTACATTACCAGTTTGCCGTCCTTCTGGTCTTACTTTCGCACCTCGGGTCTTCACAAAGGTGATGGCGGTGGTGGCAGCACATCTCAGAAGGTCAGGGATTCCAGTGTTCCCGTATCTAGACGGCTGGCTGCTCAAAGCTAAGTCACCAGAGATGGTGTTGGGCCATATGCAGTTGACGACACAACTGTTGTTCAGCTTGAGGTTTTCAATAAATGTACCCAAATCTCACCTGGATCCCTCTCAGTGCAACCTGTTTATAGGGGCAATAGTGGACACTACATGCCTTTCCGCCTCCGCAGAGGATTCAGGACATTCGGGCTATGATTCCACTGTTTCAGAAAGGAGCGTTTGTTCCAGTCCTGAAGGTCTTGTGCCTGCTCGGTCTATTTGCTCCCTGCATTCTATTGGTCAACCATGCACACTGGCATATGAGGGCTCTTCAGTGGTGCCACCGCAGGTAGTGGTTTTAACATAACTGAGATCTCGAGGAGGTAGTCAAAATCTCTGGAGACACTGCAGCGGACTGCGCAAGTTCCGCAACGTCCGTGCAGCCATGGGAGCAGCTCGCCCCGATACCATAGGTCGGGCGGCCAGAGGTCAAGTCAGGCTACAAACACCCCACCCCAAAGCCTCCTAGTCGTATCCTCCCATGTCATGGGCGCCCAGTTGGTGCCAGAATATGCATCACCTACTTGGACAGGTGGGTTCTACAGATAATCAGAAGGGGCTACTCCCTCCCCTTCAAGACTACCCCTCTCTCCATGCCTCCTACATATGATCGGCTGATGGAGGATCACTTTGCTTTACTTCGAGAGGAAGTCACAACTCTCTTGGCAAAGGGGGCCATAGAGAAGGTTCCGGTGCCAAAAATAGGCTATGGTTGCTATTCCTGCTACTTTCTGGTCCCCAAAAAGGATGGAGGCCTTCGTCCTATCCTCAACCACAGAACCCTCAACTACTTCCTCAGAAAAGAGAAGTTCAAGATGCTCACTCTTGCTCAGGTTCCGTCTGCCCTGGACCCAGGAGACTGGATGGTAGCGTTGGACTTGCAGGACGCTTATTTCCATATTCCCGTCCTGCCTCCCCATCGCCACTACCTGCGGTTTACGGTGGGCCACGAGCACTTTCAGTTTACTGTATTCCCCTTCGGCCTCACCAATGCCCCTCGAGTGTTCACCAAGGTGATATCTGATAGACATCTAGCTACAGATTCCTCAACTTGTGAATTCTACCCAGGCGTCAGACGGGATCCGGAAATGTTTCTTAGCAGTACCTCTGCGTGCTGGGGGGGCAGCGCAGCATTGCTCCGTACGACGTAGACTCCAGACATGATGTCAACGGAGCCATATAAGTCCCCTCCGGCGTGCTGACGTATCTCTAGCCATTTTCGGCCTGCTGTGACAAGCTTTTCTCGTCGGAAACAGTGTACTAAACTCCTTATGGCCTCCGGGGTTAAGTCTTGTGGGTCCAGTGCTCGCCAAATGTCGGGTATGGACCCACATTCTATCTGTATGTGGTGCTTGGACGAGCACCATGACACCAACGAGTGTGACGCCTGCCAGCGGTTGAAGCTGAAGGCGCTGCGGGAGTGGCGCATGAAACTTCTGACGGCACGGTTATCGTGGACCTCTACCTCCTCACAGCGTTGGTCATCCTCCCGATCCAGGGGTCATTCCTGTGAGTGCCGCTTTTCTCCCAGTGGTCGACGGCAGCGGTCCCAGCTCCGACTACCACTCATGGTAAGCGGCGTCGTAAGAGATCAAATTCCTGGGCCTCTGCAGCTCCTTTGACTCGCAGGGTTGATCATGGCTCTCCTACTCCCGCTCCAGCATCGCTTCCACACCTCATGCCCTTTCCTGGAGCTGGGACAACCTTGAATCAGATGCAAGAGGCTCTCCATCTTGTCTTTGATCCCTCGTCTCCCTCTGGAGCGCTTGCGGGCCCCAAGGAGGTTGTTGGTGCAGAAACTGTTTCATCGCCGACGGGTTTGCCCTCTTTGGCAGTTTCAGTCTCGGACACAGAGATGTCGGTGCACAGTCTTTCGGGCACCCACTAGTGACGTTGGTCGACTCCAATGTGACGTTGGTTGCCCCGCCGGTGCCTATTTCCACGGCTACGGAAGACTCCGAGCTGGAGGCAGTGCACGACACTGCGTGCACTTCGTGGGGTCGGCTCCTTACATCTACACCGACGTCACCCGACGTTTTTCCCCCTTCCCAGGCGGACGTTGGTACGGCCCTGGGTCGGCGCCGTCCGACGTTGGTTACGGAGCCAATAGTTTCTGTGGGGGTTTCAGAGGACCAATTGGGGGAAGAATGTGAGAAGACACCCCCCTTGGAGCAGCCAATGCTTGTGGTTTCTCCTGTGTTGGACAGCTGGATTGCTGAGCTGAATTAAACCAGCAGGCTAGATTCATCCCCTGCTTCATCTCTTTTATCGCCTCTTGGCCTGGCCTCGGAAGCCAGTTCTTCTTTGGCAGAAGTTTTGATAAGAGTGGCTGAGGTATCTGAAAGAGATCGTATTTATAGAATCCTTACCTTAGAATTACCCCCAGGCGTCAGACTGGATCCGGAGAATTTTTTTACTCAGCATTACCCCTGCGCGTCGGTAGGTGGCGTCGGTCGACTCTGCGTTTGTCGTTGGCGTCGTGGTCGCCAGAATGACGTCGCATTGTCTACTTAGATGCCGCCCCTGCCCGCTGACTTCAGTTCTTTCTTTTTCCGCGCCAGCTAGCGCAGATCCGGAGAGAGCATGCCCCTTAGTCACTTTTTGACTAAATCTTTTTCGACTTTTGTCGACCTCTTTTTTTGAGTCTTCGCACTCCTGGTAGCATGAGGGATGTCCCATCGTCTGACCGGCTTCAAGCCCTGTGACTCCTGTCACAAGTTGATGTCGGTCACCGATCCGCACCTCGTGTGCCTTCGGTGCCTGGAGTGCGACCACGATCCGAAGTCGTGCTCCGACTGCTGGGCCATGAACCCGAAGTCTTTGTGGAAGCGGTCCCGAAAGCTTTTGGAGGCCCGGCAGTACACTCCGCTCGAGGTCCCCATCGAGAGGAAGGTCGCTGGACCAGTTGCGTAGTCATCACCATTCCTCCTCGCACTCCTCAGGTAAGTCGAAGCACAAGAAGAAGGTGAAGAAGCATCGTCGCTCTTCGCCTTCTCCCTGTCCGTCAGCCAACACGACGCGGGACCCGGAGCGTCGTCGCTCTCCGGCTCCTTCCTCGGAGCCGGTTGGGACGGCTCCGCACTTCCCTCCCTTTCCCGGATCGTCCCCTGCCCAGCTTCGTCAATTTTACAAAGCGCTGCACAGCATCTTTGGGCAGCCCAACTCCGCAGGCGCGCCTTCGGGCCCCTCAGACTCAGTTGGGGGCCCTAGGCCTTCGATGCCGGTGGCTCCGGCCCTAGGGCCGCAGGGTCCCCAAGAATCCAGGCCTGGATCCGAATCTGTGCTGGTTGACCTCACAGTACCTTCCCCAGCGCCGATTAGTGGCGCTGCCCCCGACGCCGGTTGTGCCCCCAGCCGGCGTCGACCCCAGCCTCACCCCGGACATGGAGCCGGACCGACGTCGCTCGACGCCGGTACCAGCGCTGGGGGGTACTTTTGTACCACTGTTCATCCCTGGCGTTCCCTACCGCCCTGAGTGGCAGCCAGAGGAGGGTGAGGAGGACTGGGAGGGGTCTATTGACCCTTTAGCAGACCAACTTGAAGGGCCGGACTGGCAAGAGGAGTTGGGTGATGCCAGTGGTCTGGATACTTCCCCAGACCTTGGTATGCTTTCCCCTCCTACCGTGGCTATGGAGGAGGGAGTTTCTTACGCAGTGGTGTTGCGTAGGGCGGCTTAGGCCTTTAGCTTCCTCCGGTGACTGTCAGGACTAACCTCCTGACTGAGGTGCTTCAGCCGGCAGCGGCCTCTTCGGAGCCCCTGCTGCCTTTTAATGAGGCCCTCACTGACATCCTTCTGGGCACTTGGTCCAAGCCCAGCATAGGGGCTCCTGTGGACAGGATGATTGCCAGACGCCACCGCCCAGCCCCGGGCGACCCACTTTTCCTCTCCCAACACCCTACCCCTGAGAGCTTGGTGGTCCAAGCCTCATCCTCTAAGGGTCCATTCCCTACTGCTCCCCCAGATAGGGAATCCAAGAAGCTGGACCATCTTGGGAAGAAGTTTTCTTCCGCCAGATTCGGACTGAACCCTGCTTGTCTATTGGGCCGTGACACACACACACGGTGTGGGATACGGTTGCGCAAGTGCTGCCACAGTGCCCGGAGGAGGCCCGGGCCGTGCTCACCCGCGCCATTGCAGAGGGTTGAGACGCACTGAAGTTCACCATCAGGTGTGGATTGAATACCGCCGACTCACTGGATAGGACGGTTTCTACGTCGGTAGCCCTGAGGCACTACGCCTGTCTGAGAACGTCTGGCTTCTCTGGGGATGTCCAATCTACCCTTTTGGACATGCCCTTTGATGGCCGTCGCCTGTTTGGTGACAAGGCGGACAATGCGCTCGAGCGCTTCAAGGACTCTAGGGCCACAGCCAGGTCTCCCACCTCCAGACTACGGCGGACCTACTGCATTCGCTGGGGTTCACAGTCAATGTGCCGAAGTCGCACCTGATTCCCTCCCAAAAGCTCCTTTTCATTGGGGTGGTTCTGGACACAGCGCAGTTTCCGGCTTATCCTCCCGAGCAGCGAGTACGGGATATTCGGGCTATGATACTGATGTTTCAGCCTCTATCCCGGATTTCGGTGAGAATGGGGTAATCTCACCGACCTGGTCCAGATCTCGGAGGGAACTGCGCAAGATCTGCACTGGTGGCTGACAAACCGTGAATGGGTCACAGGCAGACCCCTCTCCCTTCCCCACCCAGATCTCATAGTGGTGACAGATGCGTCACTCCTGGGATGGTGCGGCCAGTTGGTGGAGGTGGAGATCAAAGGACTCTGGTCTCCAGCGGAAGCTGGGCTCTACATCAACCTGTTGGAGCTTCATGCGAGCCGATTGGCACTGAGAGCCTTCTTGCCACCTCTCAAGGAAAGGCTGGTTCAGGTGTTCACAGACCACACCAACGCTATGTGGTACTGCAACAAACAAGGCGGGGTGGGGTCGTGGACCCTCTGTCAGGAGGCTCTGCGTCTCTGGACATGGCTGGAACATCAGGGCATGTTCCTGATGGTTCAACACCTGGCCGGTTCCCTGAACACCAGGGCGGACAAACTCAGCCATCGGTGCCTAGCGGATCACGAACTGCATCTCCATCCGGAGGTGGCGCAAGTACTCTTTCAACGGTGGGGAGAGCCTTAGTTAGATTTGTTCGCCTCTGAAGAGAGCGCGCAATGTCAACAGTTTTGTGCTTTGGAGTTTCCAAAGCGGCTCTAGCTCTGCGACGCTTCTCGTCTCGAGTGGAGCTCAGGCTTTCTTTATGTCTTTCCAGCCATACCACTCCTGTCCATAATGCTCAAGAAGATCAGTGTAGAAAAGTAGGATCTACTTTCATTGTTACCCCCACTTTTTGCCTGGTATCAGAGTGTTTTAACTGTAGTCTGCTGGAGTCCTGCTAATCAGGACCCCAGAAACTGTGCTCTCTCCCCTAAATTGGCTCTGGTAAGTACTATGGTACCATCCCCAGTTGGTTACTGGTATACCCTTGTAAGTCCCTAGTATATGGTACTGAGTTACCCTGGGCATAGGTACACCAGGGGTCTCCCATGGGCTGCTGCAAGTATTGTGCCACCCATGGGAGTCCACTTAAACTCTGACTACAGGCCTGCCATGTCAGCCTGTGCGAGATGGTGCTTGCACCCCTCACAACAGATATAAGTTTCCTTATATCTGAGGTCACAACACTTAAAACCCATAAGTCACCCCTATGGTTGGCCCTTTAGTCCTGAGGACAGGGAGCTGGGTTATAAGTGTGAGGGTGCCCCTGCATGAGTAGGACACCCCTACAAACCCCAGAGTCTATTCTCCAGGCCTTGTAAATGCAGTCAGCCATTTTATGACCTATAGTGGACATCAGTCATTACGAGATGTCTAACTATATAATGGCTGCATCGACCCTGGTCATGTTTGGTATCACACATGTTGGAATCATAACCCAACAACGCTTCCGGTGCTGGAAGTATGATGCCATGTACTGGAGGGCTCCTTAGGGGATCCACCTGTAGTCCCGCTAACAGCCGTTCAGGGACGACCAGCAAGCTAGTGCTGCTGCCGACCACAGACACGATTTTGCCCTCCTGCTGCTGAGCTGAGCTCGAGCAGGGGAAGGTAGAACAATAGGTTACCTGTCACAGGGAGTTGTGACAACCTCCCAGACAGGACTTCGTGTATTGTGCTGGGGTGGGGTCACTTTGCAGCACCACCAGACTGCATTGAAGGGCACATTTGGTGCCCTCCTTGCATACTCCCGCTGGAGTCGGTTCAGGAACCCTTGGTTCCTGCTCTGGCCCTAAACTGAACAAAGGACGGGGGAGGCTCCCCCCCCTCTGTCCAGCCCCACCTCTGGGAGGGACCCCCCCCGAGTCATTCCAACCCTTTCCCTAGGGTACTTTAGGGCTCCCCTGTGGGTGGGTCCTCAGGTTCGTCGTGGAACAAGACTCACCTCTGAAACCAAGACACTCTTTGACCGTCTGGATACTTGGACATCGTTGGACTTCGACTGGAACCGAGACTGCATCAAGGAAGACTCCTGCTGCTCCTGGTTTCGCTATTCTTCAAGTCTTCTGCCTTGTCTGTGCTTCACCCAGGTTCTTCAGAAGGCATCTGGGCATCAAGGACACCTGAAGTTATCTCCCTTGGAGTGAAGGAGTCGTACCCCTGCATCTGCAGGCACCGCAACAAAGCTGACCGGTCTGCTGCTCCTGTCATCCTACGGACTTCCCGAGGCCCAGCAACACAGGTGATAGTTCTGCAGCTCCCTAGAGGACTGACCTGTATTCTCCGCAATTTTGAGGACAATATTCCTTGTCAAAGCCACTGCGACCAAACCCCTGTGCACTGCGTCACCTTGCCATTGTCAAGGCTTGTTGGCTCTGCACTCCAGAGATTTTTGGGCAAAAGAAGCTCCAGCACCTTATCCCTCGAAGATTAGCGTCCTCACTGTATCCTCTGCACTGTGGGCCTCCATCTTTGGTGAGCTGCCTGAGGTCCTCTTGCGACTCCTGTGCCTTTGGCCTGTGGGTCCTGTTGAGGGTCTTCCTTTGCTTCAGTGGGCTCCCCTGCTTGCTCAGGGCCTGCTCTGACTCTCCTGCACTTAGTGAGTCCCTTGGACCTTGCTGGTCCCAACGTGCGCATCTTTTTTTACTTTCCACGCTATCTGCGTCTACCAAGGCTTGTTAGTGCTCCCGACGGACACTGACATCTGACGTGGGACAGCTCGTGCACAGCTCCTGTTCTTCCTCAACTTCACCTGGTCCTCTAAGCTGCAGCGACTAGGCAATTGTCTTCACTCCCGAACCTCCTGACGTAGGTGGGCATTGTGCTTCTGTGCCTCTTGGTCACCTCCGAGTGGCATAGACTTGGTCTCCTCTGCTTGCAGGTTCTCCTCTTCAAGAATCCACCCTTGGATTCCACCGGACTCCTTAACTGGCTTCTCCAGAGGCATCTTCTTCGAAGTCTTCCATTGTAGTCTACAGCAGGTTCCGACGTCACTTCACCCCTATGCACCCGGCTTCCCTGGTGCAGGTAACCTGGTTCCTGAGGCATCCACAGGTGCGGTGGCTCTCCAACCTTCCGTCGTCAAAAGGGTTTCTTTGGGGTCCTCTGGGAAGAGTCCTTCTTTAAAGCTGCAACTGCAACATCTCAATACTTTCATTGGGCACGTGGCTGTTTTTTCCATTCTGCACACAGCCTCCACAGGGGTTCCTGGGTACTTACCTTGGGTGGTTCCTTGTTTCCCCCGCTCCTTTGAGTCTTCTAGTCCAAGTCCTCTTCTCCTTGGAAGTTTGAATTCCACTTTCTTAGTATATTGTTTGGTCTCCCCCTGGAGACCAGTGTGTATTTGTGCTACTTACCTAATTATTTTGAAGTATTTTTGTGTGTATTGTTGATATATCTGGGTAGGAGATATTCCAATGTGTTAGTGATTGTGTTGCATAATAAATAGACTTATTTTCATAAAATACTGTGCAGTTCTTTTTCATCTAATCTTCACTGTTGATTAAATGTGGTAAAACAAGCTGCTTTACACTCCTTCAAGATAAGCCTGAAGGCTTCTCTTCACAGCTACCACATTGAGAGCTTTCTATGGTTATCAAAGACAACTAAAATCACCATAAGGGTTGCCTGGATTAGTGCATGGTGCATCACTCCTTAGACTGTGCACCATATACTAAGCCAGCCTCCTACATTGGTGTGCAGCGATTGGGATTAAAGCCTGCACTGTTTTACCACTTAATCTAAGTGAAGGTTACATAAAAATCCATCACTAGCTAGGCACATATAAAATACATTTTATCAAGTACATTCTACTGAACTTGTTTGATTGGCTGTCAAGTAGAGACCCGGGCCGTGGCCAAGATGGCAGCGTGTGCGGACGCCCATTGCTGAGCTCCGCATAAGGCCTGCCCAAAAATCCTGTCTATACTCTGCATATGCTAATTATGTATGGCGCAAATAATTTATAATGCTTTACGAGACCGTGCCGGCCCTCACCGCTGGAGCTTGCCTACAATATTCGTTGCAGTAGAGGCCCGGCACCGCGACGACCTGAGACCACGGACCTAGAGTGTGGGTGATCCGCTCGGCCATGGCTGTGATCGGAGAGCGAAGGGAGGGGCGTCCGAGTTGGAACGAGAAAGCAGACTATCACGCTCTCGATGACTCACCCGCTGAAGGATGGACTGCATCGCACGCCTGATCTGGCTGGTGAAGAGGATACCGGGACCCGTGGCCGCTCATGCTTGTGAGATACTGGGTTAGTGCCCGGGCGAGCATCGCAGGGACGCCCTCCCTCCTTTGTTGCCTGGAAGGCCTCCGGCCCCAATTAAATCGTGCCTGCTGTGTTTATTGGTCCCTGCCCGTTAAGTGCTGAATGTGAACGCTTCTGGCGGTGGACTGATTGCGTGTGGGGAGCATATGAGGCCTAGCGACTGATTTTCCTAACAAGCCTACATCGGGCCTACGCATAGGGCACAGGCAAACATCCAATTGAAGGCCACACGACTCACCCCCTCCCTTGAGTCTGACTGCGCTATAGAAGCGCTTCACCGGCTGTGCCTGTGAATTATTGAGGACCGCTACCAGAGGACCTGGGCCGACGATGATCCCTCCTGCTTTGCGTGTGCCATTGTGGGGGTGCAGAGCGGCCGAGGGCTCTGCAATGAAATTGGGGCACCTATAAGGTAATATGATATCCCCCCAGGGCCTATCTTGCTCTGTGGCCTCCCCTCACTGGCATTCCCACAATGGATTTAATTTTGGACTGTTGATCACTGCAAACCTCCACACATAGACTCTGCTTGCCTGAATGCCAATTGAAGCGTGATCCCTTCATGGCTGCTGATTGACACACGGCACTTTGGACGTTCACCTCTTGGCAGGCCTCCACCTCATAAATACTGACACCGCATCTACTTTTGCATTACACATTGAAAAGCTGTAGCGGTATCACATAACTCTCAATGCTGCTGGAGTGGAATGCCGCCTGAATATTAATAGTGGTCCGCCAAGTAGGTAGGTCTTATACTTCCTTCACCAGTGGATGTCTGCACCATATTTTAGAACCACCTAAGCTACATCGCCACAGCAGTACCTTGAGACGCTCTTGCATGCCTCTAACCCTGGTACACCGTTTCAATTCTCTCCATGTTTAATAACATCACACCAGCACATCTTAACGTTACGTCACAAGACTGATAAGCAGGATGGGAAAGCCCCGATCAGACAAGACACAATCCCAACCGATTGATACAACAACTTCTGCTGCTGGTGGGAGTGATGTCGCACAACACGCTACCTTAAACTTGAAAGCTCCATCCGACCATTCACATCGGTTTGACAAACTGATGGCAGCGATATTAGACAATAAAACTACACTCTGCCCAAAAATTGACTCATTATGTGCAGAAATGGGTTTTTTGAGAGATTATGAAAAACGTAAGGACAGGGTGGAGGAATCGGATTCCACATTATCATTCTTACGCCCTACTGTTTCCACGTCCACAGATCAGATCAAATCTCTTCAGCAAGAGGTGGAATACTTGAAAAGTCGGGTGGAGGACCAGGAAGGTGGATCCCGCAGAAACCATATTCGCATTGTGGGACTACCGGAACGGGTGGAAGGGCCCAACATGGATCTGTACCTAGAGTCATGGCTCTCCGCAGACATCCTTCAAGGCAATATCTCAAAAAACATTTCAATAGAGAGAGCACATAGAGTACCAGGTGGCCCTCCACACCCGGGCGATTCTCCTAGGCCAGTAGTGGCGAGGTTGTTCAATTTTCGTGACAGAGACCATATCCTCCAGGAGACCAGGGCTCATGGCCCCTGGCAGGTTGAGAATGCAATAGTACACATTTACACGGATTATACCCTGACGGTGCAGCGCCGCAGATCATCCTGTATGGAAGTTAAACAATGCCTCAGAGAACACCAGATACAATACGCATTGCAGTACCCAGCCTAACTGCGTATCCGTCACAAAGACAGCAATGTATATTGCTCTACACCTGAGGAGGCCTGGACGTGGATAGTTCAAAATGGATTTGCACATCCCCCACCCACTGCCTTGGCAGATTCCCCACAGACTTGGAGACTTGTGGGCACGTGAAGTGGTCGCGGATGAAGCAGAATACAGCGTCCTAGAAAGGCCCAGCTGGCAAAAGAACGTGCACAGGCCATATAGACGGCGGAACATCTGAGTGACCCTACGACTCCCACCAGATCTGACTCGGACTCGGAAGGGGTACAAGATCAGTCGCTGTCCCTAACAGACTCACAACATGCAGCGCTACGGGGAGGAGGCCCGGAGATTACCCCACAGATGGCAGATGAACTTGGATGACACTGTCAGTCATTTTGAATATTTGTGGACTGAGCATTGATGGCTTGTCGCCTGCATGAGAGTCGGCATGGTTCGATTGGTTATATTTGTTTCCCTTTGTGCGACAACAGAGTGCTGCAACAATGGACATTGCAATTTGGATCCATACATGACAGTATTTCTACGCCCCCTAGTAACGTTAAGTGGCTGTTATAGCATCTTTTTTTAAATAGGTTCGATTGCATTTCAGTGCAGATGGCCAATTGCCTGTTGGCAAGCCGGCCTGGGGTGGGGAGTTGGGGAACTTTTAATGTTTAATGCGATCTATCTCTCTTGCTATGTTATGTATAAAATGCATGATGGCTGTTCTTGCGACCATAATTATGGTAGAGGGGAGGGGGGCGGGAATGATGACTTGGATGTTGCGGTTGAGGAGCTGCATATTGTAGTGCTCCTTTTCTTTTTTATACTGTTGGTTGGATGGCAAACAGTGATTATACTTTATTAACCGGGAATGTGCGGGGATTGGCAGGATATGTTAAACGGCATCAAGTCTATCAATATCTGCGTAGTCATAAGATTTCAGTCGCATTAATACAAGAAACGCATCTCACTACACAAACCCTCATATCTGAAAGAAACACATAGTGATAGATTCCTTACCTTAGAATATCCCCAGGCGTCAGACTGGATCCGGAAAGTTTTCGTCAGCAGTACCCCTGCGCGTCGGTAGGTGGCGTCGTGCGGCTCCGCGTCCGTCGTTGGCGTCGTGGTCGCCGAGATGACGTCGCGGGCGCTACTTAGACGCCGCCCACGCGCGCTGACGTCAGTTCTTTCTTTTCCGCGCCAGCAAGCGCAGATCCAGGAAGAGCAGGAACCCCAGTCAATTTTTGACTGACTTTTTGAGGCTTTTTGTCTCTATTTTTCTTCGAGTCATCGACTCCTGGTGCAGTAGGATGCCCGGTTTCAAGTCCTGCGGGGATTGTCACTGCATGATGTCGGTGACGGACCCGCACCGTGTGTGTCTTTTCTGCCTGGGGCGCGACCACGACCCCAAGTCGTGCTCCGACTGCCGGGCCATGGTGCCGAAGCCTTTGCGGGAGCAGTCCCGAAAGTTGCTGGAAGCCCGGCAGTCGGCTTCGCGCCGTTCGAAGTCCCGGTCCAGAGGGAGGTCGAGGGACCGTGCGCAGAGTCATCATCGGTCTTCGGGATCCAAGTCTTCGCACTCGGGGTCAGGTAAGACGAAGCCCAAGAAGTAGAAGAACCGCCATCGTTCTTCGACTTCCCCTCGCCGGTCGCGCAACGCGGCTGAGGGTGTGGGTGGTGCCACCCCGCGGCTCCGGCGGAGCCTATGCAGTCGCCGCCGGACTACCCGCCCTTCCCGGGGTCGTCGGCGACTCCGGCCCAAATACAGGAGTTCCTGTCGGCCATGGCTCGCCTCTTTGGGCCGTCGGGTCCCGCCGGTGCGCCTTCGGGTCCCGCATGGGTGTCCTCGTGTTTCCTCGCCGGCGGCCCCGGCGTCACTGTCTGCTCCGGCCCCAGCGCCGCAGGACACCCTTGAATCCAGGCCTGGATCCCGGTCGACGCCGGTTGACCTTGTTACGCCTCCACTGACGTCGACTCCACCGGCACCAGTTCTGACGCCGCCCGCTCCTTCGGGACGACGTCGACCTCAGTTTCAGCCCCGAAGTGGACACGGCGTCGAGCCGGCGTCGATCGATGCCGTTCTCGACGATGCTTGGGGATTTTTATCCCATGTCCCTGCTCCTTATTTTAGACCTGTTGAACAGCCTGAGGAGCAAGGGGAGGACTGGGAGGGGTCTGAGGACCCTCTCGCTGCAGCCTGCGAGTCTGAACAGGACTGGGCTGAGGAATTGGGGAAGCCAGTGGTCTGGATACCTCACCAGACCTTGGCATGCTGTCTCCTCCTACCGTGGCTACGGAGGAGGGTGCTAGTTATGCTGTGGTGTTGCGTAGGCTGGCCGAGGCCCTACACCTCGAGCTCCCTACTGTGGCCGTCAGGACTAACCTCCTGACAGAGGTGCTTCAGCCAGCAGCTACTTCTGCGGAGCCGCTGCTTCCTTTCAATGAAGCCCTTTCTGACGTTCTTTTGGGCACTTGGTCCAGGCCCACCACAGGGGCTCCTGTGGATAGGAACGTGGCCCGACGCCATCGCCCGGCTCCGGGTGACCCCATTTTCCTCTCCCAACACCCCACCCTCGAGAGCTTGGTTGTCCAAGCCTCTGCTTCCCCAACCGCCTTCCCTTCCGCACCACCGGATAGGGAATCCAAGAAGCTGGATCAGTTTGGGAAGAATATTTTTTCTTCCACCAGCTCTGCGCTGCGGTCCGTGAACACCGCATGCCTCTTGGGCCGTTATTCCTACTCTCTGTGGGATACGGTGGCGAACGTGCTGCCCCAGTGTCCGGAGGAGGCCCGGCCTGCTCTCTCCCAGGCTGTTGCAGAGGGAGAGACGCAGCAAAGTTCATGATTCGTTGTGGCCTAGACACCGCCGACTCACTGGGCAGATCAATTGCAACGACGGTGGCGGTTCGCCGTCACGCCTGGTTGAGGACCACTGGATTTTCGGGGATGTCCAAAACACCCTTATGGACATGCCCTTTGATGGCCGTCGCCTGTTCGGCGACAAAGCGGACAGCACGTTGGAGAGGTTTAAGGACTCACGGGCTACGGCCAAGTCCTTGGGACTCTCGGCAGTCCGCCCTCCTCCGCCTTCCGCTTTTCGCTCCTTTCGTGGCACAGGAAGGGCGTCCCGCAGCGTTCGCAACAGAGCCACAGGCCGGCGCAGCAATCATCCCAGCGTGGCCGGGACGCGGGTTCCGCCGTGGCGGACCAAGGGGCCAGCGGGCGGGTCAGTCCACCACCATCCCGGCCACCACTGCCTCCAAACCTTCCTAGTCCGAACTTTCAGGCCCATCAAACGCCAGTGGGCGGCAGGCTTCGCCATCACCTCCCCCACTGGCGCACCATCACTTCGGACAGGTGGGTTTTAGAGATAGTCCGGAGGGGCTACTCCCTCCCCTTCGAGACTACCCCTCCAGCCATGCCACCTCAGTACCACCGCATGTCGGGGGATCACTTGGTGCTTCTTCAGCAGGAAGTTGCGGCCCTCTTGGCCAAGGGGGCCATCGAGCGCGTTCCGACGCCAGAAGTAGGTCGTGGTTGCTATTCCCACTACTTTGTGGTGCCCAAGAAGGACAAAGGCCTGCGTCCTATCTTAGACCTCCGGAACGTCAATCGCTTCCTCCGCAAAGAGAAGTTCAAGATGCTCACTCTAGCTCAGGTCTTGTCTGCTCTCGACCCACAAGACTGGATGGTGGCGCTGGACTTGCAGGACGCCTATTTCCACATCCCCGTCCTGCGAGCCCACCGGCGTTACCTACGGTTCACGGTAGGCCACGAGCACTTTCAGTTCACCGTGCTCCCCTTTGGCCTTACCAGCGCCCTCGGGTGTTCACCAAGGTGATGGCGGTGGTCGCAGCTCATCTGCGCAGATCAGGGGTTTCAGTCTTCCCCTATCTCGACGACTGGTTGTTGAAGGCGGGCTCGCCCCAGACAGTCGTCTCCCACCTCCAGACTACGGCCGACCTCCTGCACTTGCTGGGGTTCTCCATCAACGTGCCGAAGTCGCACCTGATCCCTCTCAGAAGCTCCTCTTTATCGGAGCGGTTCTGGACACGGCGCAGTTTCGGGTCTATCCTCCCGAGCAGCGAGTCCGGGATATTCGGGCTCTGATTCCCATCTTTCAGCCCTTGTCCCGGGTTTCGGTCAGAGTGACTCTGAGGCTGCTGGGCCTCATGGCCTCCTGCATCCTGCTGGTCAATCATGCCAGATGGCATATGCGGGCTCTGCAGTGGGACCTGAAGTTCCAGTGGGCGCAGCATCAGGGGAACCTGTCCGATCACGTCCAGATCTCAGAGGGCACTGCACGACAGTTGCAGTGGTGGCTCACGAACCGGCATTGGGTCGACGGCAGATCCCTCTCCCTTCCCCAACCGGAGTTTACAGTGGTGACGGATGCGTCCCTCCTGGGATGGGGCGGCCACATGGGAGAGGCGGAGATCAGAGGCCTCTGGTCTCCGGCGGAGTCTTGGCTCCACATCAACCTTCTGGAGCTGCGGGCGATCCGGCTTGCACTGAAGGCATTCCTTCCCTCTGTCAAGGGGAGAGTAGTGCAGGTGTTCACAGACAACACCACCGCCATGTGGTACTGCAACAAACAAGGTGGGGTGGGGTCGTGGACCCTCTGTCAGGAGGCTCTGCGTCTCTGGACATGGCTGGAACATCAGGGCATGTCCCTGGTGGTTCAACACCTGGCAGGTTCTCTGAACGCCAGGGCGGACGAACTCAGCCGCCGGTGCATGCTCGATCACGAATGGCGTCTTCACTCGGAGGTGGCGCAAGGTCTCTTTCAGCAGTGGGGAGAGCCTTGGTTAGATCTATTCGCCACCGAAGAGAACGCGCAATGTCATCAGTTCTGCGCGTTGGAATTTCCAAGCGGCACTCGCTCGGCGACGCTTTTCGTCGCGAGTGGAGTTGCGGTCTGTTGTACGCCTTTCCGCCTATACCACTTCTGCCCAGAGTGCTGAAGAAGATCAGGCGCGACCGGGCCCAAGTCATTCTTGTGGCTCCGGACTGGGCTCGAAGAGTATGGTATCCCGAGCTACTTAGTATGAGCATCGATCCTCCGATCAGACTGCCTCTTCGGGAGGATCTTCTGTCGCAGCAGCAGGGGACGGTCCTCCACCCGAACCTGTCCAGCCTCCACCTCTTTGCGTGGAGATTGAGCGGCGGCAGTTGATTCCTTTCGACTTGCCTCCTGAAGTTTGTGACGTTATTCTGGCAGCCAGGCGTCCCTCTACTAAAGTGGTATACGCCTGCAGGTGGAACAAGTTTGTGGCATGGTGCACAGCAAAGGCTGTGGATCCCCTTTCTGCCCCTCTTTCTGAAGTTCTACTGTTCCTTCTTTCTTTGGCCCAGCAGGGCTCTGCTCTGGGCACTATCAAGGGCTACCTTTCTGCTATTTCGGCCTTTCTCAGGCTACCTGATCAGCCCTCTCTTTTCAAGTCCCCTGTTGTAAATAGATTTCTCAAAGGCATTACACACCTTTTCCCTCCTATTCCTTTTGTGATGCCTCCAGTGGGACTTGAATCTGGTTCTTACATACTCTGATGTGCGCTCCCTTTGAGCCTCTTACATAACTGTCCTCTTCGTCTCTCTGACATCTGAAGACTGCCTTCCTGGTGGCCATCACCTCCGCTAGGCGGGTGAGTGAGCTCCAGGCTCTTTCTTGTAAGCCTCCTTTCTGTCAGTCCATCCCGACAAGGTTGTGCTTCAGGCCCCGTCCTTCCTTTTTGCCAAAAGTGGTTACGGCCTTTCACATTGGGCAGACTATTACCTTGCCCACCTTCTTTCCGCCTCCGCATCCTTCCAGAGAGGAAGAGAGGCTCCACCGTCTGGACCCAAAACGTGCGCTTCTCTTTTATCTCAACCGCACACAGCAGTTCCGGGTGGATGACCAGCTCTTTGTTGGCTACGTTGGCACCAAGAAAGGTCGGGCGGTACACAAGAGAACCATCTCCCGCTGGGTTGTCTTGTGTATCAAAGCCTGTTACTCTTTGGCTAAAAAGAACCTCCGGTGGGGCTGCGTGCTCATTCCACCAGAGCTACTGCAGCCACTACTGCATTGGGACGTGGTGTCCCGCTGCAAGACATCTGTCAGGCAGCCACGTGGGCCTCGCTGCACACGTTTACCAAGCATTACTGCCTGGACAGCCAAGTCCGGAGAGACGGCTTCTTTGGCCGTTCTGTTCTCCGGGACTTTCTGGTGTGATCTTAGTTCGCAGACCCACCACCGGGGTTGGTATTGCTGGGGTATCTATTCTAAGGTAAGGAATCTATCACTATGTGTTTCTTTCAGATGCAACAAGTTACTTACCTTGTGTAACGATATATCTGTAAGAGACATTAGTTAGTGATAGATTCCTTACCGCCCACCCATCCTCCCTGTTCTGCGAACTGATTTCTAGGGTTAAGGTCATCCCTTTCAGGGCCCTAGTATCTGAAAGAGACACGTTAGTGATAGATTCCTTACCTTAGAATATCCCCAGGCGTCAGGCTGGATCCGGAAAGTTTTGCGTAGCAGTACCCTTGCGCGTCGGTAGGCGGCGTCGTGCGGCTCCGCGTCCGTCGTCGGCGTCGTGATCGCCGGGATGACGTCGCGGGCAGTACTTAGGCGCCGCCCTGCGCGCTGACGTCAGTTCTTCTTTTTCCGCGCCAGCAAGCGCAGATCCGGGAAGAGCAGTGCCCTGGTCAATTTTTGACCATACTTTTTGGTGATTTTTCACTGTTTTTCCGATCTTTCGAGGTGTCGTAGGGATGCCCGGCTTCAAGCGATGCGGCGCCTGTGCGCGGATGATGTCCGTCACCGACCCGCATCGGGAGTGTCTCTTCTGCCTCGGCCGAGGCCACGACACGACGTCCTGTCCCGACTGCCAGGCCCTCCACCCGAAAGCTTTGCGAGAGCGGTCTCGAAAGCTCCTCGAGGCCCGGCATTCGGCTCCGCGGAAGGCCCGGTCGCGTGAGAGGTCCAGGGGTCGCTCGCGGAGTGCACACCGGTCGTCGGCGTCGAAGTCTTCTTCGTCCGGTAAGTCTAAGCACAAGAAGTCCAAGAAGCATCATCGCTCTCGGACTTCGCCTCGCCGGTCTCGCGACTCGGCTGAGGCCCCTCCCGGCACCGTCCCGCCCCGCGGCCCCGGACATGCCTGTGGAGTCGCCCCCGTCATACCCGCCCTTCCCGGGTTCGGGGGCGGATCCGGCCACAGGTACAGGAGTTCCTGTCGGCCATGGCCCGCCTCTTCGGGCCTTCAGGCCCCTCCGGTGCGCCTTCGGGCCCCGCGGGCCCTGATGGGGTTGCTCCGGCGTCGCCGGCGGCTCCGGCCCCGGCGTCGCCCGTGCCTCCAGCCTCGATCCCGGCTCCGGCTCGGCCCCGGCCTCGATCCCGGCTCCACAACCCCCATCGACGCCGGTCGACCTCACGACACCTCCGCCGGCGCCGATGTCTCCGGTGCCGTTCTCGACGCCGCCCTGGGCTCCGGGCGGCGTCGTCCCCAGTTCCTTCCGGCTCCGGACATGGACCCGGAGCGACGTCGCTCGACGCCGGCTCCGGCGCCGATGGGACCTTGGGTCCCAAATGTCCCTCCTCCTCCTTATTTTGAACCAGAGGAGGACCAGGAGGACTGGGAGGGGTCTGATGACCCTCTGACGCGCAACTGTCAGTTTGATGAGGACTGGACAGAGAGTCTAGGGGAGGCCAGTGGTCTGGATACTTCCCCTGACACTGGCATGCTGTCTCCTCCCGTGGCTACGGAGGAGGGGGCCAATTTTGGTACGGTGTTGCGTAGGGCTGCTGGGGCCTTACGTCTCCAGCTCCCTACTTTGACGGTCAAGCCTAACATCTTGACAGAGGTGCTTCAGCCGGCAGCCTCCTCTGCGGAGACTGTGCTGCCGTTTAACGACGCCCTCACTGACGTTCTTTTGGGCGCCTGGTCCAAGCCCAACACAGGGGCTCCTGTGGATCGGAACGTGTCACGACGCCATCGCCCTGCTCCGGGCGACCCCTGTTTCTTTCTGTCCACCCCACTCCTGAGAGCTTGGTTGTCCAAGCCTCCGCTTCCCAAACCGCCTTCCCTACCGCTCCTCCGGATAGGGAATCCAAACGCCTGGATCAGTTTGGGAAGAAAGGTTTTTCTTCCTCCAGTGCTGGCTTGCGGTCCGTTAACACCGCTTGTCTTTTGGGCCGATATACCCACTCCCTGTGGGATTCGGTGGCGGATGTTTTGCCCCAGTGCCCTGAGGAGGTCCAGGCACTGCTTTCCCGCGCCATTGCGGAAGGAAGGGATGCGGCCAAATACACTATCCGTTGTGGCCTTGACACCGCCGACTCGCTGGGCAGGTCGATTGCAACGACGGTGGCGCTCCGACGCCACGCCTGGCTGAGAACCACTGGTTTTTCAGGGGATGTCCAGAATACTCTCATGGACATGCCCTTTGATGGAGTCGGTCTTTTTGGGTCCAAAGCAGACCATGCGTTGGAGCGCTTTAAGGACTCACGGGCTACTGCCAAGTCCCTGGGCCTTACTGCTACACGCCCTCCGCTGCCTTCTGCTTTTCGCCCCTATCGTGGCCACGGTAGGGCGCCCCTTCACGTCAGCAGCCCAGCCACCGGCCCGCGCAGCAGGCGTCTTCGCGTGGCCGAGGACGTGGATTCCGCCGTGGCGGATCGGGCAACCAGCGTGCGGGTCAGGCCACCACCTCCAACCCGTCCGCGGCCTCCAAGCCCTCCTAGTCCCTCCTTTCAGGTGCACAGCACGCCAGTAGGGGCAGGGTCCGCCATCACCTTCCCCACTGGCGCACCATCACCTCGGACAGGTGGGTCTTGGACATTGTCCGAAGGGGCTACTCCCTCCCCTTCGAGACCACCCCCCAGCCATGCCACCTCAATTCCACCGCATGTCAGGGGATCACTTGGTGCTTCTACAGAAGGAAGTCACGGCCCTCTTGGCCAAGAGGGCCATCGAGCATGTTCCGACCCCAGAAGTAGGGCGTGGTTGCTACTCCCACTACTTTCTGGTGCCCAAAAGGACAAGGAGGACATGCGTCCTATCTTGGACCTCCGGAACGTCAATCGCTTCCTCCGGAAGGAGAAGTTCAAGATGCTCACCCTAGCTCAGGTCTTGACTGCCCTCGACCCTGGAGACTGGTTGGTAGCGTTGGACTTGCAGGACGCGTATTTCCACATCCCCGTCCTGCCGGCCCACCGGCGTTACCTTCGGTTCACGGTAGGCCCCGAGCATTTTCAGTTCACCGTGCTCCCCTTTGGCCTTACAAGTGCCCCTCGGGTGTTCACGAAAGTGATGGCGGTGGTCGCAGCTCATCTGCGCCGGGCAGGGGTCTCAGTCTTCCCCTACCTCGACGACTGGCTGCTGAAGGCGGGCTCGTCCCAGGCAGTCGTCTCCCACCTCCAGACTACGGCCGAACTCCTGCACTCGCTGGGGTTCTCCATCAATGTGCCGAAGTCGCATCTGATTCCTTCTCCACAGCTCCTTTTCATCGGAGCAGTTCTGGACACGACGCAGTTTCGGGCCTATCCTCCCGAACGGCGAGTCCGGGATATTCAGGCTATGATTCCGATCTTTCGGCCTTTATCCTGGGTTTCGGTACGGATGACCCTGAGGCTGCTGGGCCTCATGGCCTCCTGCATCCTGCTGGTCAATCATGCCAGATGGCATATGCGGGCTCTGCAGTGGGACCTGAAGTTCCAGTGGGCGCAGCACCAGGGCAACCTGTCCGATCACGTCCAGATCTCGGAGGGGACTGCAAAACAGTTGCAGTGGTGGCTCTCGAACCGGCAATGGGTCATGGGCAGATCCCTCTCCCTTCCCCAGCCAGAGCATACAGTTGTGACGGACGCGTCCCTTCTGGGATGGGGCGGTCACATGGGAGAGGCGGAGATCAGAGGCCTCTGGTCTCCGGCGGAGTCCCGGCTCCATATCAACCTTCTGGAGCTCCGGGCGATCCGGCTTGCACTCAAGGCATTCCTTCCCTCTGTCAAAGGGAAGGTAGTGCAGGTGTTCACAGACAACACCACCGCCATGTGGTACTGCAACAAACAGGGCGGGGTGGGGTCTTGGACCCTTTGTCAGGAGGCTCTGCGCCTCTGGACATGGCTGGAACATCAGGGCATGTTCCTGATGGTTCAACACCTGGCAGGTTCTCTGAACGCCAGGGCGGGACGAACTCAGCCGCAGGTGCATGATGGATCACGAATGGCGTCTTCACTCGGAAGTGGCGCAAGGACTCTTTCTACAGTGGGGAGAGCCTTGGTTAGATCTATTCGCCACCGAAGAGAACGCGCAATGTCATCAGTTCTGCGCGTTGGAATTTCCAAGGCGGCACTCGCTCGGCGACGCTTTTCGTCGCGAGTGGAGTTGCGGTCTGTTGTACGCCTTTCCGCCTATACCACTTCTACCCAGAGTGTTGAAGAAGATTCGGCACGACCGGGCCCAAGTCATTCTTGTGGCTCCGGACTGGGCTCGAAGAGTTTGGTATCCCGAGCTACTCAATATGAGCATAGATCCCCGATCCGTCTGCCTCTTCGGGAGGATCTTCTGTCGCAGCAGCAGGGGACGGTCCTCCACCCGAACCTGTCCAGTCTACACCTGCTTGCGTGGAGATTGAGCGGCGGCAGTTGATTCCTTTCGACTTGCCTCCCGAAGTTTGTGATGTGATTCTGGCAGCCAGGCGTCCCTCCACTAAGGTGGTATACGCCTGCAGGTGGAACAAATTTGTGGCATGGTGCACAGCAAAGGCTGTGGATCCCCTTTCTGCCCCTCTTTCTGAGGTCCTTCTGTTCCTTCTCTCTCTGGCCCAACAGGGTTCTGCCCTGGGTACCATCAAGGGTTATCTTTGTGCTATCTCGGCCTTCCTCAGGCTCCCTGATCAGCCCTCCTTTTTCAAGTCCCCTGTTGTTAACAGGTTCTTAAAAGGCATTACTCACCTCTTCCCTCCTGTTCCGTTTGTGATGCCTCAGTGGGACTTGAACTTGGTTCTTACCTTTTAATGTGCGCTCCCTTTGAGCCTCTGCATAACTGTCCTCTTCGTCTTCTGACTCTGAAGACAGCCTTTCTGGTGGCCATCACCTCCGCTCGGCGGGTGAGTGAGCTCCAGGCTCTATCTTGCAAACCTCCCTTTCTGTCTGTTCATCCAGACAAGGTTGTTCTTCGGACGCGTCCGTCCTTCTTGCCAAAGGTGGTTACTGCTTTCCACATTGGGCAGACCATCACTTTGCCCACCTTCTTTCCGCCTCCGCATCCTTCCAGAGAGGAAGAGAGGCTCCACCGTCTGGACCCAAAACGTGCGCTCTCCTTCTATATCGACCGCACAAAACACTTCCGGGTGGATGACCAGCTCTTTGTTGGCTACGTGGGCGCCAAAAAGGTCGGGCGGTGCACAAGAGGACCATCTCCCGCTGGGTTACCTTGTGCATCAAGACCTGCTATTCTTTGGCTAAGAAGGAGCCTCCTGTTGGGCTGCGTGCCCATTCCACCAGGGCAACGGCTGCTACCACGGCCTTGGGCCGCGGTGTTCCGCTGCCGGTTATCTGTCAGGCAGCTACGTGGGCCTCGCTGCACACGTTTACTAAGCATTACTGCCTTGACAGTCAGGTCCGGAGGGACGGCTTCTTTGGCCGTTCTGTCCTCCAGGACTTCCTTGTCTGATCTTTGTTCGCAGACCCACCACCGGGGTTGGTATTGCTGGGGTATCTATTCTAAGGTAAGGAATCTATCACTAACGTGTCTCTTTCAGATGCACAAGTTACTAACTTGTGTAACGATATATCTGTAAGAGACAGTAGTTAGTGATAGATTCCTACCGCCCACCCATCCTCCCCGTTCTGCGAACTGATTTCTAGGGTTAAGGACATCCCTTTCAGGGCCCTAGTATTTTTCAGACACCTGTGTCAGCTTCTTGCATGGCTCTGCGTTCCTGGCGCGGAAAGTCGTGTACAGAACTGACGTCAGCGCGCAGGGGCGGCGCCTAAGTACTGCCCGCGACGTCATCCCGGCGATCACGACGCCGACGACGGACGCGGAGCCGCACGACGCCGCCTACCGACGCGCAAGGGTACTGCTACGCAAAACTTTCCGGATCCAGCCTGACGCCTGGGGATATTCTAAGGTAAGGAATCTATCACTAACTACTGTCTCTTACAGATATATCGTTACACAAGTTAGTAACTTGTGCTTCAATGCACCAGTGGTCAATATCCTGCATGGCTCTGCCTTACTGGCGCGGAAAGTCGTGTACAGAACTGACGTCAGCGCACGTGGGCGGCGTCTAAGTAGCGCCCGCGACATCATCTCGGCGACCACGACGCAAACGACGGACGCCGGAGCCGACTGACGCCACCTACCCAGACGCAGGGAACTGCTGACGATAAACTTTGCCAGATCCAGTCTGACGCCTGGGGATATTCTAAGGTAAGGAATCTATCACTAATAATGTTTCTACAGATATATAGTTACCAAGGTAAGTAACTTGTTCTTCACTGCATAGCGTGTGAAGCGGCACAGTCATAGGGACCACACTACTCAGGGTATAGTCAGAGGCACTCTTATATGGGTGGCACCAGGTACACCTTTAAAAGTACTACGCACCCAGATTGAAGCTCAAGATCTGAAAGAGACACGTTAGTGACAGATTCCTTACCTTAGAATATCCCCAGGCGTCAGGCTGGATCCGGAAAGTTTTTGCGTAGCAGTACCCTTGCGCGTCGGTAGGCGGCGTCGTGCGGCTCCGCGTCCGTCGTCGGCGTCGTGATCGCCGGGATGACGTCGCGGGCAGTACTTAGGCGCCGCCCTGCGCGCTGACGTCAGTTCTTCTTTTTCCGCGCCAGCAAGCGCAGATCCGGGAAGAGCAGTGCCCTAGTCATTTTTTGACTAACTTTTTGGTGAATTTTTCACTGTTTTTCTTCGAATCGACTTCAAGGTGTCGAGGATGCCCGGGTTTAAACGTTGCGGCGCCTGTGCTCGGATGATGTCCATCACAGACCCGCATCGAGAGTGTCTCTTCTGCCTCGGCCGAGGCCACGACACGGAGTCTTGTTCCGACTGCCGGGCCCTCAACCCGAAAGCTTTGCGAGAGCGGTCTCGAAAGCTCCTCGAGGCCCGGCATTCGGCTCCGCGCAAGCCCCGGTCGCGTGAGAGGTCCAGGGTCGATCGCGGAGTCCACACCGGTCGTCGGCATCGAAGTCTTCTCGTCCGGTAAGTCCAAACACAAAAAGTCCAAAAGCATCGTCGCTCTAGGACTTCGCCGCCGGTCTCGCGACTCGGCTGAGGCCCCTCCCGGCACCGTCCCCGCGGCCCCCGGACATGCCTGTGGAGTCGCCCCGCAATACCCGTCCTTCCCGGGTTCGGGGCGGATCCGGCCTGGGCACAGGAATTCCTGTCGGCCATGGCTCCGCTCTTCGGGCCTCCAGGTCCCTCCGTGCGCCTTCGGCCCCGCGGGCCCTGATGGGGTTGCTCCGGCGTCGCCGCGGCCCGCCCGGCGTCGCCCGTGCCTCCAGCCTCGATCCCGGCTCCGCCCCGGCCTCGATCCCGGCTCCACAACCCCCATCGACGCCGGGTCGACCTAACGACACCTCCGCCGGCGCCCGATGTCTCCGGTGCCGTTCTCGACGCCGCCTGGGGCTCCGGGCGGCGTCGTCCCCAGTTCCTTCCGGCCCGGACATGGACCCGGACCGACGCCGCTCGACGCCGGTTCCGCGCCGATGGGACCTTGGGTCCCAAATGTCCCTCCTCCTCCTTATTTTGAACCAGAGGAGGACCAGGAGGACTGGGAGGGGTCTGATGACCCTCTGACACAACAGTGTCAGTACGATGAGGACTGGACAGAGGGTCTCAGGGGATGCCAGTGGTCTAGATACTTCCCTGACACTGGCATGCTGTCTCCTCCCGTGGCTACGGAGGAGGGAGCCAATTTTGCAACGGTGTTGCGTAGGGCGGCTGGGGCCTTACGCCTCCAACTCCCTACTGTGGCGGTCAAGACTAATATCTTGACAGAGGTGCTTCAGCCGGCAGCCTCCTCTACGGAGACTGTGCTGCCGCTTAACGACGCCTCACTGACGTTCTTTGGGCGCCTGGTCCAAGCCCAACACAGGGGCTCCTGTGGATAGGAACGTGTCCCGACGCCATCGCCCAGCTCCGGGCGACTCCCTGTTTCTCTCTGTCCACCCCACTCCTGAGAGCTTGGTTGTCCAAGCCTCCGCCTCCCAAACCGCCTTCCCTACCGCCCTCCGGATAGGGAATCCAAACGCCTGGATCAATTTGGGAAGAAGGGTTTTTCTTCCTCCAGTGCTGGCTTGCGGTCCATCAACACCGCTTGTCTTTTGGGCCGATATACCCACTCCTTGTGGGATTCGGTGGCGACTGTTTTGCCCCAGTGTTCTGAGGAGGTCCAGACACTGCTTTCCCGCGCCATTGCGGAAGGAAGGGATGCGGCCAAATACACGATACGATGTGGCCTTGATACCGCCGACTCGGCTGGGCAGGTCCATTGCAACGACGGTGGCGCTGCGACGCCACGCCTGGCTGAGAACCACTGGTGTTTCAGGGATGTCCAGAATACTCTCATGGACATGCCCTTTGATGGAGTCGGTCTTTGGGTCCAAAGCAGACCATGCGTTGGAGCGCTTTAAGGACTCACGGGCTACTGCCAAGTCCCTGGGCCTTTCTGCTACACGCCCTCCGCTGACTCTCTGCTTTTCGCCCTATCGTGGCCACGGTAGGGGCGCCCTTCACGCCAGCAGCCCAGCCACCGGCCCGCGCAGCAGGCGTCTTCGCGTGGCCGAGGACGTGGATTCCGCCGTGGCGGATCGGGCAACCAGCGTGCGGGTCAGGCCACCACCTCCAACCCGTCCGCGGCCTCCAAGCCCTCCTAGTCCCTCCTTTCAGGTGCACAGCACGCCAGTAGGGGCAGGGTCCGCCATCACCTTCCCACTGGCGTACTCATCACCTCGGACAGGTGGGTCTTGGACATTGTCCGAAGGGCTACTCCTCCCCTTCGAGACCACCCCCAGCCATGCCACCTCAATTCCACCGCATGTCAGGGGATCACTTGGTACTTCTGCAGAAGGAAGTCACGGCCCTCTTGGCCAAGAGGGCCATCGAGCATGTTCCGACCCCAGAAGTAGGGCGTGGTTGCTTACTCCCACTACTTCCTGGTGCCCAAAAAGGACAAGGAGGACATGCGCCCTATCTTGGACCTCCGGAACGCCAATCGCTTCCTCCGGAAGGAGAAGTTCAAGATGCTCACCCTAGCTCAGGTCTTGACTGCCCTCGACCCTGGAGACTGGTTGGTAGCGCTGGACTTGCAGGACGCATATTTCCACATCCTCGTCCTGCCGGCCCACCGGCGTTACCTTCTGGTTCACGGTAGGCCCCGAGCATTTTCAGTTCACCGTGCTCCTTTGGCCTTACCAGTGCCCCTCGGGTGTTCACGAAAGTGATGGCGGTGGTCGCAGCTCATCTGCGCCGGGCAGGGGTTTCAGTCTTCCCCTACCTCGACGACTGGCTGCTGAAGGCGGGCTCGCCCCAGGCAGTCGTCTCCCACCTCCAGACTCACGGCCGAACTCCTGCACTCGCTGGGGTTCTCCCATCAATGTGCCGAAGTCGCATCTGATTCCTTCTCCACAGCTCCTTTTCATCGGAGCAGTTCTGGACACGACGCAGTTTCGGGCCTATCCTCCCGAACGGCGAGTCCGGGATATTCAGGCTATGATTCCGATCTTTCAGCCTTTATCCTGGGTTTCGCACGGATGACCCTGAGGCTGCTGGGCCTCATGGCCTCCTGCATCCTGCTGGTCAATCATGCCAGATGGCATATGCGGGCTCTGCAGTGGGACCTGAAGTTCCAGTGGGCGCAGCACCAGGGCAACCTGTCCGATCACGTCCAGATCTCGGAGGGGACTGCAAAACAGTTGCAGTGGTGGCTCTCGAACCGGCAATGGGTCATGGGCAGATCCCTCTCCCTTCCCCAGCCAGAGCACACAGTTGTGACGGACGCGTCCCTTCTGGGATGGGGCGGTCACATGGGAGAGGCGGAGATCAGAGGCCTCTGGTCTCCGGCGGAGTCCCGGCTCCATATCAACCTTCTGGAGCTCCGGGCGATCCGACTTGCACTCAAGGCATTCCTTCCCTCTGTCAAAGGGAAGGTAGTGCAGGTGTTCACAGACAACACCACCGCCATGTGGTACTGCAACAAACAAGGCGGGGTGGGGTCGTGGACCTTTGTCAGGAGGCTCTGCGCCTCTGGACATGGCTGGAACATCAGGGCATGTTCCTGATGGTTCAACACCTGGCAGGTTCCCTGAACGCCAGGGCGGACGAACTCCAGCCGCAGGTGCATGATGGATCACGAATGGCGTCTTCACTCGGAAGTGGCGCAAGGACTCTTTCTACAGTGGGGAGAGCCTTGGTTAGATCTATTCGCCACCGAAGAGAACGCGCAATGTCATCAGTTCTGCGCGTTGGAATTTCCAAGGCGGCACTCGCTCGGCGACGCTTTTCGTCGCGAGTGGAGTTGCGGTCTGTTGTACGCCTTTCCGCCTATACCACTTCTACCCAGAGTGTTGAAGAAGATTCGGCACGACCGGGCCCAAGTCATTCTTGTGGCTCCGGACTGGGCTCGAAGAGTTTGGTATCCCGAGCTACTCAGTATGAGCGTAGATCCCCGATCAGTCTGCCTCTTCGGGAGGATCTTCTGTCGCAGCAGCAGGGGACGGTCCTCCACCCGAACCTGTCCAGCCTCCACCTGCTTGCGTGGAGATTGAGCGGCGGCAGTTGATTCCTTTCGACTTGCCTCCCGAAGTTTGTGATGTGATTCTGGCAGCCAGGCGTCCCTCCACTAAGGTGGTATATGCCTGCAGGTGGAACAAGTTTGTGGCATGGTGCACAGCAAAGGCTGTGAATCCCTTTCTGCCCCTCTTCTGAGGTTCTCCTGTTCCTTCTCTCCCTGGCCCAACAGGGTTCTGCCCTGGGTACCATCAAGGGTTATCTTTGTGCCATCTCGGCCTTCCTCAGGCTTCCTGATCAGCCCTCCCTTTTCAAGTCCCCTGTTGTTAACAGGTTCTTAAAAGGCATTACACACCTCTTCCCTCCTGTTCCGTTTGTGATGCCTCAGTGGGACTTGAACTTGGTTCTACCTTTCTTATGTGCGCTCCCTTTGAGCCTCCTACATAACTGTCCTCTTCGTCTTCTGACTCTGAAGACTGCCTTTCTGGTGGCCATCACCTCCGCTCGGCGGGTGAGTGAGCTCCAGGCTCTATCATGCAAACCTCCCTTTCTGTCTGTCCATCCAGACAAGGTTGTTCTTCGGACGCGTCCGTCCTTCTTGCCAAAGGTGGTTACTGCTTTCCACATTGGGCAGACCATCACTTTGCCCACCTTCTTTCCGCCTCCGCATCCTTCCAGAGAGGAAGAGAGGCTCCACCGTCTGGACCCAAAACATGCGCTTTCCTTTCTATATCGACCGCACAAACCACTTCCGGGTGGATGACCAGCTCTTTGTTGGCTACGTGGGCGCCAAAAAGGTCGGGCGGTGCACAAGAGAACCATCTCCCGCTGGGTTACCTTGTGCATCAAAGCCTGCTATTCTTTGGCTAAGAAGGAGCCTCCTGTTGGGCTGCGTGCCCATTCCACCAGGGCAACGGCTGCTACCACGGCCTTGGGCCGCGGTGTTCCGCTGCAGGATATCTGTCAGGCAGCTACGTGGGCCTCGCTGCACACGCTTACAAAGCATTACTGCCTTGACAGTCAGGTCCGGAGGGACGGCTTCTGGCCGCTCTGTCCTCCGGGACTTCCTTGTCTGATCTTTGTTCGCAGACCCACCACCGGGTTGGTATTGCTGGGGTATCTATTCTAAGGTAAGGAATCTGTCACTAACGTGTCTCTTTCAGATGCACAAGTTACTAACTTGTGTAACGATATATCTGTAAGAGACAGTAGTTAGTGACAGATTCCTACCGCCCACCCATCCTCCCCGTTCTGCGAACTGATTTCTAGGGTTAAGGACATCCCTTTCAGGGCCCTAGTATTTTTCAGACACCTATGTCAGCTTCTTGCATGGCTCTGCGTTCCTGGCGCGGAAAGTCGTGTACAGAACTGACGCCAGCGCGCAGGGGCGGCGTCTAAGTACTGCCGGCGACCTCATCCCGGCGACCACGACGCCGACGACTGACGCGGAGCCGCACGCACGCCGCCACCGACGCCGCAAGGGTACTGCTACGCAAAAACTTTCCGGATCCAGCCTGGGGATATTCTAAGGTAAGGAATCTGTCACTAACTACTGTCTCTTACAGATATATCGTTACACAAGTTAGTAACTTGTGCGTTAGATCTATTCGCCACAGAAGAGAACGCGCAATGTCATCAGTTCTGCGCGTTGGAATTTCCAAGGCGGCACTCGCTCGGCGACGCTTTTCGTCGCGAGTGGAGTTGCGGTCTGTTGTACGCCTTTCCGCCTATACCACTTCTACCCAGAGTGTTGAAGAAGATTCGGCACGCACCGGGCCCAAGTCATTCTTGTGGCTCCGGACTGGGCTCGAAGAGTTTGGTATCCCGAGCTACTCAGTATGAGCGTAGATCCCGATCAGTCTGCCTCTTCGGGAGGATCTTCTGACGCAGCAGCAGGGGACGGTCCTCCACCCGGAACCTGTCCAGCCTCCACCTGCTTGCGTGGAGATTGAGCGGCGGCAGTTGATTCCTTTCGACTTGCCTCCCGAAGTTTGTGATGTGATTCTGGCAGCCAGGCGTCCCTCCACTAAGGTGGTATATGCCTGCAGGTGGAACAAGTTTGTGGCATGGTGCACAGCAAAGGCTGTGAATCCCCTTTCTGCCCCTCTCTCTGAGGTTCTCCTGTTCCTTCTTTCCCTGGCCCAACAGGGTTCTGCCCTGGGTACCATCAAGGGGTATCTTTGTGCCATCTCGGCCTTCCTCAGGCTTCCTGATCAGCCCTCCCTTTTCAAGTCCCCTGTTGTTAACAGGTTCCTAAAAGGCATTACCACCTCTTCCCTCCTGTTCCGCTTTGTGATGCCTCAGTGGGACTTGAACTTGGTTCTTACCTTTCTTATGTGCGCTCCCTTTGAGCCTCTACATAACTGTCCTCTTCGTCTTCTGACTCTGAAGACTGCCTTTCTGGTGGCCATCACCTCCGCTCGGGCGGGTGAGTGAGCTCCAGGCTCTATCATGTAAACCTCCCTTTCTGTCTGTCCATCCAGACAAGGTTGTTCTTAGGACGCGTCCGTCCTTCTTGCCAAAGGTGGTTACTGCCTTCCACATTGGGCAGACCATCACTTTGCCCACCTTCTTTCCGCCTCCGCATCCTTCCAGAGAGGAAGAGAGGCTCCACCGTCTGGACCCAAAGCGTGCGCTTTCCTTTTACATCGACCGCACACTCCATTTCCGGGTGGATGACCAGCTCTTTGTTGGCTACGTGGGCGCCAAAAGGTCGGGCGGTGCACAAGAGAACCATCTCCCGCTGGGTAACCTTGTGTATCAAAGCCTGCTATTCTTTGGCTAAGAAGGAGCCTCCTGTTGGGCTGCGTGCCCATTCCACCAGGGCAACGGCTGCTACCACGGCTTTGGGCAGCGGTGTTCCGCTGCAGGATATCTGTCAGGCAGCTACGTGGGCCTCGCTGCACACGCTACAAAGCATTACTGCCTTGACAGTCAGGTCCGGAGGGACGGCTTCTTTGGCCGCTCTGTCCTCCGGGACTTCCTTGTCTGATCTTTGTTCGCAGACCCACCACCGGGGTTGGTATTGCTGGGGTATCTATTCTAAGGTAAGGAATCTGTCACTAACGTGTCTCTTTCAGATGCACAAGTTACTAACTTGTGTAACGATATATCTGTAAGAGACAGTAGTTAGTGACAGATTCCTACCGCCACCATCCTCCCGTTCTGCAGAACGGATTTCTAGGGTTAAGGACATCCCTTTCAGGGCCTAGTATTTTTCAGACACCTATGTCAGCTTCTTGCATGGCTCTGCGTTCCTGGCACGGAAAGTCGTGGTACAGAACTGACGTCAGCGCCGCAGGGGCGGCGTCTAAGTACTGCCCGCGACGTCATCCCGGCGACCACGACGCCGACGACGGACGCGGAGCCGCACGACGCCGCCTACCGACGTGCAAGGGTACTGCTACGCAAAAACTTTCCGGAATCCAGCCTGGGGATATTCTAAGGTAAGGAATCTGTCACTAACTACTGTCTCTTACAGATATATCGTTACACAAGTTAGTAACTTGTGCGTTAGATCTATTCGCCACAGAAGAGAACGCGCAATGTCATCAGTTCTGCGCGTTGGAATTTCAGGCGGCACTCGCTACGCGCGCACGCTTGTCGCGAGTGGAGTTGCGGTCTATTGTACGCCTTTCCGCCTATACCACTTCTGCCCAGAGTGCTGAAGAAGATTCGGCGCGACCGGGCCCAAGTCATCCTTGTGGCTCCGGATTGGGCACGAAGATACTGGTATCCCGAGCTACTCAGCATGGCGATCGATCCCCGATCCGACTGCCTCTTCGGGAGGATCTTCTGTCGCAGCAGCAGGGGACGGTCCTCCACCCGAACCTGTCCAGCCTCCACCTCCATGCGTGGAGATTGAGCGGCGACAGTTGACAGCTTTCGATCTTCCTCCCGAAGTCTGTGATGTCATTCTGGCAGCCAGGCGTCCCTCCACTAAGACGGTATACGCCTGCAGGTGGAACAAATTTGTGGCATGGTGCACAGCAAAGGCTGTGGATCCCCTCTCTGCCCCTCTTTCTGAGGTTCTTCTGTTCCTTCTATCCTTGGCCCAGCAGGGCTCTGCTCTGGGCACTATCAAAGGTTATCTTTCGGCCATCTCCGCCTTTCTACAGCTTCCAGATCAGCCTTCTCTTTTAAGTCCCCGGTTGTTACCCGTTTCCTCAAGGGCATTACGCACACATTTCCTCCCGTGCCGTTCATAATGCCTCAATGGGACATACCTGATGTGCGCTCCCTTCGAGCCCCTTCATCACTGTCCTTGCGTCTTCTCACTCTCAAGACAGCTTTCCTGGTAACTATCACCTCTGCCAGAAGAGTGAGTGAGCTCCAGGCTCTTTCTTCCAAACCTCCTTTCCTTTCTGTTCATCCGGACAAGGTGGTTTTAAGGACCCGCCCTTCTTTCTTGCCAAAGGTTGTCACGCCCTTCCACATCGGGCAGACCATCACTTTGCCCACCTTCTTTCCGCCTCCGCATCCTTCAAAAGAGGAAGAGAGGCTTTCACCGTCTGGACCCAAAACGTGTGCTCTCGCTCTATCTGGAAGCGCACACAACAGTTCCGGGTGGATGACCAACTCTTTGTTGGCTACGTGGGCGCCAAAAAGTCGGCCCGTGCACAAGCGAACCATCTCTTGGTGGGTTGTTCTGTGCATAAAAGCATGTTACTCGATTGGCCAAGAGGGAGCCTCCTGTGGGGCTGCGTGCCCTTTCGACCAGGGCAACGGCAGCCACTACTGCCTTGGGACGCGGCGTTCCCTTGCAGGACATTTGTCAGGCAGCTACGTGGGCCTCGCTGCACACGTTTACCAAGCATTACTGCCCTGACAGTCAAATCCGGAGACACAGCTTCTTTGGCCGTTCTGTTCTCCGTGACTTTCTGGTGTAATCCATTCGCAGACCCCTCCACCGGGGTTGGTATTGCTGGGGTATCTATTCTAAGGTAAGGAATCTATAACTAACGTGTCTCTTTCAGATGCACAAGTTACTACTTGTGTAACGATATATCTGTAAGAGACATTAGTTAGTGATAGATTCTTACCGCCCACCCATCCTCCCCGTTCTGCGAACTGATTTCTAGGGTTAAGGTCATCCCTTTCAGGGCCCTAGTTTCATGGCACCAATGGTCAGTTTCTTGCATGGCTCTCGTTCCTGGCGCGGAAAGTCGTGTACAGAACTGACGTCAGCGCACATGGGTGGCGCCTAAGTAGTCTCCGTGACATCATCTCGGCGCTTACGACGCCAGCGACGGACGCGGAGCCATATGACGCCACCTACTGACGCGCAGGGGTACTGCTAACGAAAAAAAATTCCGGATCCAGTCTGACGCCTGGGGATATTCTAAGGTAAGGAATCTCACTAACTATTGTCTCTTAAAGATATATCGTTACACAAGTAGTAACTTGTGCTTTACTTACACATGGAAGGGGCAGACATGCAGTGACAGCGATTTATAGCTCTCTCAGGCCTGACCCTACCTCCCTACTAGCATCACCTCGCGTGTATTGGGACTCGGCGCTATCAATCACTATCAGTGATGAACAATGGTCACAATGTATTGATTATCCTAAAACCATATCCACGAACGCTAGGCTGAAATATACGCAATCCAATTACTTACATCACACATATTTAATGCCACATAGACTGGCTCACATGTACCCTACCTCTACTGATGTCTGCCCTCGCTGTTTAGCCTCAGAAGCAACGTTCCTGCATATGGTCTGGGCTTGCCCTCACCATAGCACTTATTAGAATGAGATAGCTGCGATACTAGCGGAAGCGACGGACACGTTAGTAACTGCTCAAGGCCCACACTTCCTACTTGGTATTACTAAACGCTCTGCCGCACCTAAAAACCTTAATACATTTCTTGATGTAGCCCTGGGTTTGGCAAAATGTAGAATAGCTATGACATGGAAGTCGAGTACTGGTCCTAATACACGTACTTGGCACTTGGATCTCAGCAGGGCACTAGTGGCGGAATATACAGCGCAAGCACTCAATACTCCTCGTACACCCTCACAGACTAGTCCTATATAATGGCAGGAGCACCTGTCGTTCATAGAAGCTAGGTTGAATGAATCTAATACAACCGGGGTGTGAGGAGGGTCCTCGCTCCATACACCCGATACAGCACACTGTCACATAATTGCATATATGGTATGCCTTACGTCCGGTATAGCCGAGTCCGATATGAGCGCAGGCTAGCATATATACGCGTTTAAGTGGAATACGCGGCACCTCCCTCCTCTCCCTTCTGTCTCATATACGTCCATACATAAATAATTACTCCTGCCCATATGTGGTCTAGACCACAATGCAAGCGTAAGTTAGATGTGATCGTATAATTTTAGGTAGTTTGCAGTTTGTTTGTTAAAAAAAAAAAAAAGATTTTTTTTTCCCTTTATTTGATGGTTTTAGTGTCAATAACATTCCATGGCATGCACAAAATGCTATTTACTTTTCATGACACTAGCATTCAACACTGCTTGGTACCCCATCAAGAGTTGAATTAGTAAATGTTACTGTGATACTTTGCATAATAAAGTTGGTGAAGTTTGAAATATGTATAACCTGCTGAAAATCAATAAAGACGATTTATAAAAATAAACAAAATAGAGACCACAAGCCTGGTGCCACCAGGAGGTTGGCCATACCTCAAATTCAGTGGTTTTCTATTGACCCTACCACATGACATTCCCCTTGCAGGACTTCTTGGGCAAAGCAAGACTTGGGACAGGCTTGTCCCTCACTTTCACTGGCCCCACATGTCTGAAGACACCAAGGAGTTTTGTCGCTCCTGTGTAACCTGCCAAGCCAGTGGTAAGTCAGGTGGCACTACAAATGACCCCTTAATTCCACTTCCAGTGGTTGGGGTTCCCTTTGAAAGGGTAGAGATAGACATTGTAAGTCCCTTAAACCCTCCAACAGCCTCTGAACATAGTTACATACTAGTGGCGGTGGACCATGCCACTAGGTATCCAGAAGATATTCCCCTTAGGACCACTACAGCTCCTGTGGTGGCTAGGTCCCTCTTGGGAATCTTTTCCAGAGTTGGGTTTCCTAAGGAGGTCTTGTCAGACAGAGGCAATACCTTCATATCTAGCTACATCACTGCTATGTGGAAGGAGTGTGGTGTAAACTACAAGTTTACCACACCCTATCATCCACAGGGCAATGGGCGTGTTGAAAGGTTCAACAAGACCCTAAAGGGTATGATCATGGGACTCCCCAAAAAACTGAGGCAAAAATGGGATATCTTATTACCCTGCCTTCTCTTTTCCTACAGAGAGGTTCCTCAAAACGGGGTGGGCTACAGCCCATTTGAACTTCTGTTTGGACATCCAGTTAGGGGTCCATTATACCTAGTTAAAGAAGGATGGCAGCAACCTCTCAAGCCTCCTAAACAGGACATAGTAGACTATATTCTGGGCCTGCATTCTCGCATGGCTGAGTACGTGAAGAAGGCAAGTAAAGACCTTGAGGCCAGCCAGCAGCTTCAGAAAGCTTGGCATGACCAAAAGGCTGTACTGACTGTTTACCAGCCAGGCAGAAAGTGTGGGTGTTGAAGTCTGTGGCCCCAGCAGCTCTTCAGGACATGTGGTGTGGCCCCCACATCATTGTTGAGAAAAAATGTGAGGACACTTACTTGTTGACCTAGGCACTCCAAGACGTCCCCACAGGGTACTTCATATGAATCACCTGAAATCTTTTATTGACAGGGCTGACATGAGCTTGCTCATGGCCATTGATGAGGGACAGGAGGAAGAGAGTGAGCCTCTTCCATATCTCCTCTTTCAGGACCCTGTTGATAGATTAGTTGAAGGAGTATTCTTGGCAGACAGCCTCACTGGTCAACAGCAAGCTGATTGTAGACAGGTTTTCAGTCAGTTTTCTGGTCTCTTCTCTCTGACATCCAGTCAGGCCACGTGGTGTACCCATGAGGTGGACACCGGTGACAGCCTGCCTGTGAAGAGCAAAATTTACAGACAGCCTGGCTATGTCAGAGACTGCATCAGGACTGAAATCTAAAAGATGCTGGAGTTGGCGGTCATCGAGCCTTCAGATAGCCCTTGGGCTAGTCCTTGTACCAAACCCTCACACCCAGGATGGTAAGAGAGAGATGAGGATTTGTGTCGGCTATAGAGGCCACAATGCATTCATGAGTTCTGATGCCCATCCAATTCCAAGGGCTGATGAACTGATTGATACTTTGGCCTCTGCCAAATATCTCAGTACATTTGACCTAACTGCTGGTTGTTAGCAAATCAGACTCTCTGAGGAGGCCAAACCAAAAACTGCATTTTCAGCCCCCGGTGGGCATTATCAATTAATTGTGATGCTGTTTGGTTTCGAACATGCACCTGCAACATTTCAGAGGCTGGTGAATAAAGTCTTAACAGGTTTGGTAGCCTATAGTGCTGCATACATCTATATGATATTGCTGTCTTTAGCTCCACCTGGGAGGATCACCTGGTCCACCTCAGAAATGTCCTTTAGGCCCTGCAAAAGGAAGGCCTCACTATCCAGGCCAGAAAGTACCAGATAGGGCAGAGTAAGGTTGTGTACTTGGTCCACCTTGTGGGTGGAGGCCAACTTCAACCATTGGAGAGAAAAGTTCAGACCATAATGGACTGGATTGCTTCCACTACCCAGTCTCAGAACTTTCTTAGGCCTGACTGGGTACCTCAGGGGGTTTGTTAAGGGCTATGGATCCATAGTGACACCCCTTAATGATCTCACCTCCAAAAGAATGCCTAAGAAAGTTCAGTGGATAGTTAGCTGTCAGAAGGCATTCGATGACCTGAAGCAAGCCATGTGCTCTGCTCCAATTCTGCAAAGTCCTGATTACTCCAAAACCTTCAATGTCCAGACAAATTCTTCTGAGATGGGCGTAGGTGCAGTACTGTCACAACTTAATGCAGATGGCCAGGATCAACCAGTAGCTTTTATAAGCAGAATGTTGACCCCAAGGGAGAAGTGTTGGTCAGCTATTGAGAGGAAGACTTTTGCTGTGGTCTGGGCCTTGAAGTTGAGGCCATACCTGTTTGGCACTCACTTCATTGTTCAGACAGACCATAAGCCCCTCCTATGGCTTGAACAAATAAAGGGTGAAAATATCAAACTTTTGAGGTGGTCCATTTCCCTACAGGGGATAGACTTTTCTTTGGAACATAGACCTGGGAATAACCATGCCAACGCAGATGGTCTCTCCAGGTATTGCCACTTAAAAAATGAAGACTCAACTGGGCAAGGAGAGGGGGTTGTGTAGGAAAGTAGGATCTGCTTTCAAGGCTAGCCCCACTTTTTGCTTGGTGTCAGTAGGTTTTTGACCTAGTCTGACTAGGATCCTGCAAATCAGGACCCCAGTCACTTTACTTTCTCCCTAAATTGACCATAATAAGTACTTTTGTACATCCACAATTGGCTACTGGTGTACCCTTGTAAGTCCCTAGTATATGGTACTAAGGTACCCAGGGCATAGGTACACCAGGGGTCTCCGTGGGCTGCAGCATGTATTGTGCCACCCATGGGAGTCCACTTCAACTGTGACTGCAGGCCTGCCATTGCTTCCTTTGTGAGTTGGTGCTTGCACCTCTCATGTCAGATGTAAGTTTCCTTATATCTGAGGGCACTACACTTAAAACCTATAAGTCATCCCTATGGCAGCCTTTAAGTCCTGAAGGCAGGGTGCTTAGTTACAAGCGTGAGGGTGCCCTTGCATGAGCAGGACACCCCTACAAACCCCGGAGTCGATTTTCCAGGCTTTGTAAGTGCGGTCAACCATTTTAATAAATATAGTGGACATCAGTCATTGCAAGATATCTAACTATATTGTGGCTGCACCGAACCTGGTCATATTTGGTATCAAATATGTTGGATTCATATCCCTACACCGATTCCAGTGTTGGAACTATGATCCCATGAACTAGGGGGCTCCCTTTGGGTACCCCCTGTGCTACCGGTACCAGCCTTTCAGGGTCTGACAGCAAGCTAGTGCTGCTGCCCACCACAGACATGATTCTGCCGTCCTGCTGCTGACCAAAGCTTGAGCAGGGGAAGGTAGAACAATAGGTTTCCTGTTGCAGGGAGGTGTAACCACCTCTCAGACAAGACTTAGTGTATTGGGCTGAGGTGGTGGCACTTACCAGAGGCACCAGACTGCTTTGAAGGGCACATTTGGTGCCCTCCTTGCATGCTCCAGTTTGAGCCAGTTCAGGGGAGCCCTTGGCTGCTCTCTGGCGCAAAACTAGACCAAGGATATGGGAGTATCCTCCCCTCTGTCCAGCCCCTCCTCTGGGAGGGACCCTTGAGTGTTTCTAACCCTTCCCATAGGGTACTTAAGGACTTACCGGTGGGTGGGTCCTCAGATTCGTCTTGGTACAAGACTTAAGACTGAAACCACATTACTCTTCGACCGTCTGGACACTTGGACTTCACTCAACTTCGCCTGGAACCGAGACTGCATCAAGGAGGACTCCTGCTGCTCCTGGTCTCGCTGTTCTGCAAGTCTTCTTCATCGTCTGCATCTGTGCTTCTTCCAGGATCTTCAATAGACCTGTGGGCATCAAGGACACCTGAAGTAATCTCTCTTGGAGTGAAGGAGTCACTCCCCTGCATCTGCAAGCACCGCAACGAAGCTGGCAGGTCTGCTGCTCCTGTTGTCCCACAGACTTTGTAAAGCCCAAAAACACAGGTGGTGGTTCTGCAACTCCCTCAAGGCATGACCTGTCCTCTCTATTTTGAGGCCAGTATCCCTCGTCAGAACCGCAGGAACCAAACCCCTGTGATCCGCGTCAATTTGCCGTTGCCAAAGCTTGTTGGCTCTGCACTCCAGAGAACTTTGGGCTACAAGAAGCTCCAGCCTCCAACATCTCTTCCTGCCAAGTACAGCATCCTCACCACATCCTCTGCACCGTGGGCCTTCCGTCTTGGTGAGCTGCTCGAGGTCCTTTTGCGACTCCTGTGCCTTCGGCCTGTGGGTCATCCTGTGGGTCTTCTCCTGCTTCAGTGGGCTCCCCTGCATGTTTGGGGCCTACTCTGACTCTCATGCTGTTGGTGAGTCCCTTGGACCTTGCTGGTCCCAACGTTGCTCCTGCGCTCTCCACGCCAGTTGCGGCTGCCAAAGCTTGTTGGTTCTCCCGCCGGACACCGACCACCTAGTCACTGGCATCCAATGTGGAACAGCTTGTGCATGGCTCCTGGTCTTCCTCAGTGATGCCTGGTCTTCACAGCTGCAGCGACAAAGTCACCGTCAACACTTTTGAACCATCCAACATCGGTGGGCATTGCTCTTCCGTGCCTCCTGCTCACTCCTGAGTGGCGTAGACTCTGTCCCCGCTGTTTGCAGGTGCTTCACTTCAAGAATCCACCCTTGGATTCCACTGGACTTCTTCACATTCTTCTCCAGAGGCACTTTTCTCCGAGTCTTCCATCGTCATCTACGAAGGTTTCCGATGTCTCTTCACCCCTATGCACTTGGCTTCCGTGGTGTAGGTAGCCTGGTCTCTGGGGTATCCACGGGTGGGGTGGCTCTCCAACCTTCCGTTCTCCAAGGAAATTCTTCGTGGCCCTCTGGGAAGGGTCCTTCTTCTGCAAAACTGAAACCGCGACTTCTCCATTGACTTCCATTGGTCACGCTGCTGTGTTTCCACTCAGCACACACACTCCGTGGGGTCCCTGGGTACTTACCTCGGGTGGTTCCTTGTGTCCCCGGCTCCTCTGGGTCTTCTGGTCCAAGTCTCATCCTCTCCTGCAGTTCCCAATCCACTTTCTTAATATATGGTTTGGTCTCCCTCTGGCGATCATTGTATTTTGTGCTACTTACCTTATTGCAATTGAAGTATTATTGTGTTGATATCTCCGGTTAGGAGATATACCAATGTATTAGTGAGTGTTCTGTAAAAAATAGAAGTCTTTTTATATATACATTGTGTGGTTTCCTTTCATTTAACTTGCATCCTAAGGTTAAACTGGTAAAACAAGCTTCTTAACTCCTTCAAGATAAGCCTGAAGGCTGCTCTCCAGCTACCACTTTGAGAGCATTCTATGGTTATGAAAGACCACTAAAACCACCATAAGGGTTGCCTGGATTAGTGCAAGGTGCATCACTTAAATAAGTGTGCACCATATACTAAGCCAGCCTCCTACAGCCCACATCTAGAACTTTATTATATGGCAGCTCATTTGCAGCATGCAATTTATTTACTTGACATGAACAACAATTTGGAGAAGCAGCTGCTGCGGGCACTCATGAAAGGAGGCCCCTGCATGTCCTCCTGTTGTCTGGCTCGCGGATCCCCTCCGCCTTACCTTATGTTATCCGACTGATGGCGGGGGTGTGGGAGGGAGTGGTCCGTAGAGTTCTCCGGTGTACCCCATACGACCCAGACATGCCTTTTTTGGACACTGCAGCCCTTCTTGCGAATTACCGACTCTGTTGGTGCGGAAATGTAAGGATGGGGGTTGCGAAACTATGGGGAAATCGTTATCCCGGACAGCGCTTCATTACGAGGGAGAAGGCCATCAACGCTTTTTCCCTGGATACGGGTCAATACCTTCAGTGTATGAAGATCCCAACCGGCTCGTTAAGTGTGGCCGTCCTTTCCTGATGAACCAACCCAGTCCAACTCCTTGGTTACACTGCTTAAAATGGCTCAAGGCCGTAGATTGATTTCCCACCTATACAGGGCCCTAAGTGACGATCTAATATGGGTGGTGCTTCCTGTCCAGACCAAGTGGCCGGCCATATTGGGTGAAATCTTATCAGCTAAAGATTGGGTGAAGGTCCACGAGGGGGTACGGACAGTCAGCTCCTATTCACACTTTAAACTCTTGCAATGAAATTTTGTACACCAGACTTATCTTGCTCCACAAATATTTCATGGTATATAGGATACTCGACCAGCTGGTTGTGCAAGAGGTGGGACTCAGACGGCGGACTTTCTGCATATGGCGTGGGCATGCTCACCCTTGTCCTCCTGCTGGCAAGAAATATTACACAACTTGAATAGGGCTTCGGGGTGGGACGTGCAACTGGAGATCCACCAGATGTTGCTGGGACTACTTCCCTCTCCTGCAAATAAAGAATTAAGCAGGAAGTCTGACCTGCTTGGGCTGGTACTAGCAAAGAGATGCATAGCCATTACATGGCTCAGTCTGACACCCCCGACATACGTGGCATGGATGAAAGAAGATTTTGAATGGGCGATTGCGGAGGAACTGCACATCCGTAAAGATGATAAACTTGAGGATGATTTAAGACCTTCGCTGGCTATTCCTTCTGCACTGAGGGAGCCATGGGGATTGACCACATTCAGAGATTGGATACATGATACTCTGCTCACACCCTAGGAATGTTGAAAGGTGGTAGTGGAAACACTTGGTTCTAGATGGTTGCGCCAGAGGCGTATGGGAACTATCCACCATGATCCTCTATTAATTGAAACAAGAACTCTGAGCACATGCAATCAATAGTCCCAAGTAAGTACTCTAACAGTCTCCAGGTTCATCCAATCTTGCTCTTTATTCGAATAGCACCGCACGCACCAGCCAACACCTGTTTCGTCTTTGGGTTTGTCACCCTACAACTTCAAGTTGCAGCCAATAGTATATGATACATACAAGTTGTGGTCTTAAAACCATATGAGGAACATCAGATCTGACAATATTAAAGGAATTGGGATTGGATTGGTACAAGAGGTACAATAATCTATGGCTTTAGAATTTATGGTAGACATCGAATTATGCCTTGCCACCAATAGATGGCTCTGTAGCACATAGAAAGTGCTGTTACACCTTGCCACCAATAGATGTCTCTGTAGCACATAGCATGGTGCAGTTGCACCATATGACCAATAGATATCCCAGTAGCACATTGAATGGTGCAGTTACAGCATAAGACCGATCTCACACATAACCATACAAAGAAGCACTCACACACTCCCAAGTAATTGCATTTATATAGCGCTTACTAGCCCTGACGAGGCATTGAAGCCCTTTTCGGTGAGTAGTACGCTACTCCGGAACCCAAAAAGGGTTAGTGGTGAATTAGTATAGGGAAATATGAAATTAATTTGAGCGGTGGACATGTGAGTCTGTTATTTGGGTTGAAAAGTATAGCGGAGGGATAGAAGAGGGAGGGATTTGCATTTATATAGAGCTTTGTAGCCCTAATGAGGCATCAAACACTTTTCGAGGAGTAGCACGCTACTCCGGAACCCAAACAAGTTTAGTGGTGAATTAGTATACTGAAATATGAAATTAATTTGAGCTGTGAATATGTGAGTCTGTTATTTGCATTGAAAAGGATAGTGGAGGGATAGAAGAGGTGGGTCTAGAAAGAGTTTATTTGGATATCATAGCAGGAGCACTACCTCCCTGGTAGTTTTTAAGTTTTGAAAACACTTCCCTCTGTGTGTTCAATGTTAATAAAATTTCCATCCCAGTGCACCCAGCTTGGGTGCTCAATTAAAGGGCTGAGGGGCTACGGGTAACTTCCTGTAGTGGATTTCCTGTTTGGGCCAGTTAACTTAAGGCTAGAGCAAGAAACTCTGCCATGATTCACTCCCCTTCCTTCCTTCCTGGAAACATGACTTTTTTCAGTTTCTGTTATTTAACCTAGTATACATGCCTTCCAAAGGCTCTCTGATAAAAGCCATGCCGCTCTGTTTCCTTAAGACCACTCACACGGAGATATTGAGCTACTTCCACCTTTGGCTGGACCATATAACACAGCTATATTCTCTGGTTCTTTAAGAGTGCTTCTCATTGGTTTGCATTCTATCGCTCTTTGGTCGAATTTATATATATTCTCAAGCTACTTAACACTGGCTCGAGAGGTTAGGCTTCTGTCATTCCTGGGCGGACTCCATATAGTATTCACTGGTTGTGTAACGGTGCATCCTTGGATAAGGCTTCAGTCGCTCCTTGGTGGATTCCATAGACGGTATTCCTGGGTTGCTTATTAGTGCCTGCAGGGATTAAACTTCTGTTGCCCATGGATAGAATTCCATATAGTATATTAATTGTGGACCCCCCCCACTAATACACATCAATGGTGGTTTTAACTTATGATACAGACCACCCTAAACATGGTAAGTATCCACTTGTGTGTCTGCGTCCCCACATACTATCCACAACATTTGAATCTCAAGTGCAGTGAAGCCATCACATCATGTGTAGAGGATGTCTCCAAAGCTCCTGCACTAGTGTCAACATATGCCATATAGGGTAACTTATAACCAACACCCTTTTCAATTATTCACTCTGAAAGGGTGACCAGGACACTTACGTGCTTTGTAACCCTGTTAGGCGTATGAAGCACTATATACATGATGCAGTAAAATACATTATCAAAGAGCACACCAACAGCATGTTCGGAGCATGTGTGGCTGTAGATATCCATGCTCTGCATACTTCTGCTATTTAGTGGTGGACTTGGATACTGTAACTTGTTTTTTTCTTTGAAGAGTTTTGAGTCACTGGCTGTGCAGTGACCCGTTCATTCATCCACAAGACATATGGGCACCAACTCCACCCTAGCTTGCTTTTTCCGCTAGTGGGTTCAGACACGTCCAGCACCAGCTCAGAGATGGGCATGTATCATTGTGGCTGTTTCAGGCCTATTTGCTCTACTCTTTGATATCAAAGACTTGCTTTAGAATCACAGCACAGTTGATAAATTGTTCAACTTTCTCCACTGCCTGCGGCTTGGGAAGTAGTCATAACCTTGCTTATGTGCATCAGCAAACTACATTCACCCATCATTCAAGAACCTTTCATTCAGATGAACAAGAACATGGTGGTCCTCCGAAGTAATCTAAAGTTCTTGCCCAATGTAGTCTCATGTTACCACATCAACCGGACTATTAAGCTGCCCTTTCTTCTGGCAACCGGATTTGGTAGTGGAATGGACTCAAGCTGGGACTCACGTCCTATATTGAAAGGAGGAACATCACTTTTAACAATGTTCCTGTGGCGATAGGTGCTTCGCCTTGTTTACAAGGCAGCATTAAGCCACTTAACGTGGCTTAATGCTGCCTTGTAAATAAAGCAAACCCAAGGAGATGATGGACGGAGCGCTGAAACTTTTCAGACAGTCACCCCAAGTCACAGATCTGGGTTGAATCCATCATCGTTCTGTAGATCACTTCGCCACCCCAGTTCAGACCCTTCCATATGCAAATCAGTCCTGACCATGTGCCTCATCAGAACAGTCCAGCCCGAACTGCCAAGCCAGGTCTTCCCTGGACCGGAAACAAGCATCCTGGGACCAGTTTCGGGGTAACACCCCTCATCAGCCAGGCTAACTTGAATCCAGTGGCAAAGTGAGCAAGGGACCTGTAGTGGGGTGAATGTTTGACATTATGCAGCATTCTGTCCATTAATTGTTCTTTTTGCATTTGTCACCCCGAGTGGGACGGGTATGCCCAGATGTGGGTCCCGTGCTCTCCATACCACTGGAATCAAGCTAGCCTGGCTGATGAGTGGTGATGCCCAGAAACCGGTCCCTGGATGCTTGTTTCCGGTCCATGGAGGACCTGGCCTGGCAGTTCGGGCTGGACTATCCCCATGAGGCACAGGGTCAAGACTGATTTGCATATGGCTGGGTCCAAACTGGGTTGGCGAAGTGAGCTAAAGAACGATAATGGATTCAACCCAGATCTGTGACTGGGGGTGAGTGTCTGAAGAGTTTCAGCCCTCCATCCATCACCTCCTTGTGTTTGTTTTGTTTGCCCTAAGTTGGCAGTGTTCACCCTAAATTGGCAGGGTATGGCCAGATGTGGGTCCCTTGCTCACTTTGCCACTAGATTCAAGCCAGCCTGGCTGATAAGGGGAGTTACCCCGAAACCCGTCCCACGATGCTTGTTTCCGGTCCAGGGAGGACCTGGCCCGGCAGTTCAGGCTGGACTGTTCCCATGAGGCACAGTGTCAAGACTGATTTGCATATGGCTGGGTCCAAACTGGAGTGGCCAAGTGAGCTAAAGAGCGATGATGGATTCAACCCAGATCTGTAACTGGGGGTGAGTGTCTGAAAAGTTTCAGCACTCCGCCCATCATCTCCTTGTGTTTACTTTGTTCGCCCTAAGTTGGCAGGGTATGCCCAGACGTGGGTACCTTGCTCACTTTGCCACTGGATTCAAGCAAGCCTGGCTGATGAGGGGTGTTACCCCAGAAACGGTCCCAGGATGCCTGATTCCGGTCCAGGGAGGACCTGGCCTGGTAGTTCGGGCTGGACTGTTCCCATGAGGTTCAGGGTCAAGACTGATTTGCATATGGCTGGGTCCAAACTGGGGTGGCGAAGTGAGCTAAAGAACAATGATGGATTCAGCCCAGATCTGTGACTGAGGGTGAGTGTCTTAAAAAGTTTCAGCACTCCATCCATCCTCTCCTTGTGTTTGCTTTGCTCGCCCTAAGTTGGCAGTGTTCGCCCTATGTTGGCATGGTATGCCCAGATGTGGGTCCCTTGCTCACTTTGCCACTGGATTCAAGCTACCCTGGCTGATGAGGGATGTTACCCCAAAACCTGTCCCAGGATGCTTGTTTCTGGTCCAGGGAGGACCTGGACTGGCTGTTCAGGCGGGACTGTTCCCATGAGGCACAGGGTCAAGACTGATTTGCATATGTCTGGGTCCAACCTGGGGTGGTAAAGTGAGCTAAAGAACGATGATGCAGCACTCCGTCCATCATCTCCTTGTGTTTCCCTTGTAAATAAGGCACCCTTTCATGCTATACTTTTTTTTTTTATTAAGTATTTTTATTGGCCTTTTGAGATATTTAACATATACAGTAAATATTAGACAGCATCTCAAATAGAAACAGGTTTCTCAGTGGCAGCAATAACACATTGAGAAGGTACGCAACTTGATGCTTTATAACAAAACCAGGGCAAAGGCCTGATTACAAATCGTGCAGCCTATATGCGTATAGAGTAGTGTTCCAACCATTGTCTATCAAGGAGCTGCCACTGTCAAGTATTGGCCATAACTCTTAGTACATGTTACACCAGCTATCGTTCAATATACATTACATGTGGGAATTTCCACCAGCAGTCCTGGGTATGAGTATAACATGCGTATTTATTATAATAGTACTTCCTTTATTAACAAAACAATCCTAATTAAAGAAAAAGAAAGGAAAACAAAGGAAAAAATAACACAACATAACCAACAAAGAAGTAAATAAGCCTTGTGCAGAGGGGTGAACTAATCTAAGGTAACATAGCCTGTGTTTTAGGGGAAGCACACCGTAGTGGGGCCTCCCAGGGGGGGAGTCGGGAGGGCAGGGGGAGGGGCCCCCGATCCATGCAAGGCTGCCACACCAGGGTCTAAAGGTTGCATTGGTCAGTACCCCACAATCAGTGACCCTTTCACGCTATACTTAGTGTCAAAGGGGAGGGCAATGGGTGTTGTGGTGGGCATTCCGCCGCAACACCCATTAATTTTGAGGCTGCACCCATTTACAAGGGTGGTGTAAATTGGAGTCAGCGCCAAAATTCAGACCAGGGAAAATCTAGGGGCATATTTACAAGGGAATGGCAAAGTGTGGCGTTAAGCACAAAATGCTAACGCCACACTCCTCCATTCTTAAAACGCAGGGATGTCCTTCTGCAAAACTAACCAGTTCTTTGTATCTTTTACTAAACCTCACAAATGTCACCCCATTTCCAAGTCAGGCACGCCAAGATGAATCCTCAAATGCATTTGGACTTGCTATGCCATTGCGGGCTCACTGCTTCCAAGGCTCACTCTACATGCAAAAAGGGGGAGATCATTGCTTTGCCAGGTAACATCCCACTAGCAAACACCTGCAAGACATCTACCTAGTCAATTCCTCACTAAAGGATAGAAACTTTACTTACATGGGATTATCTATTGCCATTTATCTGCATTTGGGAATATTTTCCAAGGAGCCCATATTTTCATCAAAGGAATCAGCCATGTACTGCCAGATGAGGACCCAAAGCGTAGGAAGCATGGATAGTTGCTGCTGGTTAAAACTTGCCCCTTGTCTTCAAGAGACATTCATCAAGACATTCTAGTACAGTGTAGCTTTGGATTGGAGGGGGCCACAGCTCCGCTCGGTTTGGGCTCGAGAGCCCAAGAGGAAGTCGAGCCGAGCCAGAGACACTTATGTAGCTTGAGTCAAGCTCGCGCCTTCAGTGGTTCGCCCTCCTCTAGTAAATATATGCTTTCGCCTGCCAGCAATCCCTTTGTGAATTCCTGGCAGATACAGAAAGGATGCATTTGGTGTTTAAACTTAAGTTTATGATGAAATGTTTATTTGTGGCAAGGACCCCTACACCATCAAATAAACTACGTAACAACGGACTAATTTACATGAACGCGCATTTGTACCAGGCAAAATTGCACAGGTACCGACATCGCAGGGATTCGTACCCGCAGACGTGTGCAAAATTTGTAATTTGCTATTTGATGTAGCTTTGCGCAAGTTATTTGATGCAAAATGTTGGTTCAAAATTGCTTGCCACTGTTGTAAAATGTATGTAATCTGGCCCCTGGACTTTAATACTGATTTGTGAGTGAAGACCGGTAAATCGTCTATTTCTTCTTTTACACTAACTTATCTTATATTATTCATATTTATTTCAGTGTCATGTGCTGCGTGCGTAATTTCATATTTTAAACTGCAGATGTGATACTCTTAGACTGTTCTAAATAATTTCCGGCAGGGGGCAGTGCTATCGTATTTTTTCATTTTCTATCTATTCTCGTGGTGCTGAAACGAAAGTGGTTCTAGGAATATGTTCCAGTTATACTGAGCTAGACATGTTTGTATTGCTTGAGCGCTTTTGCCTGTCGCCCTGTACTGTAAAATCACATGTATCGGCGTAGTGCACTTTGGGCTGTTCTGGCTATTACACTGTATTTACAGGTGAAAGAGCTCCTTTGAGATATGGTGTGGCTGTAATTTTTATTTATTTATATCTGGGTCAATGTAAGCTTCCTCTAAAAACATGGGGGCTCATTAATGAACTTGTTGTTAAGGGCTGGGGGACCAGATCTATGGGGTTGTGCAATGGGGGGAAGCCTACACTTGCGGGGGCACACACAATGAGGGACGTCCACTCGTAGGCTCGGTTCGTGCCACCAGCCACGAGCGCCGACGTCACAATTTATTTATACCTCCTGGTCCGAGTCCGGCCCAGGAGGGTGAATGCGATACAAAATATCATAGGGGCCGGGTGGCTCACTACATCCCTCCTTATCCATCTTGGTGAAAACAACAACTTCAAATAAGAGACTAACACAACAACCACAACAGCAAGAACAGCAAGTCTGTGACGTCAATCTTCTTCGGCGGATTTCCCGGCTTTTCAACACCAGCAGTATCTCAGCCTTTGGCTTGGACGAGGATTGTCTCGCAACTGGTAGGGTCCTTTTCGTTGGAAAGCACCGGTCTCTGGCCTCGAGGTGTTGTCTTCTCCTTGGGGAATTGCCTCTCCTCCCACTTCCCGTTCGTTCACTGGGGCTCCCCTGAGCATGCTGTCTCCTTCAGTTCCTTCACTTTGTCCTTCTTCTGGTTGTCCTGTCTCCTGATCCTCCTGACAGACCTGGGTGGGTAGCACCAACTTTTTAAACCACAACGCATTCCTCGCTATTCGCCTTTCCCCTCTCTGTGGTGTCACCATCGTCCCTTGCACTCTCACCACCTCCCGGGGTTCCGATTCGAACAGGGTTCGAAATTTCGATTCGGGGTGTCTATCCTTCACAACCACCTGGTCTACCCTCCGGAGTGTGACCAACTTCGCTCTCCTTCTTCTACTGGCCATATCATTAGCCGCTGTTCTTTTGGTTTCCACCGTTGTCTCGTCCATGGTGCCAGGCTCCCACTGTTCACTCATGGGTACTACGTCTCTGACAGCCCGTCTCATTATTAGGTCACTGTGAGCACACACCCGGTGGTGCTGTGTGGTGTTTGCCTGTACGCCCTTAGAAACCTCTGCAGACACACTTCAAGGTCCTCCCGCCGAGTTACTCCAATTCGAAGAGCCTTGTTGATTGTCCGCATGAGTCTCTCTACGTCACCGTTGGCTTGAGGCCATTGCGGAGTTATTTTCCGGTGACGGGTGTTTTGTGCTCCATGTACTCACGGAATTCTTGTCCATGGAAGGGTGGTCCATTGTCTGTGTGCACCACCTCTGGCGTTCCTAGGAGCGCAAATGTTTTTTCTAGTGCAGGCTTGACATTTTCGAAGGCTGTTGATCTAACTATCTCCACTACGGGAAACTTTGAATAACTGTCGAGTATGACCAGGGTCATGTAATGTTGAATCTGGACCGCCCACCTCTCGATTCTCGGGGGTCCGCTTCTCACCGTTCCCGTGAACAGGGGGACCAAGGGCTTCACTTTGACGCCTTTCAGACATCCTAATCCCTCGAAAAGGCTGGGGAACTCTTCCTTGATCTTGTTGGCGTGTGATTGGTGTATTTGCCTCGCAAACATTACTAAACCTAAGTCTTCTGAGGAGTGACAGCCTACCAATGTGCCCGCACTGTCTTTTGTTACGTGAAAGCGGGTCAGGGCTGATCGATCTCCATGCCTGACCTCCACGTCGATCATTCCTTGGAGGGGGATGGAGGTATCTCCGCCATAGGTGAAAATTTCAGCTCTGGTGCACTGTAGCGGCGGCTTGGGCTCGAATAGGTCATATTGTGCTGCGTCAAGAATATTCACGGAGGCCCCCGTGTCTATCAACGCCGTGATTTTGTTCTCCCCTATGCCAATCAGACACATCGGCGGTGGTCGTTTCCTGGAGGTAGTCCGGCCAGTGTATGAGATTACGAACACCTCGTCTTCCTCATCGTCCTCGGTTATCCTCATGTTCTAGGAACCGACCTTCCACCTCCTCCACAACCTCCGTTGCACGTACCATCTGTTTTGGCGTCCCAGGCTTTCTTGGTTTGTTTCCTGGTCCTGGCGCCCTTGACGCACTCATACACACCTTCGCGAAGTGCCCAAATTTCCTGCACTTGAGGCACGGTTTCCCCTGTGCAGGACACCCTCTCGGTGGATGGCTGTCTAGGCCACAATTACCGCAGCCACGACCTCCTGAGCGTCCAGTCACGCTCCCTCTTCCGGGTCCCTTTCTGATGGCGTCCACCCGTTCCTCTTTGACCGCGGCCGCATGCCATTGCGCTCCTCCTGCTGCTCTTCTTGCCAGGGCCGACTCCATCTCTCCGGCGTGTGCATCCGCCAGTTCGTGAGATCTTCCTAGGACTAGTATGTTGTCTAGAGATATCCCCTGCTGCCGCAGGATAAGCTTCCGCAGGTCCGACGACTTGCAGCCTTGGATGAGCTGAGCTCTGATCTCTAACAGTTTGTCAATACCAGTGCATGAACTAGCCAGCTTGCGCAATCTCGCGAAAAACATATCCACCGACTTCTCTTCTCTTTGCTTTGCTTGGCGCAATTTGAAGTGTTCAAAATCAGGATTGACTTGTGGGTCAAAGTACTGGTCTAATGCTCTCACTGCTTTGTCGTAGTCATTCCTATCCCCAGTGTCAGGTAGGTCTAAAAACAGTTCGTCTAGTTCGTCTCCTCCCATGTGTAGCATGGTGGATCTCTTGACAGCCCCATTCGTTTCTCTCACTGCAATGACATAATTTTCCAGTTGGCCAATCCACTTGCGCCATCTGGGCGCGGCCGTGGCCGGATTCGCCAGTTGGTTGAACGGCGGTAGTGCGTTCAGTGTGGTACGCGGGCCTTGTTCTACTGCCGCTGGATCACCTCCCTCCGCTTGCTGGGACATCTTGCCTTCCTTCTGCCCTCAAATTCCTGCTGTAGGTGATGGTGATGGTGGTGGTGTCCCTGCTGTCCCTGATGCAGGTACACTGGTGGTGTTCCTGGCCGTGCCCTGGCAGTGTCTGCTGCACTCACTCTTGCGCCCCTTCGCGTGGTTATGCAGGAAGCTACGCCCTGTCACTCACTGCACGCCTCTTGCAGGGTCTCCTCCACGTGGTTGCTCAGGCCAGGCTGTCCCTCTTCACTCTGCAAGCCCCAGCCACCTGGGCCTTGTGCTCCTTGCCAGACTCGCTGCTCTGCCGCACCCCACGTGCTCTTCACTTTGCCAGTGTTCCCCCTGCCTGCTGACTTGTGCCAGACACGCGCTGGAGGGCATGAACCTCACTCGTCCTCACAGCGCGCGCAGGCAGGCCGCGCCTATCTTCAACACGCTGCTCTGCCACAGCGCGCGCAGGCCTGGCCGCGCCCTCTCGCTCACTCCTCTCAGAGCGTACCTGCGGCGCTGACGCGCCCTCACCCTCCGGGCGCCCGCTCCTCCGGCCTCACAGTTCACGGCCGCAGGGCTGCACCTCGGAGATGGACCCGCACTCGATTCAGTGCGCGCCAGGCCCACACCGGAATGGAACCACGCCGCAGCTCGCCACCGACTGCCACGGGACAGCAGTACGGTAGGAGACCGCAGTGTGCACTATGGCGTTCGTCCGCCTTGTCGCCAGTGTGAAATGGGGGAAGGCCTATACTTGCGGGGGCACACACAATGAGGGACGTCCACTCGTAGGCTCGGTTCGTGCCGCCAGCCACGAGCACTGACGTCACCATTTATTTATACCTCCTGGTCCGAGCCCAGCTCAGGAGGGTGAATGCAATACAAAATATCGTAGGGGCCGGGTGACTCACTACACTTGTGACGCAGTGCAGGGCAGCAAGTCACCTTGCTGCGCTGCGTGACAGGGCCTTTCCCAGGAATGTGGCGTATTTAAGTCAATAGAGCGTATTCCTATTCTCTTCCTTGCGCTGGCGCCCTTTTGGCAGCCTAGGGCCAATGCAAGCACGAAGATGCCTGTGTTGCTTGCAGGATTGTTTTTGTGCAGGAAGGGGCACCTTCCTGCCAGTGCCGGATTAAACCCTGTGGAGGTCCTAAGCAGTTGAAATTTCGGGGGGCCCCCTCGCAAATTATCTCCTAATACGTTTTTAATTTTACCAACCAACAATTTGTTGTCGTTGTTGCGGGGCCCCTAAAAGGAGTGGGGCCCATAGGCTGGTGCCTATTTTGCCTATATGGTAATCTGGAACTGCTCCCTGCACAAAAACAATCCTGGGAGGTATATTCCTCTTTCTATGTGTGCTGCAGAATACAGCACACATAGAAAGAGGCTGAATGCAGCACACACAAAAAGAGGAAGAAGCAAGGAGAAATAGAGATATCTGAAAGAGACACGTTAGTGACAGATTCCTTACCTTACCTTAGAATATCCCCAGGCGTCAGGCTGGATCCGGAAAGTTTTTGCGTAGCAGTACCCTTGCGCGTCGGTAGGCGGCGTCGTGCGGCTCCGCGTCCATCGTCGGCGTCGTGATCGCCGGGATGACGTCGCGGGCAGTACTTAGACGCCGCCCCTGCGCGCTGACGTCAGTTCTTCTTTTTCCGCGCCAGTAAGCGCAGATCCGGGAAGAGCAGTGCCCTAGTCAATTTTTTACTACATTTTTTGTGAATTTTTTCACTGTTTCTTTTCGAGTCTTACATCGACTCCTAGGTGTCGTAGGGATGCCCGGCTTCAAGCCATGCGACGCCTGTGGTCGAATGATGTCGATCACAGACCCGCATCTAGAGTGTCTCTACTGTCTCGGCCGAGACCACGACACGAAGTCGTGTCCTGACTGCCGGAAACTCACCCGAAGGCTTTGCGAGAGCGGTCTCGAAAGCTACTCGAGGTCCGGCAGTCGGCTCCGCGGCGCACCAAGCCCCGGTCCCGGGAGAGGTCGAGGGGCCGGTCGCCGGAGTCCAAGTCTTCGCGCTCCTCGGGTAAGTCGAAGCACAAAAAGTCTAAGAAGCATCATTGCTCTAAGACTTCGCCTCGCCGGTCTCGCGACTCAGCTGAGGCCCCTGTCGGCACCGTCCCCGCCCCCGCGGACGTGCCTGTGGAGCCGCCCCCGCATTACCCGTCCTTTCCGGGTTCGGGGGCGACTCCGGCCGAAATACAGGAATTCCTGTCGGCCATGGCCCGCCTCTTCGGGCCTCAAGGTCCCTCCGGTGCGCCTTCGGGCCCCGCGGGCCCTGATGGGGTTGCTCCGGCGTCACCGCCGACTCCGGTCCCGGCGTCGCCTGTCCCGCCAGCCTTCATCCCGGCCTCGGCTCCGGCCCCGGCCTCGATCCCGGCTCCGGTGGTACTGCAACCCCCATCGACGCCGGTTGACCTACCACGCCTCCGCCGACGTCCCCGGTGCCGTTCCTGACGCCGTCCGGGGCTCCGGACGGCGTCGTTCCCCGGTTGTCTCCGGCTCCGGACATGGAGCCGGACCGACGTCGCTCGACTCCGGTGCTGATGAGACCTTGGGTCCCAAATGTCCCTCCTCCTCCATATTTTGAACAAGAGGAGGACCAGGAGAGCTGGGAGGGGTCGGAAGACCCTCTCACACAACAGTGTGAGTATGATCAGGACTGGGCTGAGGAACTTGGGGATGCCAGTGGTCTAGACACTTCCCCTGACACTGGCATGCTGCCTCCTCCCGTGGCTACGGAGGAGGGAGCTAATTTTGCAACGGTGTTGCGTAGAGCAGCTGGAGCCTTGCACCGCCAATTGCCTACTGTGGCTATCAGGACTAATCTCCTGACGGAAGTGCTTCAGCCGGCAGCTTCCTCCACGGAGACTGTGCTGCAGTTTAATGATGCACTGACTGACGTTCTTTTGGGCGCCTGGTCCAAGCCCACCACAGGGGCTCCTGTGGATAGGAACGTGGCCCGACGCCATCACCCTGCTCCGGGCGACCCATTGTTTCTCTCCCAACATCCCACCCCCGAGAGCTTGGTTCTCCAAGCCTCTGCCTCCCAAACCGCCTTCCCTACCGCCCCTCCGGATAGGGAATCCAAACGCCTGGACCAATTTGGGAAGAAGGCTTTTTCTTCCTCCAGTGCTGGCTTGCGGTCCGTCAACACCGCTTGCCTTTTGGGCCGATATACCCACTCCCTGTGGGATTCGGTGGCGGCTGTTTTGCCACAGTGTTCTGAGGAGGTCCAGACACTGCTTACCCGCGCCATTGCGGAAGGAAGAGATGCGGCTAAATACACCATACGTTGTGGCCTTGATACCGCCGACTCGCTGGGCAGATCGCTTGCAACGACGGTGGCGCTACGTCGCCATGCCTGGCTGAGAACAACTGGTTTCTCGGGTGATGTCCAGAATACACTCATGGACATGCCCTTTGATGGAGTCGGTCTTTTTGGTTCCAAAGCAGACCATGCGCTGGAGCGTTTTAAGGACTCGCGGGCTACTGCCAAGTCCCTGGGCCTTTCTGTTGTACGCCCTCCGCTAACCTCTGCTTTTCGCCCCTTTCGTGGCCACGGAAGGGGCGCCCAGTCACGTCAGCTGCCCAGCCACCGGCCTGCGCAGCAAGCGTCTTCGCGTGGCCGAGGACGTGGATACCGCCGTGGCGGTTCGGGCAACCAGCGTGCGGGTCAGGCCACCACCTCTAACCCGTCCGCGGCCTCCAAGCCCTCCTAGTCCCTCCTTTCCGGTGCACAGCACGCCAGTAGGGGGCAGGGTCCGCTCACCTTCACCACTGGCGTCCCATCACCTCGGACAGGTGGGTCTTGGACATTGTCCGAAGGGGCTACTCCCTCCCCTTCGAGACCACCCCCCCAGCCATGCCACCTCAATTCCACCGCATGTCAGGGGATCACTTGGTGCTTCGGCAGAAGGAAGTCACGGCCCTCTTGGCCAAGAGGGCCATCGAGCATGTTCCGACCCCAGAAGTAGGACGTGGTTGCTACTCCCACTACTTTCTGGTGCCCAAAAGGACAAGGAGGACATGCGTCCTATCTTGGACCTCCGGAACGTCAATCGCTTCCTCCGGAAGGAGAAGTTCAAGATGCTCACCCTAGCTCAGGTCTTGACTGCCCTCGACCCTGGAGACTGGTTGGTAGCGTTGGACTTGCAGGACGCTTATCCCCGTCCTGCCGGCCCACCGGCGTTACCTACGGTTCACGGTAGGCCTCGAGCATTTTCAGTTCACCGTGCTCCCCTTTGGCCTTACAAGTGCCCCTCGGGTGTTCACGAAAGTGATGGCGGTGGTCGCAGCTCATCTGCGCCGGGCAGGGGTTCCAGTCTTCCCCTACCTCGACGACTGGCTGCTGAAGGCGGGCTCGCCCCAGGCAGTCGTCTCCCACCTCCAGACTACGGCCGAACTCCTGCACTCGCTGGGGTTCTCCATCAATGTGCCGAAGTCGCATCTGATTCCTTCTCCACAGCTCCTTTTCATCGGAGCAGTTCTGGACACGACGCAGTTTCGGGCCTATCCTCCCGAACAGCGAGTCCGGGATATTCAGGCTATGATTCCGATCTTTCAGCCTTTATCCTGGGTTTCGGTACGGATGACCCTGAGGCTGCTGGGCCTCATGGCCTCCTGCATCCTGCTGGACGATCATGCCAGATGGCATATGCGGGCTCTGCAGTGGGACCTGAAGTTCCAGTGGGCGCAGCACCAGGGCAACCTGTCCGATCACCTCCAGATCTCGGAGGGGACTGCAAAACAGTTGCAGTGGTGGCTCTCGAACCGGCAATGGGTCATGGGCAGATCCCTCTCCTTCCCCAGCCAGAGCACACAGTTGTGACGGACGCGTCCCTTCTGGGATGGGGCGGTCACATGGGAGAGGCGGAGATCAGAGGCCTCTGGTCTCCGGCGGAGTCCCGGCTCCATATCAACCTTCTGGAGCTCCGAGGCGATCCGACTTGCACTCAAGGCATTCCTTCCCTCTGTCAAAGGGAAGGTAGTGCAGGTGTTCACAGACAACACCACCGCCATGTGGTACTGCAACAAACAAGGCGGGGTGGGGTCGTGGACCCTCTGTCAGGAGGCTCTGCGCCTCTGGACATGGCTGGAACATCAGGGCATGTTCCTGATGGTTCAACACCTGGCAGGTTCCCTGAACGCCAGGGCGGACGAACCCAGCCGCAGGTGCATGATGGATCACGAATGGCGTCTTCACTCGGAAGTGGCGCAAGGACTCTTTATGCAGTGGGGAGAGCCTTGGTTAGGTCTATTCGCCACCGAAGAGAACGCGCAATGTCATCAGTTCTGCGCGTTGGAATTTCCAAGGCGGCACTCGCTCGGCGACGCTTTTCGTCGCGAGTGGAGTTGCGGTCTGTTGTACGCCTTTCCGCCTATACCACTTCTACCCAAAGTGTTGAAGAAGATTCAGCGCGACCGGGCCCAAGTCATCCTTGTGGCTCCGGACTGGGCTCGAAGAGTTTGGTATCCCGAGCTACTCAGTATGAGCGTCGATCCCCCGATCCGTCTGCCTCTTCGGGAGGATCTTCTGTCGCAGCAGCAGGAGACGGTCCTCCACCCGAACCTGTCCAGCCTCCACCTGCTTGCGTGGAGATTGAGCGGCGGCAGTTGATTCCTTTCGACTTGCCTCCCGAAGTTTGTGATGTGATTCTGGCAACCAGGCGTCCCTCCACTAAGGTGGTATACGCCTGCAGGTGGAACAAGTTTGTGGCATGGTGCACAGCAATGGCTGTGAACCCTCTCTCTGCCCCTCTTTCTGAGGTTCTTCTGTTCCTTCTTTCCCTGGCCCAACAGGGTTCTGCCCTGGGTACCATCAAGGTCTATCTTTGTGCCATCTCGGCCTTCCTCAGGCTTCCTGATCAGCCCTCCCTTTTCAAGTCCCCTGTTGTTAACAGGTTCCTAAAAGGCATTACACACCTCTTCCCTCCTGTTCCGTTTGTGATGCCTCAGTGGGACTTGAACTTGGTTCTTACCTTTCTTATGTGCGCTCCCTTTGAGCCTCTACATAACTGTCCTCTTCGTCTTCTGACTCTGAAGACAGCCTTTCTGGTGGCCATCACCTCCGCTCGGCGGGTGAGTGAGCTCCAGGCTCTATCATGCAAACCTCCCTTTCTGTCTGTCCATCCAGACAAGGTTGTTCTTAGGACGCGTCTGTCCTTCTTGCCAAAGGTGGTTACTGCCTTCCACATTGGGCAGACCATCACTTTGCCCACCTTCTTTCCGCCTCCGCATCCTTCCAGAGAGGAAGAGAGGCTCCACCGTCTGGACCCAAAACGTGCGCTTTCCTTTTATATCAACCGCACACAACACTTCCGGGTGGATGACCAGCTCTTTGTTGGCTACGTGGGCGCCAAAAAGGTCGGGCGGTGCACAAGTGTACCATCTCCCGCTGGGTAACCTTGTGTATCAAAGCCTGCTATTCTTTGGCTAAGAAGGAGCCTCCTGTTGGGCTGCGTGCCCATTCCACCAGGGCAACGGCTGCTACCACGGCGTTAGGCCGCGGTGTTCCGCTGCAGGATATCTGTCAGGCAGCTACGTGGGCCTCGCTGCACACGTTTACAAAGCATTACTGCCTTGACAGTCAGGTCCGGAGGGACGGCTTCTTTGGCCGTTCTGTCCTCCGGGACTTCCTTGTCTGATCTTTGTTCGCAGACCCACCACCGGGGTTGGTATTGCTGGGGTATCTATTCTAAGGTAAGGAATCTGTCACTAACGTGTCTCTTTCAGATGCACAAGTTACTAACTTGTGTAACGATATATCTGTAAGAGACAGTAGTTAGTGACAGATTCCTTACCGCCCCACCCATCTTCCCCGTTCTGCGAACTGATTTCTAGGGTTAAGGACATCCCTTTCAGGGCCCTAGTATTTTTCAGACACCTATGTCAGCTTCTTGCATGGCTCTGCGTTCCTGGCGTGGAAAGTCGTGTACAGAACTGACGTCAGCGCGCAGGGGCGGCATCTAAGTACTGCCCGCGACGTCATCCCGGCGATCACGACGACGGACGCGGAGCCGCACGACGCTGCCTACCGACGCGCAAGGGTACTGCTACGCAAAAACTTTCCGGATCCAGCCTGACGCCTGGGGATATTCTAAGGTAAGGTAAGGAATCTGTCACTAACTACTGTCTCTTACAGATATATCGTTACACAAGTTAGTAACTTGTGCATTTCTCCTCGTTACGCCTCCCTTGGGAAGGTGGAAGATTTTGGCGCATTCCTAGGTTTACAAGTTCTTGTAAATCTGGGGATGTGTCAAAATCCATGGGAGTTGCATCTGAACGCCCATGGAACGCCTACCCAAGGCAGAATAATGCAACGCAGTGATGTGTTGTGTTGCGTTTCTCCAGATTTTTGAAGCCACTCAGAGCAACGCAAAGTCGCTTTGCGTGGCTTAAAAAATCTGACTTAGAGGTTTGTGTCACTCATGTACCACGTTGCGTGGTGCAAGCGTGACGCAACCCTCTCATAAATAAGCCCCATGGAATTTATTTTCTTGCTACAGATTTATTCTGATGCCAGAACATGGCTGTGATAACAATATTGCGTCATTACCTGTAGTGTCAATTCAATTCAATGCCAGCTTTATTCGATTTTTTGTGTAAAATCATAAGCATACAATTTAAAACATCAGTTATACATAATACAAAGTACAATGGGTACTTTTAGCTACAGATTACTCAATAATACGGCATTTAATTCCAGCAGTCATTTTCACATCTGTAGTGTCATTATGCCTCGAGGTTGATTTCGACGCAGATGTATGACTCTAATGCGCACCTATAGGGGGGCGCTCATGGAAATGAGGGAAAGGGAAGGAAGACCAAAGCTGGCTATGCAGTAGAACAAATGGAGAATGCTAAGCTCCATGGCAGGCGGTACATGACCAGAAGCATGGGGCTACATCACGCTGCCCTTCGCCATGTTGTATCATCCAGCCTGCAGCTGATGTTCTGTGCTCAAGTTCATGTTAAATGTTTGCAACTAATCAGTGTTCGTCAGCTGTGGACATTACACTACTTGCTTTTAATACTTTATTATATGCGAGTAGTGATCCTCCACTCAATCACCACCGCTTGCTGGGTTTGGGGCTCCTCTTCCCACCATGAACCCACCTGAGGGAGCCCCATATCACTGCAGTTGAGAGGTGTGCTGATTTTCCGTTAATGCAGCAGTCACTATTGTGTCTTCTGTTACTATACCCATTGAGAGAAGACCATATGCTCATCGGTTCTTCTATATTACAACCATCTACCAGGTTTCGTTATCACCTTCTGCTCCCTCTGGAACCCCAAATAAAGAAGGAGGAAGCCAGCGCTGAACTTGAAACCAGCCCTGGCATCAATGATGTCATGTCACTTGGAGGCAACATGGCCCCAGAGGACCTTGCAGGCAGCTGGTCTCGTGTCAGGGCACTGGACACCATTTCCTGTGGGTGAGGTCTGGGTAGGATGTTGCTGGGGTCAAATGGACATTCATGAAATGGGGAGCCGATAGGTAGCCTAGTGGGGAGTAAGGTCCCACAGGCAGAGCAGAACGAGTACCAGAGAGGGCCGACAAGTAAACAAATGGATCATTTTCTAGAGTCTATCATCGTTGCTTTAAAACAGGCTCTGACAAGTGATCTATTGACTGGGCAAACACCACTAATGCAGCAACAGAGGCCAAAGGTAGGCCATCCTGGGAAAGGAGGGTCATAGACAGACTCCCTTATCTATGAGATAAAATAACCCCTAACTGTACATTATAGGCAATATTGGAATTCACCTCAGACTCTTGTGATCTTATAATGGCAGCCTGCGATGTAAGGTCTCTTCAAGGTCACGGAATTCCTCAGTGACTTGCATTATCCTAAAAATGTACAGTTAAGGAATATCATCTCATATATAATGCCTAAAAGCCTGCAATCCCCGTGCATAAACCGGAGTCTATTTTTCTTTTTACAGTTTAGTGGTGACATTCCCGCCTGTAATATGAAAATTGCATCACTATTGTATTTTTTTTTTAATGAGACGTATCGATGTTTGGTCATTTATTGCATGATTGAATTAAATTAAAAATGGTGAACCAATGTCTGTGCATTACTGCGGATTATGATTTGGTAGGGACATACAGTGCAATGCAAAACCTATGTTTTTAACAGATTACAAGCCGTATATTGGTGCATTTATTTATACAGTGCAGATTCCACAGGTATGTTCAACCGGAGCATTTCTTTAATCAGATACATCCAGAAGCCAAGTATTGAATAGGGGATTAGAGGAAAGTGAAGGTGCCACTGAGTATTATGATGAGTAAAATACCTCCTACTCTCAAACGAGCAATATTGCACGTCACTTTAGAGTTCCGTGAGCTAAGACCAGACTGGAATCCAAAATCAGCCCTGATAAAATGTTCAATCGAGCCACATGTTACAAAAAGTCATGACTAAAATTGAGGCCATTGTTGTGTCGGAGGGGTGATGCTGCAGGCCCTCCGCTGGTGAGCGCGGCAGCGCATGGTTAAATAATAACGCGGAGCCGATTTGGAGTTGTTAATGACTCCAGCGTTCACGCATCAACTGACGTCGCGTCCGCGGTAGTCAGTTTATTAACTTGCGGTCACATGACTTGGGCCGTACTATCTGGCCGCACTATTCCGGGGACATGCCCCGGGCGCCCCTCGCTCCTTCCGGAGATGGGCACCCCCAGCGGGGCGCATCCATTACCTCATGGATGTGACACAACATTCCTCCCCAAAACAAAACTTCAAAACAACAGTTCTCATGGTTACTGCGTAACGCACTCTTAACTCAGAGTCCCCCAAAGAAAATTAGAACAGTCTTGCGTGAAGTAGTCCTTCAGCTTCCGAGTTGGCTCAGGGTTTCAGCGGAGCTGGTATTGTGAGCTTCCACGCCCACTCAGACCCTCCTCCGCATCACCACTTGGAACAGGGCGTCGGGCCTCCGTGGGACTCCCTGGCTCTTCAGCGATTTCTGCTTCAGATGCCTCGCAGTCGGCGTCCGTTTCCACCTCAGTAGCTGGGCCCTGGCGTGGAACCTCGGGAATCTCTGATGTTTGGTCCTCCTCTCGCCGGAGACTTTCTCGGGATGGCCTCGAGCCCACGGGACTCCCTGATGGTGGGGATGTGTTTGATGAATGGAATCTCTTGAAGTGCGAGATATTTCTGGTGGCTATTTCACCACCTCTCCTGGCAATGACCCAGGTGCCTTTCACTCGAATGACTGTCCACGGGTGCCTTTCGTAGGGGAGATTGAATTTGCTGCTGGTCGTACGGTTCTTGAGTAGTACCAAATCACCTCGTTCCAGGTGCTCCTGCCGGGCACCCCTACGCTGGCTGACTTGAGCATGCGCCCGTCACCTCTGTTCGTCAATCTGTTCATTGTTTGGCGGTGTGGGGCACCACTGCGGGTGGTGAGGGACGGAATCGGTGACCACCCGGCCCATTGACAGGTGCCCTGGAGCCAGACCAGTGGTAGTGTGAGGGGTCTGTCGATAGCTGCGTAAGAACGTGAAAATGGCCATTTCCACGGGCTGTTGGCGTTCATGAGCTATGCGAATTACCTTGTTCAAAGTTCGCATGAATCTCTCCACCTCCCCGTTGGCCTGCAGCCAGCGAGGGGTGATTCTCCGATGCTTGATACCGAGGGAACTTAGGTAGGTGGCCAGTTCTTGCCCCTGAAAAGGGGGACCGTTATCCGTTTTCAGTTCTTGAAAAATGCCATGGGTCGCCATTATTTTCTCTAGCTTCGGGACGACTTCGGCAGCACTCAGCGTGTTGATGATTTCCACCTCGGGGTATTTGGAATGATCATCTATGGCCACAAACGTGTGCCTCCCAGCCGGAAGGCTCCCGAAGTCGAGACTGACGCTCTCCCACGGGCGCAGGGGTCTTGGCTCCGTTATCACAGGAGCAGGCTTAGGAGCTTCTCCCGTGACCTGGCACCACTGGCATCCACGTACTGCTGCCTCCACAAGTTCGTCCATCAGTGGGAACCATACTTTCGTCCGCAGTCTTGATTTTGTCTTAACCATTCCTTGGTGTCCGATGTGAGCAAGTTGGACAACCCTGGCAGTGAGGGCTGAGGGAATAACCAGCCTGTGTCCTCGCATTAGGCACCCTGTGGGGTCTTCGGTGAGCTCCTCTCGGATGTGATATAGGCTTTCCAGGATGCGCCGTGCTTCAGGGGTGAGTATTTTCCACTCTTCCCGGGCTCGGTGCCAATTTCCATGCGTCAGTGCTTGTTTGACTCTCTGCAGGCACTCATCTCTGGCTGTCTCCTCTTTCAGGGTGTCCATCGAGAGGGGGAAGAGGGCAAGACCTCGCCGTGACGCACCGTACATACTCCTCCGTGTCAGCAGCATAGATAATCCGCTGGATTACGAGACCCTGGTTGGTATTCCACTCGACAGTTGTAGTTCTGCAGCTGCAGCATCCATTTCTCTATTCTGGGAGGGGGTTTCGACGAGGTGCCAGAGAACAGAGATAACAGGGGCTTGTGGTCTGTGGCCACCACAAACGGCTTGCCATAGACATAGAGATGAAAGTGGCGACACCCCCAGCGAATTGCAATGGCCTCTTTTTCAATCTGCGAGTATCGCTGCTCCGTGTCAGTAAGGGAGCGACTGGCGAAGGCCACCGGGGCCCAGTCCTCTTCCGCATGACGGCGTTGCATCAATACTGCCCCTAATCCTTTCGGTCCAGCATCCACAGCGACTAGTGTCATCTTCTGCGGGTCAAAGAATGCGAGAGTAGTGGCAGCCGACAAAGCCTCTTTGATGTCTTGAAACGCCTTGGCCTGTACTTCAGTCCACGTCTACGGGACTGAGTCCTTCGTGAGCTCTCTCAATGGTTGAGTGAGGGTCGTGAGGTCGCGAATGAAGCGCCCGCAGTAATTCACCATGCCAAGAAAGCTGCGAACTTCGCTGATGTTGGTAGGGGCTGGTGCGTTCTTGATGTCGCGGACCTTGTCCGGGTCCGGGTTCACCCCTTCCGCAGAAAAGGTGTATCCAAAGAACTGGAGCTTCGTCTTGAGGAACTCGCATTTTTCCCGATGAAGTGTGAGTCCAGCGTCCCGGATCCTTTGGAGAACTTGAATAAGGTGGGAGTTGTGCTCCGCGATGGTCTTGGCGTGGACCATGATGTCGTCACTCACGTTGATGACCCCTGGGATGTCCATGATAAGTTCGTGGATTGGGCTTGCGGGTGACTACTATTGGGGAGACCCATGGCGTGGGTCCTGTCACCTTTTCGATGATGCCAGCGCGTTCTAGCTTGATCAATTCTTCTTCCACCAGCGGGCGCAGGTGGAATGCCACGCTTCTGTGCCGTAGCGCTACAGGTTGGACCGTGGGGTCTATGTGAAGGTGTATTTCTTTACCTTTGAATCTTCCAATTCCTTCAAATACTGATGCGAATTCTGTCAGGATGTGCTGAACAGATTCCTGATGAATGCCAAACGCAAAGGTCACTATGCCCAGGTCTTCCGCTGCTCGACATCCCAAGAGCATGCCCTGTCCGTCTTCGGTGACATACACCATGGTGGTGATGGATTTGTTTTCATGAGCCACTTTCGCCTGGAATTTGCCTCGCATCTTCAACGGCTTGTCTTGACCATAGGCGAATACGGTGATCGTCGTGGATTGTAGCGGAGGTGCCGGCTGCATGGTTTCATACAAAGTTGCGGACATGATGTTTATGGTGGCTCCCGTGTCCACAACGGCCGTGATGTCATGTTGGCCCACTTGTATGTGACACTGGGGAAGTCGTCTGCCCTTACCAGTCGCCGCTCTGATCATGTGTACTTTGTGTACCGTCCGTTCTTCCTCCTCGTCATCATCCAGGTCACTCATCTCACCACCTCCTTCGGGGACTAAGTTGACTGTCCTCCTGGGAGTTCTGTACTTCTTTGAACGGCATACTTTTTCAAAATGATTGAATCTGCCGCATCCGGTGCACCGCTTGCCCCTTGCCGGGCATTCAGCCGCCTTGTGAGGCGGTCCTCCGCAGTAGCCACAGGCACGCGGGTTTCCTTGCGGGGTACTCACTGAGTCTTCCCTGGGGGGTCGGGACGCGGGTCTCATTGTCACTGCATTGACGGGTTCCACCTTGACGGGCGATTGCAGCGCCGCTTCCATGTGGGCTGCCCTGGCTTTCGATAGTTCCTTAGAGCGCCCCAGCGTCAGAATGTCCGTCAGGGACTTCCCTGATTCCTCCAGGATCCGTTCTCGGAGTTTCGCCGATGCGCAGCCCTGTATCACTTGTCCCCTGATCTCCTCAGTCTCATCCCTGAAACCACACGTAGCTGCCAGGTTCTTCAATCTGGTGTGAAAAGTGTCGAGTGACTCTTCGGGCATCTGACGTGCCTGGCGGAATACGAATCTCTCGTAGTCCTGGTTGGCCATGGGCTCAAAATATCCAGTGAGAGCATTGATGAGCGTGTGATGGGTTTTGGGCGTGTCCTCTACGAGCGTTTTCGTTATTCGATGAATGTCCTTGCCCCCAAGATGGAGTAACAGGGCCCTCTTCTGGTCCTCGTGGACCTTTGTGGCCTCGAAGAAGATGAGGAGACGTTCCACCCATTCCTTCCACTTGGGTGCTTGAACCGATGGAGGCCCTTCCACCACGAACGGTTCGATTGGGGGAATGGTGGACATGGCGAGCGCTTGTGTTGTGCACTGGATAGCGCCCTCGTGTGAATCGCAGCGTCGCCCTGCGCATGTGGGCTCCCGTTTTGCAGGCACTTATGGTGGTGCGCACTGGAGAGTACCCTTGTGTGCTGTGCAGCGTCGCCCACCGTATGTGGGTCACCTTCTTCTCCCCACTCAAGGGCAACTGAGCCCGCCTTCCGCCACCACGGGCCGGTGCAGGGTTGAGGGCACGCGGTAGGCCAGGAGTCGGTACTGCGCATGCGCCGCACTGACAGAGATGCGCGGGGCCACGGCGGGGCGTCAGCGCGCGACGACAGGCCCAGCGCTGGGGCGATCTCACCGTGTGGGGGCAGAGACCGACGTCGATGGCTCCACGCCGAGCTGGGATCCAGGCGTTCCAGGCTGGGAACCACGTGGCACGAGCACCGCAAGGTCTAGATGCAACCTATGCGGCCGCCACAGGAATGCACACGGCGGGGGCACGCCCACCCTCGTCGCCAGTGTTGTGTCGGAGGGGTGATGCTGCAGGCCCTCCGCTGGTGAGCGCGGCAGCGCGTGTTTAAATAACGCGGAGCCGATGTGGAGTTGTTAATGACTCCCGTGTTCACGCGTCAACTGACGTCGTGTCCGCGGTAGTCAGTTTATTAACTTGCGGTCACATGACTTGGGCCGTACTATCTGGCCGCACTATTCCGGGGACATGCCCCGGGCGCCCCTCGCTCCTTCCGGAGATGGGCACACCCAGCGAGGCGCATCCATTACCTCATGGATGCGACACAACAGCCATCGCGCCATGGTTGGGTCATGGCAGGCTGTCCAGCTCTGAAAGCAGCCATTAGCCTGCAGCCCCTCAGGCAGGGGCGTAATGCAGGCCCCTGTGGCGTGGGGGCTCCCAAAACTTTTAGCCGAAGGCCAATGAATATCTAGAAGAAATAGGAAACTCAGGGGGCCGTCATAACACCCTGCAAGGTGAGGGACGTTATTTTGTGTTACGTCACTGCCACCCGGAAAATGTCTGAGTGGCAGAATTGCCAGTCCGGCCCTGCCATGACCTTGAAAGAACTTGGCCTTCCGACTCATTTCCTCTGTGACTTACACTATCTTTCGAATGCAAGGTAGAGGATACGTAAACCAGCATAACGCTGTAAGGCTCATTGGTAAATCAGTTACACAAGGGTGAAAAGTAGTATTTTCCGTATCTGAAAGAGACCCGTTAGTGACAGATTCCTTACCTTAGAATATCCCCAGGCGTCAGGCTGGATCCGGAAAGTTTTTTGCGTAGCAGTACCCTTGCGCGTCGGTAGGCGGCGTCGTGCGGCTCCGCGTCCGTCGTCGGCGTCGTGATCGCCGGGATGACGTCGCGGGCAGTACTTAGGCGCCGCCCCTGCGCGCTGACGTCAGTTCTTCTTTTTCCGCGCCAGTAAGCGCAGATCCGGGAAGAGCAGTGCCCTAGTCACTTTTTGACTATCTTTTTTGGTGAATTTTTTCACTGTTTCTTCACGAGTCTTCACGACTCCTAAGGTGTCGTAGGGATGCCCGGCTTTAAGCCCTGCGAGGAATGTGGTCGCATGATGTCGATCACGGACCCGCACCTCGAGTGTCTCTTTTGTCTCGGCCGAGACCACGACACGAAGTCGTGTCCTGACTGCCGGAAACTTCATCCTAAGGCTTTGCGAGAGCGGTCTCGAAAGCTCCTTGAAGTCCGGCATTCGGCTCCGCGCCGCACCAAGCCCCGGTCCCGGGAGTGGTCGAGGGGCCGGACGCGGAGTCCCCGCCGTTCGTCGGATTCAAAGTCTTCGCGCTCCTCCGGTAAGTCGAAGCACAAGAAGTCTAAGCGGCGTCATCGCTCTAAGACTTCGCCTCGCCGGTCTCGCGACTCGGCTGAGGTCCCTATCGGCACCGTCCCCGCCCCCGCGGCCCCGGACGTGCCTGTCGAGTTACCCCCGCAGTACCCGCCCTACCCGGGCTCGGGGGCGACTCAGGCCGATATACAGGAATTCCTGTCGGCCATGGCCCGCCTCTTCGGGCCTCAAGGTCCCTCCGGTGCGCCTCTGGGCCCCGCGGGCCCTGATTGGGTTGCTCCGGCGTCACCGTCGACTCCGGTCCCGGCGTCGCCTGTCCCACCAGCCTTCGTCCCGGCCTCGGCTCCGGTCCCGGCCTCGACCCCGGCTCCGGTGGGGCCGCAACCCCCATCGACGCCGGTTGACCTAACCACGCCTCCGCCGACGCCGATGTCCCCGGTGCCGTTTCCGACGCCGTCCGGGGCCCGGGCGGCGTCGTTCCCCGGTTCTCTCCGGGTCCGGACATGGTGCCGGAACGGCGCCGCCCGACGCCGTATCCGGCGCCGATGAGACCTTGGGTCCCTGATGTCCCTCCTCCTCCATATTTTCAACCTGAGGAGGACCAGGAGAGCTGGGAGGGGTCTGACGACCCTCTCACACAACAGTGCGAGTTTGACCCGGACTGGGTTGAGGAACTTGGGGATGCCAGTGGTCTGGATACCTCCCTGACTCTGGCATGCTGTCTCCTCCCGTGGCAACGGAGGAGGGGGCTAATTTTGCAACGGTGTTGCGTAGAGCTGCTGGAGCCTTGAATCTCCAGTTGCCTACAGTGGTCGTCAGGTCTAACATCCTGACTGAAGTGCTTCAGCCGGCGGCCTCCTCTTCGGAGACTGTGCTACCGTTCAACGACGCACTGACTGACGTTCTTTTGGGTGCCTGGTCCAAACCCACCACAGGGGCTCCTGTGGATAGGAACGTGGCCCGACGCCATCGCCCTGCTCCGGGCAACCCCCTGTTTCTCTCCCAACACCCCACCCCTGAGAGCTTGGTTGTCCAAGCCTCTGCCTCCCAAACCGCCTTCCCTACCGCCCCTCCGGATAGGGAATCCAAGCGCCTGGATCACTTTGGGAAGAAGGCTTTCTCTTCCTCCAGTGCTGGCTTGCGGTCTGTTAATACCGCTTGCCTCTTGGGCCGATACACCCACTCCCTGTGGGATTCGGTGGCAACTGTTTTGCCGCAGTGTTCTGAGGAGGTCCAGACACTGCTTACCCGCGCCATTGCGGAAGGGCGTGATGCGGCTAAATATACCATCCGCTGTGGCCTTGATACCGCCGACTCGCTGGGCAGATCGCTTGCAACGACGGTGGCGCTGCTGTCGCCACGCCTGGCTGAGAACCACTGGTTTTTCGGGAGATGTCCAGAATACTCTCATGGACATGCCCTTTGATGGTGTCGGTCTTTTTGGTTCGAAGGCAGACCATGCGCTGGAGCGTTTCAAGGACTCTCGGGCTACTGCTAAGTCCCTGGGCCTTGCTGTTGTGCGCCCTCCGCTCACGTCTGCTTTTCGCCCTTTCGTGGCCACGGAAGGGGCGCCAGTCACGTCCGCAGCCCGGCCAACGGCCCGCGCAGCAAGCGCCTTCGCGTGGCCGAGGACGTGGATACCGCCGTGGCGGTTCGGGCAACCAGCGTGCGGGTCAGGCCACCACCTCCAACCCGTCCGCGGCCTCCAAGCCCTCCTAGTCCCTCCTTTCAGGTGCACAGTACGCCAGTCGGGGGCAGGGTCCGCCATCACCTTCACCTCTGGCGTCCCATCACCTCGGACAGGTGGGTCTTGGACATTGTCCGAAGGGGCTACTCCCTCCCCTTCGAGACCACCCCCCAGCCATGCCACCTCAATTCCACCGCATGTCAGGGGATCACTTGGCGCTTCTACAGAAGGAAGTCACGGCCCTCTTGGCCAAGAGGGCCATCGAGCATGTTCCGACCCCAGAAGTAGGGCGTGGTTGCTACTCCCACTACTTTCTGGTGCCCAAAAGGGACAAGGAGGACATGCGTCCTATCTTGGACCTCCGGAACGTCAATCGCTTCCTCCGGAAGGAGAAGTTCAAGATGCTCACCCTAGCTCAGGTCTTGACTGCCCTCGACCCCGGAGACTGGTTGGTAGCGTTGGACTTGCAGGACGCCTATTTCCACATCCCAGTCCTGCCGGCCCACCGGCGTTACCTTCGGTTCACGGTAGGCCTCGAGCATTTTCAGTTCACCGTGCTCCCCTTTGGCCTTACCAGTGCCCCTCGGGTGTTCACGAAAGTGATGGCGGTGGTCGCAGCTCATCTGCGCCGGGCAGGGGTTTCAGTCTTCCCCTACCTCGACGACTGGCTGCTGAAGGCGGGCTCGCCCCAGGCAGTCGTCTCCCACCTCCAGACTACGGCCGAACTCCTGCACTCGCTGGGGTTCTCCATCAATGTGCCAAAGTCGCATCTGATTCCTTCTCCACAGCTCCTTTTCATCGGAGCAGTTCTGGACACGACGCAGTTTCGGGCCTATCCTCCCGAACGGCGAGTCCGGGATATTCAGGCTATGATTCCGATCTTTCAGCCTTTATCCTGGGTTTCGGTACGGATGACCCTGAGGCTGCTGGGCCTCATGGCCTCCTGCATCCTGCTGGTCACTCATGCCAGATGGCATATGCGGGCTCTGCAGTGGGACCTGAAGTTCCAGTGGGCGCAGCACCAGGGCGACCTGTCCGATCACGTCCAGATCTCGGAGGGGACTGCAAAACAGTTGCAGTGGTGGCTCTCGAACCGGCAATGGGTCATGGGCAGATCCCTCTCCCTTCCCCAGCCAGAGCACACAGTTGTGACGGACGCGTCCCTTCTGGGATGGGGCGGTCACATGGGAGAGGCGGAGATCAGAGGCCTCTGGTCTCCGGCGGAGTCCCGGCTCCATATCAACCTTCTGGAGCTCCGGGCGATCCGACTTGCACTCAAGGCATTCCTTCCCTCTGTCAAAGGGAAAGTAGTGCAGGTGTTCACAGACAACACCACCGCCATGTGGTACTGCAACAAACAAGGCGGGGTGGGGTCGTGGACCCTTTGTCAGGAGGCTCTGCGCCTCTGGACATGGCTGGAACATCAGGGCATGTTCCTGGTGGTTCAACACCTGGCAGGTTCCCTGAACGCCAGGGCGGACGAACCTCAGCCGCAGGTGCATGATGGATCACGAATGGCGTCTTCACTCGGAAGTGGCGCAAGGACTCTTTCTACAGTGGGGAGAGCCTTGGTTAGATCTATTCGCCACCGAAGAGAACGCGCAATGTCATCAGTTCTGCGCGTTGGAATTTCCAAGGCGGCACTCGCTCGGCGACGCTTTCGTCACGAGTGGAGTTGCGGTCTATTGTACGCCTTTCCGCCTATACCACTTCTACCCAGAGTGTTGAAGAAGATTCGGCACGACCGGGCCCAAGTCATTCTTGTGGCTCCGGACTGGGCTCGAAGAGTTTGGTATCCCGAGCTACTCAATATGAGCGTAGATCCCCCGATCCGTCTGCCTCTTCGGGAGGATCTTCTGTCGCAGCAGCAGGGGACGGTCCTCCACCCGAACCTGTCCAGTCTACACCTGCTTGCGTGGAGATTGAGCGGCGGCAGTTGATTCCTTTCGACTTGCCTCCCGAAGTTTGTGATGTGATTCTGGCAGCCAGGCGTCCCTCCACTAAGGTGGTATACGCCTGCAGGTGGAACAAATTTGTGGCATGGTGCACAGCAAAGGCTGTGAATCCCCTTTCTGCCCCTCTTTCTGAGGTCCTTCTGTTCCTTCTCTCTCTGGCCCAACAGGGTTCTGCCCTGGGTACCATCAAGGGTTATCTTTGTGCTATCTCGGCCTTCCTCAGGCTCCCTGATCAGCCCTCCCTTTTCAAGTCCCCTGTTGTTAACAGGTTCTTAAAAGGCATTACTCACCTCTTCCCTCCTGTTCCGTTTGTGATGCCTCAGTGGGACTTGAACTTGGTTCTTACCTTTTTAATGTGCGCTCCCTTTGAGCCTCTACATAACTGTCCTCTTCGTCTTCTGACTCTGAAGACAGCCTTTCTGGTGGCCATCACCTCCGCTCGGCGGGTGAGTGAGCTCCAGGCTCTATCTTGCAAACCTCCCTTTCTGTCTGTTCATCCAGACAAGGTTGTTCTTCGGACGCGTCCGTCCTTCTTGCCAAAGGTGGTTACTGCTTTCCACATTGGGCAGACCATCACTTTGCCCACCTTCTTTCCGCCTCCGCATCCTTCCAGAGAGGAAGAGAGGCTCCACCGTCTGGACCCAAAACGTGCGCTCTCCTTCTATATTGACCGCACAAACCACTTCCGGGTGGATGACCAGCTCTTTGTTGGCTACGTGGGCGCCAAAAAGGTCGGGCGGTGCACAAGAGGACCATCTCCCGCTGGGTTACCTTGTGCATCAAGACCTGCTATTCTTTGGCTAAGAAGGAGCCTCCTGTTGGGCTGCGTGCCCATTCCACCAGGGCAACGGCTGCTACCACGGCCTTGGGCCGCGGTGTTCCGCTGCCGGTTATCTGTCAGGCAGCTACGTGGGCCTCGCTGCACACGTTACAAAGCATTACTGCCTTGACAGTCAGGTCCGGAGGGACGGCTTCTTTGGCCGTTCTGTCCTCCAGGACTTCCTTGTCTGATCTTTGTTCGCAGACCCACCACCGGGGTTGGTATTGCTGGGGTATCTATTCTAAGGTAAGGAATCTGTCACTAACGTGTCTCTTTCAGATGCACAAGTTACTAACTTGTGTAACGATATATCTGTAAGAGACAGTAGTTAGTGACAGATTCCTTACCGCCCCACCCATCCTCCCCGAACTGATTTCTAGGGTTAAGGACATCCCTTTCAGGGCCCTAGTATTTTTCAGACACCTATGTCAGCTTCTTGCATGGCTCTGCGTTCCTGGCGCGGAAAGTCGTGGTACAGAACTGACGTCAGCGCGCAGGGCGGCGCCTAAGTACTGCCCGCGACGTCATCCCGGCGATCACGACGCCGACGACGGACGCGGAGCCGCACGACGCCGCCTACCGACGCGCAAGGGTACTGCTACGCAAAAACTTTTCCGGATCCAGCCTGACGCCTGGGGATATTCTAAGGTAAGGAATCTGTCACTAACTACTGTCTCTTACAGATATATCGTTACACAAGTTAGTAACTTGTGCTTTACCTCCAGTCCTTCCTTCTTACTCTGCATTCTTGCGTGAGCAGGGTTTGTTTGGCGAGGCTGGCGGCAGGTAGGGCGCACCCCACAAAGCGCCGCTCGCTCCGCCCTGTGTCCTTTCTTGCGCGCGCCCAGGCTGTCAGGTGGGTCTGCGGGCGCCATTGTTGCGCCGTCAGCGGAAAAGACGAGATTAGGCGGACACAAAGACCCTGGAATGAGGTGGCAATTCTACTCGGTAGAGAAAAGCGTTAAACAAAGAAAAGTATTTTTTTCTGCCGGGAGCCCAGAAAAAAGTGATAGCTAATATTTCAAAGCTAAAACATGAAAAGCGTGGTTAAGGATCTTTGTGGTTATTTGGAAACTGAAACGCGCTGTTACGGAATTATTATGCAGATGATCAATTGCAGCAGCTGCTCACAAAAGTTCAAATACACACAATAGGTTGCATTTTTGAGATGATGTTATTCATGAGAAAAGAAAGATCTAGATTGGGAGATTTAGTTGCCAACCTTTTACACCCGTTCTATGAACGCACCCACATGGAAACTTACAGCCGAAATTAGAAAAGAATTGACCCCGACTGTTACACAGTTTCATGATTTTATGTATTCATAGTTAAGAATATTAACTTGCTAGTATCATTATAGCACAGGGGGTGGATCATGGGGGCTGTAAAACGCCTAGCAACTCATGAAATATTTTGCTCCAGCAAATGAGTGCTATACGAGCAACCATGGTAAACTAGAGGTGGGGGAGCCAACAAATTATTAGGGCGACCCGAGCAGGGGCGTAGTTAACATTGGTGCGGCAGGTGCTGTGACACCTGGGCCTAGAGGTCTGAAGGGCAGCCTGAACCCTCATAATTGCTGTATTTTACTACCCCACCAGCAGTTAATGGGGCCATTTTCCTTGCCTGCACAAGGGCCCCTGGCATCCTTTCTACACCAATGAACCTGGCTGGAGCCAAGCCAGGGGTCTGGATTGGCTCTAAAAAGTCTTTGCTCGAGCCGAGCTCTGGCATGTAAATCATGCAACAAATAGCATACACAAATATGACTATCTCCAAAATTCCATAAAGTTTATTTCTTTAACTTGCAGACGCGTTTCACCTTCGTACATTAAAGTATAACACTGCATTGAGAGTTGTTTGTTAAAAGTGGTAGTGATAGTTTTATACAAGATCTGAGAATCGACCCCCCCCCACCATGATGACAATGCCACAAGTAAACAATGAGGCAAGCCAGTTGGCATGTGCGCCCTAAGGGGCATGTTTATCAAGGTTTTGTGTCACCCTTGCGCCACGCAAGGGCAACGCAATACCTAAATGAGATTTATCAAGCCACGCAAGGCCAACTTGCGTGGCCCTAGTGGCTTGATAAATCTAGAGTATTCAAGGCAGTGCAAATCGCTGCCTTGCGTTACTTTGTGGCAGGCAGGTGTGCCTTGGGTGTAGTGTGGTTGTTCCCACGCATCCACCATGGATTTTGAAACATTCCCAGATTTACCAACATTGGTAGACCTGAGAATGCGTCAGAAATGTACTCCTCCCCACCAGAGACGCAACAAAGAGAAATATCTCTATTTCTCCTTGTTGTTTCCTCTTTATAAGTGTTCTGCCGCACACTGAGAAAGAGGAGAATGCCTCTGATGCTTGTTTTTGTGCAGGAAGGTGTCCCTTCCTGCACAAAAACTATCCTGACTGCAACGCAGGCACCCTTGCAATATGACGCAAAGGTGCCTGCATTGGCACTAGGCAGCTAAAAGTATGCCAGTGTTAGGAAAGGACAGGAATGGCGCATTCCTGCCGTTTCCCTTTCATGCAACGCAACACAGCAAGGTGGCTTGCTGCATTGCATGAATTTTTGATAAATATGGCACTAAATGTGACCTTATTATGAAGAGAGCAATGTTATCGTCTATTAAATCGAACACAAGAGGTTTTTGTATAGTGCACATCCTGGCTCATTTTGGGCTTGAGGGTCCCATAGGACCTCGAACTAAGACAGGTATCTAGCTTGACTTGAGCTTTCAGTGGCTCGCCCACCTCTATGGTAAACAGGAGCTCCATCCGGCAGTCCTCCTCACGGCAATATGCTCTGCATGGGGGGCATGCTTCATGAGCTGAGGAAACTGAAATATTCTTTTAAGAGCCTCCAAGAGAGTTTTGTTTAGTGTTCACCACCCTGAAGTAAGTCCTAGGAATCAATGTGTCCCTCTGTCCCGATGAACCTTGAGAAGACACTGATTGTAGGAACCTGGCTCTGTATATGCTATACCAAAGTGAGGTATAGTGTGCACAGAGTCCAGTGGAACCCCAAAGGTAGGCAGAGGTAAAGTTAGATAGCACCTCACTCTCTGTGGTAGTGTGGTCGAGCAGTAAGGTTTTATCAGAGGACAGTGTTAAGCATTTGTTGTACACACTCAGTCAGCAAATGAATTCACATTCTCAAAGACTGAACTTCAGACCAATTGTTTTTGTATAAAAATATTCTTTTAGTTATTTTATTTCCTAGAACCAAGCAAGCCTGGCACAGGTAAGTGATAAGTACTTTGCAGCAAATATACAATTTGTAACACAGTTTGGATTGCAATTGTAAATGCACTTTGTTTTGACTTAGAGTATTGTTTCTGAGAAATGCAATGCTTTGTAAATACAGTACATATACTTTGTATAGGATTTTCAATAAAATTACAGGTAAGTTACTTTTGAGATTACTTTTCTTACACAGTGTAGTATACCTGGATACTACACTGGGACATTTCCTGTAAACAGGTAAGTAAAATCGTTTTTGTTAGTTAGTGCAATTTTAAAGAATTTCTTTAGGTTTTCAAACTCCACACTTAGAAAGTTTTCCAAGAAAAACAGTCAATGTTATCCTATGGAGGAAAATAGTGTTATCGGTTTTAGGGTAAGTATTCTGTAGTGGGAGTTGAGGTTCTGGTGGTAGACTCAGGGGTCCCCCAGGGCCAGGGATGCACTCTCGTTACACCCTCAGCGGCACTAGGGCGGCCGGGTGCAGAGTGCTGAGGCCCAATGTTATCCAATGGGGGATAGGGGGCCTCCGGTTGGTGGCTGCTGACGAGCAGGCCACTTGGTTGTGGGAGCAAAGCTCCTGGACTTTAGCTCAGGGCAAATGGGGAAACAAAGTAGCACCAAAGGTGCACCCTCAGCGGCACTAGGGCGGCCGGGTGCAGGGTGCTGTTTCGACGTTGGGCGCCCTGTTGTTTGCAATGGGGAACCTCCGGTTTGCAAAGGCACTGCAGGCTTGGGGACAAAGGTCTTCTGGGTGCGACCACCACTTCGAGAGGTAAGTTGGGAAGTTGGGGGTTGGTTAGGCACCGTCGGTTGGGCCACCCAAGGCCGTGGGGCGTCGGGTGCAGGGGTGCCTTTTAGGGTCGGATCTTCTTACCAGCTCCTGGTCGCGGTTGGGGGGACCTTCCGGATTTAGGCTTCAGGGGTTGGCTGGAGGTTTGAGGCAGGTCAGGGGTCACCGGATCCTGGGTCAGGATCACCGGGGAGACCTACTCGTGCTGTTTGCCCACTCGAGCTCGGGCCTTGGACGGTGGGTGCAGAGTGGTGCAGATTCGCGGTGTCCGGCCGGAGCCAGAGGTTGGAGATGAACAAATCCGGTGTTCACGGGAGACACAGTCTTTGTGGTTGAAGGCAGGCAGGTCCTCCGGGGTTTTCGAGGTTGCTGGCTGCAGGACACACCGGGATTTCGCAGGAGCAGGTTCAAGGTAGAGACAGGCCGGTAGGGCTGGGGTCAAGTCAGTGGGCGTCTTCCTCTTGTTAGCTTCGGCACGGCTGTTCGGTCCTTCTTCTTCCTTTCTTGTAGTTTCTTCTGGTCTGAGGAAGCTAGGTTCAGGGCTGCCCCTAAATACTAGATTTAGGGGCGTTACAGGTAGGTAAAAGGTTGGGATCAATGGGTCCCTTCCCTGGGGTGAGTACACCCTTATTATGCCACCCTCCAGTGGGAGGGGGCATAAGCCTTATCCCTGGTTGGCTGAGTCCCGCCATCTGCAAGATGGCGGGGACTGAGAGTTGTGCTTCACCTCGCCTCCCCCACCTGAGGGGTGGAGTTGGCAGAGGTGGGCACACCTCTCTTCCTCACTTGTTTTTCCCGCCGGTCCTCTCGCCCAAAGTGGGGGTCAGAACCAGTGGGGACCAGTTGCTGAAAGCAGCAAGTGGCCTGGGGAAGCTCACAAAGGCGGCAAAGCCTTTGAAGCTTCCCCTCGTGAACCCTGCCCATCCTGGGGGAGGAGGCTTGAGCACCTCGTCCCAGGATGTGCATTGTTTCAGGCCCCAGAGAGCAGCAGGCTCTCGACCCTAGGGGTCCAGAAACATGTCTGGTGGTGGCAGCTGAAAGCAGCCACTCAGCCTGGACCACTAGTAGGCTAGGTCGTTTTTCAGGGGGCATCTCTCAGATGCCCTCTGTGTGCATTTTCCATTAAATCCCACACTGGCATCAGTGTGGGTTTAATGTGCTGAGAAGTTTGATACCAAACGTCTCAGTTGTCATTGTAGCCATTAGTGTGCTGTGGAGTTTGTAATGACAAACTCCCAGCACCGTATACTCTTAATGGCAGCACTGCACTTACAATGTCTAAGAATGGACTTAGACACTGTAGGGGTACAGGGCTCATGCACCTGTACTCTCACCACTGATATAGAGCACCCAGCTAGAGGGGTGACTGATCTATGCCAGGGCAGTGGGTTGTAGGCATGGCACACAGGGATGTGTGCCATGTCAACTCTTCACTTTGTTCTGAACCAAAACACGCAACCTGCAAAGGCAGTGTGTGAGTGTAATGGTACAGGGCCTCTAAGGGTGGCACAATAAGTGCTGCAGCCCTTAGAGGTATTCCCTGGTCACAGTGCCCTGGGTACCTGTGGTACCATTTACCAGGGGCTGACCTGTGGCCAGAGATGCCAATTGGGTTTGGGTTAGTTTTGAGGAAAGAACACAGGTCCTGGGAACCGGATTGGCAGGGACCCAGGGCACATCAAGTCAAAAGTGCATCAGTAGTCTGGCAAAAAGTGGGGGGGTTACTGCAACAGAAACCCAGAAGCCCCCCCCAGCCCAAAGGCCAGGAGACTCAGCCAAGCCTGGGAGAGTCTTTCAGGCGAGGAAGAGTAGAGGAAGTGGGTTGAAAGTTGCAGGGCCTACTCTGCCTTACATCCTTCTGTCCAGGTCAGTTCCTTTGGGGAGCTGGCCTACCTCCACACTTTCAGGACCTAATTCCCAATGCTCCTTTCCTAGCTCTTTAGTGTCTTCACCCCATCTTTTTAGTTTGGGTTCAGAGGTGCCTACCTCTGCAAATTCTAACTTAGCTAGGGCAAGCCCAGCTTACCCACAGAGGTTACCCACAGCTTGAGCAACCCCACCATGACCAATAGGGTCAGGTGGCCCAACTTGCTATTTGGCAGGGGGCTAGGCCACCATGCCAAGGACAGTGCTGCCATGAAGGCTAACGCCCAGCAGAGGCTACTGACAGCTGTCAGTGCCCAGAACCACACCTTTAGCTCTTCACTGGTAGGTGAAGTAGCTAACTTACAGGCTTCTTTTGGTTTGGGGGACCTGTCTGCTGTTTTAGGGTGGGGGGTCACTACACTTGGTAGTGAACACCCTTTTTCCACCCTCTGTTCTGCCAGCTGAGGAGCCACCAACTCAGGCTGGACAGTTGCCTGAGTAGTCAGGTCTTTTTGTTGGCTAGGGGGGACTTCACCAGTGCCAATTTTGGAGTTCTCCCTTACTGGGGTAGAATCTCCCTGGCCCACTGGAACTGTGGCTAACAGTTGCCCACCTTTTCTACACTGTTTCTTCTTTTTCTTTTGGGGCTTAGCTGCACTAACTGCAGGTTCAGCCCCCCAGGTTTTGTGTGAGGTCTGGCCCTGGGCCAGTACCTTTTTTTGGCTCAGACCAACCTCTGGGTGGTCATTCCCGAGGAGATGAAGGGGGAGGTCTTTACTGGCTACCACCTTTCTCCAACTAAGGGACCCATCTATTTCTAGGGGCACTACAGCCATAGGCCTAACAGTGACACACCCTGGGACAGCCCTTACTCTTTTTGTTTCCCCTGGGACATACTGGTTTGAGAGAATCAACCTGTCATGCACCACAGTGTGACTGGTACAGGTATCTCTCAGGGCAGTGGCTAGAATTCCATTCACCAGTAGGTGGTGGAAGTGTCTACTCCCCTCTGGAATTTCCAACTCACCTTTTGGGCCCATTTTCCAGTTGAAGGCTAGGAGGACTTCCTCATCTGAGGAACTACCTGCCAAAGCTACACTGGCAACCCCTGGAGCTAAACTAGGGGCTTTGTTTTTAGGACAGCTAGGGTCCTTGGTGTGGTGTCCTGCCTTTTGACAGTTGTGACACCATACCTTGTTGGGATCCCAATTCTTACCTTGGTACCCACTTTTAGTTTGTGAGGTGTCTTTGGGCCCACCCTCCTGGACAGGATTTTGGGGGGCTACCTGGGACTCCTTACTTGTATCTTTTAGAGGCTCACTGCCTTTCCTCTGGGGAGGTTTTGTAACCCCTTTCTTTTGGTCACCCCCAGGGGACGTCCTAGTCACCCTTGTCTTGACCCAATGGTCAGCCTTCTTTCCCAATTCTTGGGGAGAAATTGGACCTAGGTCTACCAGATACTGATGCAACTTTTCATCAATGCAATTACTTAATATGTGTTCTTTCATAAACAAATTATAAAGGCCATCATAATCTTGCACTTTACTTCCAGTCAACCAACCACCTAGTGTCTTAACTGAGTAGTCTACAAATTCCACCCAGGGCTGACTCTGGGTTTTCTGAGCCCCCCTGAATCTAATTCTATACTCCTCAATTGTGAGTCCAAATCCCTCAATCAGAGTTCTCTTCATGAGGTCATAGGACCCAGCATCTTCCCCACTAAGGGTCAGAAGTCTGTCTCTGCACTTACCAGAGAACAGTTCCCAAAGGAGTGCCCCCCGTGAGTTTTCTTCACCCTTCTGGCTTCACAAGCCCTTTCAAAGGTTGTGAACCATTTGGTGATATCATCACCCTCCTCAAATTTAGGGACAATCCCTTTGGTGATTTTGGGATCATAGGATCCTTCCTTTTCTATATTTTTTAGATTGCTGCCACCATTGATGGGTCCTAGGCCCATCTCTGCTCTTTCTTTTTCTAGAGCCAGGAGTCTGGTCTCTAGGTCTAATCTTTTGGTCAAACTGGCTAGCAGGATGTCCTCCTCATTGAGGTTGTCCTCAATGTCCTCAGTAGTACCTGACCCACCTGTGTGGGATCTAGGTACTGAGAGGTTGATTCTTGGAGTCAGGGCCACTGGGGCCCTTTTCACCCTAAGAAGTGTGGGAGGTTGATCTACCTGGTCATCCTCTCCCTCTTCTTCCTCATCTGATTGGTCTTCACCATTTTCAGATGGGTGGTCCTTAGCATACCCAGCCAACAGCTCCTGGAGCTTTTGTTTGGTGGGATGGGACCCCATGGCTATTTTTTTAATTTTACATAGGGACCTTACCTCCTTGAAAGACAAGTGAAGGTAAGGGGTGAGGTCAAGCTCCTCAACCAGGTCCTCTATGGCATTGTGGTTATTTTCACTAACAGCTGGGTTCTTGTTTTGAGACATTGTTAAAAAAAAGTTTTTAACCCTAGCTAAAGTGACTTTTTATTTTTCTAAAATTCTACAGGGACTTAACCAAGGCCCTAGCAAGACTTTTAGTAATTTTGCAAAAATGCCAATTTGGAAAAATCTGAATTCTAAAGACAATTTAAGAGTTCTATTGTGGGGTCAGGTAGTAACCAAGTAGTCCAACAAATGCAAAGTTGTATATCCCACCGCTGATCCACCAATGTAGGAAGCTGGCTCTGTATATACTATACCAAAGTGAGGTATAGTGTGTACAGAGTCCAGTGGAACCCCAAAGGTAGGCAGAGGTAAAGTTAGATAGCACCTCACTCTCTATTTGTGGTAGTGTGGTCGATCAGTAAGGCTTTATCAGAGGACAGTGTTAAGCATTTGTTGTACACACTCAGTCAGCAAATGAATTCACACACTCAAAGACTGAACTTCAGACCAATTGTTTTTGTATAAAAATATTCTTTTAGTTATTTTATTTCCTAGAACCAAGCAAGCCTGGCACAAGTAAGTGATAAGTACTTTGCAGTAAATATACAGATTTGTAACACAGTTTGGATTGCAATTGTAAATGCACTTTGTTTTGACTTACAGTATTGTTTCTGAGAAATGCAATGCTTTGTAAATACAGTACATATACTTTGTATAGGATTTTCAGTAAAATTACAGGTAAGTTACTTTTGAGATTACTTTTCTTACAAAGTGTAGTATACCTGGATACTACACTGGGACATTTCCTGTAAACAGGTAAGTAAACTCGTTTTTGTTGGTCAGTGCAATTTTAAAGAATTTCTTTAGGTTTTCAAACTCCACACTTAGAAACTGTTCCAAAAAAACAGTCAATGTTATCCTATGGAGGAAAATAGTGTTATCGGTTTTAGGGTAAGTATTCGATAGTGGGAGTTGAGGTTCTAGGGGTAGACTCAGGGGTCCCCCAGGGTCAGGGATGCACTCTCGTTACACCCTCAGCGGCACTAGGGCGGCCGGGTGCAGAGTGCTGAGGCCCAATGTTATCCAATGGGGGATAGGGGGCCTCTGGTTGGTGGCTGCTGACGAGCAGGCCACTTGGTTGTGGGAGCAAAGCTCCTAGACTTTAGCTCAGGGCAAATGGGGAAACAAAGTAGCACCAAAGGTGCACCCTCAGCGGCACTAGGGCGGCAGCTTGCAGGGTGCTGTTTCGACGTCGGGCGCCCTGTTGTTTGCAATGGGGAACCTCCGGTTTGCAAAGGCACTGCAGGCTTGGGGACGAAGGTCTTCTGGGTGCGACCACCACTTCGAGAGGTAAGTTGGGATGTTGGGGGTTGGTTAGGTACCGTTGGTTGGGCCACCCAGGGCCGTGGGGCATCGGGTGCCTTTTAGGGTCGGATCTTCTTACCAGCTCCTGATTGCGGTTGGGGGGACATTCCGGATTTAGGCTGCAGGCGTCGGCTGGAGGTTTGAGGCAGGTCAGGGCTCACCAGATCCTGGGTCAGGATCGCCGGGGAGACCTCCTCGTGGTGTTTGCCCACTCGAGCTCGGGCCGTGGACGGCGGGTGCAGAGTTGTGCGGATTCGCGGTGTCCGGCCGGAGCCAGAGGTTGGAGATGAACAAATCCGGTGTTCACGGGAGACACAGTCTGCGTGGTTGAAGGCAGGCAGGTCCTCCAGGGTGTTCGAGGTTGCAGGCTGCAGGTCACACCGGGATTTCGCAGGAGCAGGTTTGAGGTGGAGACAGGCCAGTAGGGCTGGGGCCAAGTCAGTGGGCGTCTTCCTCTTGTTAGCTGCGGCACGGCTGTTAGTCCTTCTTCTTCCTTTCTTGTAGTTTCTTCTGGTCTGAGGAAGCAAGGTTCAGGGTTGCCCCTAAATACTAGATTTAGGGGCATTACAGGTAGGTAAAAAGGTTGGGACCAATTGGTCCCTTCCCTGAAGTGGGTACACCCCCTATTATGCCACCCTCCAGTGGGAGGGGGGCTTAAGCCTTTCCCTGGTTGGCTGAGTCCCCCCATCTGCAAGATTGCGGGGACTGAGAGTTGTACTGCACCTCGCCTCCCCCACCTGAGGGGTGGAGTTGGCAGAGGTGGGCACACCTCTCTTCCTCAGTTGTTTTTCCCGACGGTTCTCCCGCCCAAAGTGGGGGTCAGAACCAGTGGGGACCAGTTGCTGAAAGCAGCAAGTGGCCTGGGGAAGCTCACAAAGGCGACAAGCCTTTGAAGCTTCCCCTTTGTGAACCCTGCCCATCCTGGGGAGGAGGCTGGGCACCTCGTCCCAGGATGTGCATTGTTTCAGGCCCCAGAGGGCAGCAGGCTCTCGACCCAGGGGTCCAGAAACATGTCTGGTGGTGACAGCTGAAAGCAGCCACTCAGCCTGGACACTAGTGGTAGGTCGTTTTTCAGGGGGCATCTCTAAGATGCCCTCCGTGTCCATTTTGCATTAAATCCCACACTGGCATCAGTGTGGGTTTAATGTGCTGAGAAGTTTGATACCAAACTTCTCAGTTTTCAGTGTAGCCATTATGGTGCTGTGGAGTTCGTAATGACAAACTCCCAGCACCATATACTCTTGATGGCAGCACTGTACTTACAATGTCTAAGAATTGACTTAGACACTATAGGGGTACAGGGCTAATGCACCTGTACCCTCACCACTGGTATAGTACACCCAGCTAGAGGGGTGACTGATCTATGCCAGGGCAGTGGGTTGAAGGCATGGCACACAGGGATGTGTGCCATGTCGACTCTTCACTTTGTTCTGCACCAAAACACGCAGCCTGCAAAGGCAGTGTGTGAGTGTAATGGTACAGGGCCTCTAATGGTGGCCCAATAAGTGCTGCAGCCCTTAGAGGTCTTCCCTGGTCACAGTGCCCTGGGTACCTGTGGTACCATTTACCAAGGGCTGACCTGTGGCCAGAGATGCCAATTGGGTTTGGGTTAGTTTTGGGGAAAGAACACAGGCCCTGGGAACCTGATTGGCAGGGACCCAGGGCACATCAAGTCAAAAGTGCATCAGTAGTCTGGCAAAATGTGGGGGGGTTACTGCAACAGAAACCCAGTTTCTCACACTGATCTTTTGTAGATTTTGACTTAACAGTAAGCACACGCAAAGCAATAATAAAGATATGCTTGAAAGTTCCTAGCACAGTAACCCTGGGCCGCCTTACTCCTGATTTCATTGGTTCTCCCAAATGTGGTACCTTATTCTGCACAGTAGACTTGTGGGGCGAGTCCCTTTGCCCATGCTCCATTATTATGTAACAAGTTTAGCCCCCCAATCAAAATACTTGATTATTAAAACAGTGGGGGTACACCCAAAATGTAGCTCCTTTCAACAAGGGAACTACCATCCCTATGTCCAGGCCGTGACACATCTGGCATTAGGAGATCACAGAAAGATGAAGAGTGCCTCTAAATTTTTCTCACAACTTCCCCTGACATTGCTGCTGCTCAGCTGAAGACCACCATGAGTGAGGAAAGAATTCAAGTGCCTTCAGGGAGAACCACTACATTTAAGTTGGTCGCCCGGGGTGCTCTTTCTTCCCATGGCTTTTTCCTACCTTTTGTTTCCATTGCTGTGGCATTCACAGGTCCTCCTGTGCTTTCCTACTGCTGGCTGTCCCTCCTATGAAACACAACTGAGAAGCTTGTATCTCTCCCCAGCACCTGTATTTGAACGCAGTGCTCCTATATCCTTGCTGCTGATTTGACCGTCATGTTCTCCGTCCACCAAAAGTGTGTCTGAGTGTTCTCAGAGTCTGGGGGCCTCGCAACAACACCTGCCTGTGTCCTAAACACCAACCAACCAACCTCTTCCTTCTCACACTTTAATGTAGAGCCCCTGGACCCCCTGGATATTGTATAGTGTGGTCGCCGATTCACACAGAACCTCTTGTACTGCCGTACCTGACTTAATTAAGACTAAAGATACACTCACAGAATCTCTTTGAACTAATCTCGTCAACCAGCCATTCAGCACTTAGGCCCGAGAGCAAAGTACAGGCATGCAAGCAGTCTCTGTGCCTGGTGCCAAACATGTGCTTTGGCTAGTGCTGCATTGTTGTAAGAGAAAATGCATCTTCCTATTGGGTAGAAACATATTTAGCTAATAGCCGTCTCATTTTACTAAACTATTGACCCTTGTAGGTTAAGAAAAGTCAGACTCTTTTCATAAAGTCATAGCACTGACTCAGCAACATATCAATTCCACGTTGTTTATGTGGTAATTGTATCTGCGTTTCTATACCAGCATTACACCTAAGAGTAAGCCTTAATTGCTCATTTTCGCTACAGCCTGAGAGTTAAAGCCCAAAGAGATGGTCTGTAATAATTCAGTGGGCTCACAGCAATACATCTATATATATCTCTATATCTATCTCTCTCTCTCTCTATACATATATATATATATATGTGTATATATATATATATATATATATATATATATATATATATATATATATATATATATATGTATGTATAGAGAGAGAGAGAGTGAGATATAATATACACACCTCCCAGTGGCAGTCGCCACTGGATAGTTATTATAGTTAGGTCAGCGTTTCCATAGGAAATGCTTTTTTTGTTTTGCTTATAACTTTGGCACCGTTTGGCGAATCTTCACAAAATGTTCCGAAAGTGTGCTCTTTTTGCCTGGTTTTAGTTTCGGGTTGATTCATCAAGTGGGGCCTGTGAAAAAGGGGGGGTACCAAAATGCAAAATCCCCATGCATTTTCCATAGACTTTCTTTAAGAAGCACTACCGCAAATACTGCTGAATGGAGTTGCAACAAATTTGGAAGGAAGATAGATCATAATCCGCAAATTGTTCTTTTGGTGATTTGGTGTAAATTCGTTCAGTAGTTTTTGAGAAGTTAAAGTTAAAAAATAATTGTATATCTAGATTGTTTGGTCTGCGAGAGTCTTTGGGCATGCCAATTTAAAAATAGAGCATTCTGATTGACCCAGGGAGGTTCTTTTCCACTTGGGACAATTTGCTCCTGTGGGAGTCAGACTCTCACGGGAGCGAGCGCTCTGATTGGCTGCCAGTATCATGAGAAAAATGTTGTTGGCAGCTATTACAGGTCTCAGAGACTTAGTCCCCTCTCCTGAAGTAAAAAAAAAAATGATATTAGGGGCAGGGTGGGGATACTGTGCTGCCCTAGGCCCCTTGGAGGGGAACCGAGTGGGACCTCCTCTCCCCCCCCGGCCATAACCGCTTAAAGAAAAGTCTGCGTCATTTTATATATATATATATGGGAGAGGGGTGTCAGTGGCTCCTCCCCCTCCCCCCGGCCATAACCGCTTAAAGAAAAGTCTGCGTCATTTTATAATATATATATGGGAGAGGGGTGTCAGTGGGGACCCCCTCTCCAGCCCATTTAGGGCCCCAGGGACCCCATCCCCCAGGTATATTTAAGGGGATGGGTGCAGGGCCCAATCTCTGAGCCATTTTCAGCAACAGGGACCCCATCCCTGTTGCGTGGCGAGAAGTTTTTAAAAAACGTGATGCGTTTGCAGGGAAAAATTACGCATTGGAATCCACTGCACTACTGGACCACAAACAACACTTCTAAATGGAGCCCACCAATACCAGCCCCAGCCAAGATGACCAGACAGCAGCCCAGAGGAAGAGGAAGACCAATTTCAGTAAGGAGGAGAACCAGATATTAGTAGCTGAGGTGACAAAGAATGAACACCTTCTCTTTGTCACCTTCAAATTGCCATTTAGGAAGAAGCAAGACATTTGGAAGTCCATAGTCGATAAGATTAGCAGTGTAGGGCAAAAAAAGAACAGTGCTGGAGTGAAAACTGCATTGGCTCCCAGTTAGGAACCGCATTATTTTTAAATCTCTCTGCACTACCTACAGAGCACTCCAGAATACTGGCCCCATTTTTTTGAGGTGCCTGTTCTATTGGTACATTCCAAAAAGGCATCTACACTCCGAAGGAGCTAAACTTCTAGCAACTCCAAGAGTCTTTAAAGCCACATGGGGTGGCAGTAGTTTTAGGGCAGCTGCCCCCAAACTCTGGAACGAACTCCCCTTTGCCATCAGATCCCTTCCAACTCTACTTGCATTCAGGAAGGCCTTGAAAACATGGCTATTTGATAAATAGTCATCTTCATCTTTACAGAAACTGGCATAGTCCACGGGCCAGCGCCAAGACACCCTCGGGTAATCGTGCGCCTAACAAATTTATTAACATAACATAACAAGAAGCGCTGGCATGATTATATATGCAGGCCCAAAGAGAAACTGGCCAAGAACCTGAGGGCAGCAATGAGGACCAGATCTCCAGGAGAAGTTGGACCCATTGGAGGAGCAGGTGGCGTCCATCATCCCAACAGAGTTGGTGGCAGGAGTTGCCGGACAGGGCAGTGTTGCGGTCGAGTACCAGGAAGAAGTACAGATTAAGTCAAAACAAGGGTCAATTTGTTCAAAACTGTCAGGCAGCGGAGCAACACACTTTGGTGTGCTGCACTGTGCTGTGTGCATGGGAAAGGGCAGGAATGTCTCACATGTAAACTCAACCATCACATAAATGTAATTATCTTCCTCAGTGACAATTGATTCAGCACAGTCCAGCCGGGCCAAGTTTCTTAGATCCATGCGTGATCTGCTGCCTTAGTCCAGGTTGTTCTTTTAATACTGGAACCTGAAGTGGAATGTACAACATGATTGGCTAGGACTACAAGTTCAATACAAAGTAAAAACATCTGGCCTGTAGCAGCATATCATGCATGGACCTTGAAAAGTTCACAGATATGTCCGTGACAATGCAGGCTCCTTTGCACCACGAAATAAGTGTGCTTGTCTTGGGCCTAGGCAGTCAAAAGTGGAGTGTAATGGAATGGGGTTGCCAGAGGATTAACTTCTCACCCGAGAGGAGATCCAGGTGCTGAGTATGCGAAGGCTCTCCACGTAGGATCATGTAAAGAGCCAGGTGTTCAGTCGCTAGCACTAAACCATATTGCATGAAGTTGTCCTGATGTGATGTTTGAGGTTTTGACAGGTGTTCTCTGCCATCTTACAGACCACCCTACCTTCTGTCTTGCTCAAATGAAAATTGGGGGTGAGTGCAAGTGATGCACAGCAGAGATCCATGAGTGTTTACTACACAACAGCAATGGATGCCCTCCATTGCGACGTTGTTGCCTTGTTGAGAAGCCATGAGACACTTCTCAGCAGTGTGCTGCCTTCCTTACTGGCACAGACAAATGCTGGTGGAGACAGGGAAGGCACATCTTCTGCCCCTGATGTGTGTGTGCCTCAGATGCCTCCCACTTAGAGACCACCAACTGCAGGGGAGGCATAACACCAATCGGGGGAGGAAGATGTGGAGTTCCCCAGTTTCCGTCAGCGAACTGCCAGGTAACATTTGTCTGTGCCTCCTGGCCATTTCTCTATTGGTCCTGTGTCTATCTTCATACTGCCTCCTTTGCTACCCAGTACTGTACCTTTTTGTTTGTGCACCTGTTGATCTTATTTTTTGCGTGGACCTTTGAAGAAGCCTACCTTCCCTAATGGTAATTTGTTCTTCCTGACAGAAAATCTTCTCACCTCTACATGTTGCATGCCATGTCTCCCAAATGGACTCTGTCTGGTCATCCCTTGCTCACAATCAGTGTTGGTGTTGTTGTCCCAAACACGGCAAAAATGCTTGTGTTGACCGACCCACATTTGGAAATAAATTCACTCTTATAAACCAGAGTGTCGTATGTTTGTAGCGGAAAGGACTACATATACCATGGTGGATGTGTACTATCATACTCCACTTCTTAGCAGCTCAAGGAGAGAGAGCTCTTGTTGAAAATGAACTTACAACAAGTACATCCACTGCAATGGCATAATGAGTAATGTGTTGTCTCCCAATGGACTGTCAGGGGGTGACAATAAACTGCAGTTATTTCACTGACACACAGTGAAAAACTCTTTCTATACACACACATTCTTACCTGCCATAAATGGGTTCTGTGATGCATGTGAGACCATAACACTGTTCCTCTCATCCACATATATCTAGCTCAGTGAACATGACAACGTGATCATCCTAATATGATAACCTCAATACTCACATTGAAGACATTCAACAGTACACAAATAAGCATGGTAGCACTAATAATAGGCAGATACTTATGCTCACACTACTCCTGAACTAGCATCATACCTGTGACACACAACGATGCACAAGGCCAATCCAATACCTTGGATGTCAGTATGCAAGAAATGCAAGGGCTTATTGTTGGGGTCCCAATATAACCTGGTAAATGGTGAATAATGCGACACTGGGATAAGTAGGGTAAATGTGTCCCTCTGCCACTGAGAGGCCTCATATGTTTTGAGTGCGAGTGTTACCACACATCACATCTATGGTACATTGTACACACTTATTGCTGCATAGGAGACAGAGCACAGAAGCAGGCACAAAGCAACACTTCCCCAGGGGAACATGACATGGGAGACTTATGGGGATGAATCATTTAAAGTTGTTATTCGTAGTGAACTCAATGCAGAGCAACACTTACCAAGTAGCCAATGGCAATGATGATAGAGGTTTTTCTGGCAGGTGTGGATACATTCATGATTTGTAACCAGCCAACAACAATGGGCCACTTGCACAGTGGTGCAAGGGAGTGAGCGGTACTGACAGGAACCAATGTGTCCGACCGCAGTCTGGAATCTGTAATATGTTGTGACAAAACTATACCAAGTATACTTACCCTATCACTTTCACACTGAGTGCAACAGTAGTATACTGCCTGTGTTGTGCTGTGAGTTAAATTTCCAAAAGAGGCCCACTGACTAAAGTAGCTAAAGTTTGAAAAGGCTCCATGTTTGACTCAATTGTCAGGTAGACTATCAATTATCCATAAGCCTCTGACAAAGCAACATTTACCTACAAAGACTGTAGGTCAATAGCTACATCATGTACTCAACTCAACTTACTTCAGTTTAGCAACTCAGAAATATGAAATGATGATGAAATAGTGAAAGTAGAAGACATTTTAATCTATAAAAACTATCTAACCTACTTACATCTATCTAGCCTAAACTAACTAACCTTAACACTACCTTATATTATCCTAATTTATCCTAAAGTACCTGCACCTACCTAGCCTATTCAACTAGCCTTCACTATCGTATCTTATCCTAAACTGTCTTAACTACTGTACACAAATGACAAGTTAAACATCAACCTCCCACCCCGTTAATACACATAGATCGCGCAATACCAAACAACCGACATCCTAAACATACACTACCTATGCATGTAATTCTAAACCAATATATATATTTTAAATATTGGTTTTATATAACACACACTAAACATCAACCCCCACTCATTTAAAAACCAACCAGTCTAAAAACACACTTAACAACTACTACCTAATTAAACATGTAAAAAACTAACACTAAAGAACACTATACCTATTGTGAGAGGCTGGCTTAGTATATGGTGCTCACTTATTTAAGTGGAGCACCCTGCACTAATCCGGACAACCCTTATGGTGATTTTAGTGGTCTTACACAATCTTAGAAAGCTCTCTAAGTGGTAGCTGCTGAGAGCAGCCTTCAGGCTTAGTCCAGAAGGAGTGTAAAGCAGCCTGCTTTACCAGTACTTAATCTTATGGTATAGGCTAAGTGAAAAAGAATTGCACAGTGTAGTTATAAAAATATGTATTTTATTACAAACACTCACTAACACATTTGTACTATCTCCTACCTGGAGATAGAAACACAATACACACAATACTTAGGAAATAGAGCATGTAAGTAGCACAAATACATAATGGTCTCCAGAGGGAGACCAAACCATATACTATAATAGTGGAATGCGAACCACAACACAAGTCAAGAATGGACCCAGAGGACATAGAAGTGTTGGGGACCCAAGGAACCACTCAAGGTAAGTACCCAGGAACCCCACGGAGGCCGTGTGCAGAGCGTGAACATGACAGCGTGATCAACATAAGTCAATGTGTAAGTAGCGGTGGCAGTTTTAAAGAAAAAGAACTCTTCCCTGTGGACCATGAAGAAACCCTGTGGAAGATGGAAGGTTGGAGAGTCACCCCACCCGTGGATACCCCAGGAACCAGGATACCTACACCAGTGAAGCTGGGTGCATAGGTGTCAAGTGACGTCGGAAACCGCCGTAGACCACAATGAAGGACTTCAGGAAAGATGCCGCTGGAGAAGAAGACGAAGGGGTCATGTGGAACCCAAAGGTGGATTCAAGAAGAGAGGTACCTGCAAGCAGAGGGGACAGAGTCTATGCCACTCAGGAGTGACCAGGAGGCACGGAAGACGAATGCCCACCGATGTCAGGGATGCAGGTGAGGTTGACGGTCCCCTTGAAATTACAGCTGTGTGGACCAGGCAATGCTGTAGAAGACCAGGAGCTGTTCATGAGCATTCCATGTCAGATGTCGAGAGCCCAGGGGTCAGTGTCTGGCAGGGGCACCACAAGCCTTGGCAGCGGCAAACAACATAGTAGACGAAAAAGGTGCAGTGTTAGGACCAGCAAGGTCCAAGTGACTCACCACAAGCAGGTAAGTCGGAGCAGGCCCGAGCAAGCAGGGTGGCCCACTGAAGCCAAAGAAGACCCTCAAGAGGATCTACGAGCCGAAGGCATAGGAGTCTCAAGAGGACCTTGAGCAGCTCACCAATGAAGAAAGCCTATTGTGCAGAGGATGCGGTGATGATGAAGATCTTGGCTGCAGGAGTTGCTTGAGGTATGAGCTTCTTAGAGCCTGAAGATCTCTGGAGGAGAGAGCCAACAAGCCTTGGCTACGGGAAGTCAACGCGTTGCACAGGGGTTCTGTTCCAGCGGTTTCAACGAGAGATACTGGCCTCAAACTCAGTATGAAGACAGTGCAGGCCTCGAGGGAGCTGCAGAACCATGACGTGTGTTGCTGAGCCTTTTGGAGTCCGTGGGAGCCCAGGATAAGCAGACCGGTCAGCTGCATTGCGGTGCCTCCAGATGCAGGGGAGTGACTCCTTCACTGCAAGGGAGATTCCTTTGGATGTCTTGGATGTCCAGAGGCCTGGTGAAGAACCTGTATGGAGTACGGGCACAGACGTTGCAGAAGACCAGCAGGACGACGAGACCACGAGAAGCAGGAATCTTCCCCAGTTCAGTCTTGGTTCCCAAAGCGAAGTCCAGTGAAGTCCAGAGTGTCTAGACGGTTGAAGATGAAGTGGTATGTGATCTGAATCTGGTCCTACGATGAATCTAGGGACCCACCCACAGGTAAGCCCTTAAGTACCCTTCAGAAAGGGTTGTGATGATTCAGGGGTCCCTCCCAGAGGAGGGGCTGGACAGTGGGGAGGATACTTCCATGTCCTTTGTCCAGTTTCGCACCAGAGCGGGAGCCAACGGCTCTCTGAACTGGTTTGAACTGGAGTATGCAAGGAGGGCACCAAATGTGCCCTACAAGCAGTCTCAGTGGCGCTGGCAAGCGCCCCCACCCTGTCCCAATACACTAAACCCCATCTGGGAGGTATTCACACATCCCTGTGACAGGATATCTTTTGATCTGCCTTCCCCTGCTCGAGCTTGGGTCAGCAGCAGGAGGGCAGAATCGTGTCTCTGGCCAGCAGCAGCCCTAGCTTGCTGTCCGGTTCTGGAAGACTGGTACCGGGAGCACTGAAGGCCTCCCGGAGGAGCTTTACATTGCATGGAATCAATACCGCCCCCCCCCACACCGTTTACAGTGTCGGTGTATGATTCCAACATGTTTGATACCAAACATGACAGGAGTTCGTTACAGCCAGTTTAGAGATGGTCATCGCGTAATGACGCATGGCCCCTCTATATGTTATAATGGCTGATGCACTTACAACCTGGGAGAATCGACTCCGAAGGTTGTAGGGGTGCCCCGCTCATGCAGGGTCACCCTCACACTTAGGACCCAGCACCCTGCCTTCAGAATTGAAATGCAAAAAGAACAATTGATGGACAGAATGCAGAACAATGTCATACTTTCATCCTCAGTACAGAGATCTGGGCCTAAATCCATCGTTTTTTTGCTCCCCATGCCATTCCAGTTTGAACCCAGCCTAATGCAAATCAGTCTTGACCCTGCGCCCAATGGGAACAGTCCAGCCTGAACTGCCAGGCCAGGTCCTCCCTGGACTGGAAACAAGCATCCTAGGACCGGTTTCGAGGTTTCACTCCTCATCAGCCATGATAGCTTGACTCCAGTGGCATGGAGCGCATGGTACCCAAGTCTGGGCATACCCATCCCACTCGGGGTGACAAATGCAAAAAGAACAATTGATGAACAGAATGCAGAACAATGTCATACATTCACCCCAGTACAGAGATCTGGGCCTAAATCCATAGTGTTTTTGCTCCCTATGCCATTCCAGTTTGAACCCAGCCATATGCAAATCAGTCTTGACCCTGCGCCCAATGGGAACAGTCCAGCCAGAACTGCCAGACCAGGTCGTCCCTGGACTGGAAACAAGCATCCTAGGACCATTTTGGGGGTTTCACCCCTCATCAGTCAGGACAGCTTGACTCCAGTGGCATGTAGAGCATGGGACCCACGTCTGGGCATACCCGTCCCACTCGGGGTGACAAATGCAAAAAGAACAATTGATGGTCAGAATGCAGAGCAATGTCATACATTCACCCCAGTACAGAGATCTGGGCCTAACTCCTTCATTTTTTTGCTCCCCATGCCATTCCAGTTTGAACTCAGCCATATGCAAATCAGTCATGACCCTGCACCCAATGGGAACAGTCCAGCCCGAACTGCCAGGCCAGGTCCTCCCTGGACTGGAAACAAGCATCTTAGGACCGGTTTCGGGGTTTCACCCCTCATCAGCCAGGATAGCTTGACTCCAGTGGCATGGAGAGCACGGGACCCTCGTTCAGGCTGGACTGTTCCCATAAGGAACAGGGTCAAGACTTATTTGCATATGGCTGAGTCCAAACTGTGGTGGCGTGGTGCGCAAAAGAATGATGGATTAAACCCAGATCTTTGTGACTGGGGGTGAATGTTAGCATAGTTCAGCATTCCATCCATCATTTGTTCCTTTTGCATTTGTCGCCCTAAGTGGGAAGGGTATGCCCAGACGTGGGTCCTGCACTCACTGCGGCACTGGATTGAAGCTAGCCTAGCTGATGAGGGGTGATGCCCCGAAACCGGTCCCAGGATGCTTGTTTCCGGTCCAGGGAGGACCTGGCTTGCAGTTCGGGCTGGACTGTTCCGATAAGGAACAAGGTCAAGACTGATTTGCATATGGCTGGGTCCAAATTGGGGTGGCGTGGTGAGCAAAAGAATGATGGCTTAAACCCAGATCTTTGTGACTGGGGGTAAATGTTGGCATTGTTCAGCCTTCCGTCCATCATTTGTTCCTTTTGCATTTGTTGCCCTAAGTGGGAAGGGTATGCCCAGACGTGGGTCCCATGCTCACTGTGGCACTGGAATCAAGCTAGCCTGGCTGATGACGGGTGATGCCCCGAAACCGGTCCCAGGATGCTTGTTTACTGTCCAGGGAGGACCTGACTTGGCAGTTCGGGCTGGACTGTTCCCATAAGGAACAGGATCAAGACTGATTTGCATATAGCTGGGTCCAAACTGGGGTGGCGTGGTGAGCAAAAGAACGATGGATTAAACCCAGATCTTTGTGTGACTGGGGGTGAATGTTTGCATTGTTCAGCATTCCGTCCATCATTTGTTCCTTTTTCAGGATTGAAAGGCCTGCCTCAGGGGTGGCTTATAGGTTTTAAGTGTAGTGACCTCAGATATAGGGAAACCTATATCTGTCGTAAGTGGTGCTAGCAACAGCTTCCACAGGCTGCAATGCCAGGCCTGGAGTCACAATTTGAGTGGTCTCTCATGGGTGGCATAATACATGCTGCAGCCCATGGGAGACCCCTGGTGTACCTATGCCCTGGGTACCTTAGTACCATATACTAGGGACTTACAAGCATACACCAGTAGCCAATCTGGAGGGTACCTAGGTACTCACCATGTCCAATTTAGGGAAGAAGCACAGAGACTGGGGTCCTGGTTAGCAGGATCCCAGTCAGAACAACATAAGGACACCAGCAAAAAGTGGGGGTGACCATGAAAGCAGATCCTACTTTCCTACACCTATACTAAATCCTAACTAACACTATGCCTAAAGTACTAAAATTATAAAAACATGTTAAAAAAAGGCAAAGGAAAGTGTCCAAGGGAGAGTCCAGATTTGTGCACTGATGTGCTCCATGGCCTCCTGCGAAGTTAGCATAATGGCACAGAGGCTTGCCAGCTCATCCTCTATGCCATGCATCCTTATTTTGAGTTCTTGTAAATCTTTCAGGGCCTGGACCTCGAACAACGATCCTGTGACAGCGGTTGGAACCATGGCCTGCGTGGCTGGAACCTGATAGCCAGTAGATAGCCCTGGAATAGCCTGTGTATCATCCGGCTGCTGTTGGGCACCCTCCTGTTGTTTCTGCCCATTGGAATTTCCTGTGTGCGCCTGCCTTCCTGTATTCCAGCTTCCTGCAGACCTGGTCTTTTCATATAGCACCCCCATATTTTTGTAGGCCTTGGCTACATGCCGAATGTGGCGGTAGCGCTCCAAACGCAATGAGTGCTGTTTTGCGTCATCATCTGTCATGTTATCTATGGAGGTAAAGGAAGAATGTATCAGCTCAAGCTGGAAATGTACACAATGACTGCAATAATAGGCTCACATTGTCATACAATCATGGCGGGCCAGCCCAACACCAAATTTTGAGAAAGATATGTGGACAATATGCCATCTGTACAAATACATCTCCTAATAAAGCAAGTCAAACTGACTCAAATGCTGGCAGTGTAGATATACAATATGGAAACGTAGTCACAAAATGTATTACAACCATATCATTCCTGAGACTGATTCACAATCATAATGATGTGTCCATAGGGAATAGGACACATGGTCCAGATATGGTCACTTTGGTGTTGGTATTGCATCATGCAAGTGGGTTTGTAATTTGTTCATTAACATATGTGAAATGCGATAAGTTAAGCAAGTCCAGGTAGTGTGCCTCCTCATTGCATTAGTCACCTGGAGTTACACAAGGTACCACACATTGTTGTTTTCACTTACTCAGTGCCAGGTAGCCAAAACATAGATGGAGGTTGGTTGGCTACCTCCTGCAAGGCATAACTGTTGTACACTTCACCAATTTAGACTCGGGCAAATGCCAGGAAATCTAACATATTGCTTCTGGTATACAGCTGTAGCAATACCATGGTGACCTTAACATAATCAAATGTCTGTACACATATTCTCCCATGGCTGCTTTCCTCGCCACACATTTTATATTAGGCAATGCATCTCAGGAGTGTGTGTATGCATGCTGGAGTACTTATCTATACAAGTAGTTTGTGGTGTATGATGCAGGGAACCTTGCACCATGAGGCAAGGGTGACCGCGTTGGTGGTAGCCAGTATAAGTTACCCCACCAGTAGGTGAGCAGTGTAATGGGCTATATGATGCTGACACAGTGCATTCCTGCATGTGGACTTTTACACAGTGCAGCAACATTACTACGTACCTTGCATTGTATGAATGCCTCCCAGAAATGGGACAAAGGGTATATGAGGCCATGAGTTTGGCATTTCAGTGCAAATCCATGTGCAGACTAGTGACATTTGCCCAATGTGCTCCAATAGAACTCTATTCTGTTGCACTGAGATAGGAATTCTGACATCCTGTCACGACCTGGCAAGCCATATGTCCATAATCCTGCCATGTGGACACCTACATCACAATGTGCATCAGTCAGGCAGTCTGGTAATGATTTGACCAACAGATTGGTTAAATAGAGTTGCAGGCCTGCATCCTTGCAGCCTCCATGGCATTTGGATGCTCAAATACCCCTGAGGCCGGATTACAGCAGCCATACCTCAGGTTAAGGGAAGCAAATGAAAAAACAAAAATACTACTGATATTGTCCTGACACCCTTACAGAAACACACGTTGAGATGCCATATGTCCTCTGTCATTACTCAAATCCATGATTAGGAATAACGTTTGGCCTATCACCACAACATGTGCAGCATCTATCATAGGAATAATGGTTTGTTTGTGATGGCTAGGCTGCTGACACTGTCATACAAGAGTTGACATTTTGGATTATGAATTCACACAGGAACAGGTATGGGTCACCAAACATCTTGAGTGTTGATCTGCATGAATGTCTTACCACACCTATAGTCATTCACACTGAACTTATGTTGCAGGAGAGGTTAAACGTATGCAGCATGTATGAGCATAGTATGATGCGAAATGAAGCAATATATGTGGCATTTAGACACACACTTACTCTAAATCAGATTATGTGAGACTGTAATATTTACACTTGGTAACACTGTCTGGATAATATGTTCCGCCTCATCAGCACCAGTGTCATACTCAAATATGGACATTGGCAACCAAATCTTGTCCAAACAAGCTCAGCCCATTATGCAGCAACATCTGTGGAACCATTGTTAGTAATGTTTGTGCCATGTGTTGGATGTCAAATTTAAAATGTGTTGACCATCTGCAGATTTAGCGCCAGATGATGGTACACGTGCCATTAGCATCAAAACAGTAGATGAGCATACATCACCATAGCTGGTAGAGATGTCTGATTCCTGTGGGCCTCTATACATTGCCCCTACATGCACATTGACACACGTCCTTGTCCATTTAACAATATTCTGTGTACAAGTTCAGTTGTGTTTGTACACTGAGTGAAAATTGCTTGCAGGTAATTGTTACATCCCCATACACATCACAATGTTACAACTATCATGGGTCACACACCAACCTTACAGAACTACAACCATGTACTTATTACACTTACTGGTAGCAAACTTATACAAAAAGGGAGTGCATAAGAAGTCCAGTAATATTTCATTTGAACGTTCAAGAGTCAAATGGTGCAAAGTCTTCCCAAATTATTATCACACAAGAACGGTCTTCTTCATATATATATCCAATAATGTAGGAACTATGGTATAGCTTTTCAAAAAAGATTTTCTTTATTCTTTATAACATCCAACAGCAGCCTAGCCAACATGTTTCGTCCCCAACATGGGTCTTCATCAGGGTTTTATTGAGTTTTTGTAACAAAAGCAGAGAAAGTTGTATCTCCGTATCCCCAGTGGGACCTACGAAAATTATGTAGAAGGACGCAACATCCCATCCATGCGAGGCCTTCTCTTCAAACTTACTGGTAGCGTTTGGATCCCGTAAGGTCTTAACTTTAACCCTGGTGAATGGGGTAGGTCCACCTACAAGACACAAATTAGAAAATGACATTGTAAATAGTTATAATACACACAGTCTAAATTCAATGAACAGTACTATGACGTCCCAGTGATTTGGGATATTCAACATGCTTGGCACACATATGTATATATTGTCTGTATATATGAAATGAAGCTAGTCACTTTACGTGGCAGAGGTGGCTGGATGTTGACGCTCAGATTTCTAACATCACATGCCTGAATCATGCCTCAGCCATGTGATGTTTTGTGTACTGCTGGGCAGCATCATCTTAGGCCCCCTTGCACTATGACACAAAGGGAAAACCATTGGCCCTAGGCAGACCAAAGTAGTGATGCAATGGAAAAGGACAGGTATTTACCATTTGTCACATTGTAAGGACCATATCAGATTACTCATGGCACTGGTGTACAGAGTGCTGACTAGTGGCGAAGCATGCAACCTTGCAACATGGTGCAAGGGTGCATGTCTTTGAAGAAGGTTTGAATTTTCTGTCCTGAAAGGGCCACATTCCTGAACAAATACAATTGTCAGAGGCATTTCAGTCTGCACAAATACATTCCTGCATGCAAAACAAGGACCCTTGCACCATGGTGCAAGGGTGCCTGCGTTGGTGCTAGACAGCCACAATTGCACCGGTGCAGGGGAAAAGCCAGTAATGCCTTTTATTCTATTAGAAATAGCACATTCCTGCCCTTTGGCTTTCACAAATAACAGTGCAGTAGGGTGACTTTCTTTACTGCAATCTGTGGCCAAGCTTGAATGATGCTCCTCTGTTTACAGTCACAGGACACTCAGAGAGCAATAGTGTGAACAAATGTATCCAGCTACCACCAGCATTGTGACATGCAGCACACACACTCAGTCACCTCACACTTTGGACTGTACTAGAGTGTGTGAAGATGAACACACACTACCAGCAAATACATATTCATCATGTGCTCACTGTTCCACATTTGAACCTATGTGTTATGTATGTCTTGCACATGCGTTCTGCATGTGGTTTTATCATGCACATATTTTATGATCTACCTGATGTTGGACAGGGGTGAGTGTAATACACAGCTCCAGACCTTTTGAAGAGGTAAGTGAGGCAGTAGGCCTCACTAAAGTGCACCAGGGTCAAACCGTCATGTTCACTACTACTGTTCACTACACAGCATGCTGCCACCCCCACTTTAGCTCTGTCTTACTCCTGGTAAAGGCAGTAGCAGTACACTTACTATGAGGACAGGTCTTTGTGTGACCCTCCTGGTCCAAGCTGACTGCCCTCCATTACACAGGCCTATGTAATGCACACACACATATTCCATGTTCCCCTTTGGGATGATACAAGGATTAGTGACCCACACAACTATAAAGTTGGGCACTTAGAGCAGGAGTAGACTACTCTTACCATGCAGAAGAACTTACCTACCCAAGACCTCCATTGCACCATATTCAATAAAATTGTGTAAGTACACGTGCTTTTGGCATGATTATTGACATGTACGCTTCACACATTAACAATCGCTGTTGTCCTGATGTAATGTGATGGTTAGCAAACATCTCCCTTGTCTTACTTTCTTGGTTTATGACACACATTGCTAATTCATCAGTTTGATATGTTTTGCTACAGGCCTCTGATCCTCCTTGCATTGCTGTGCAAAGCACGGTAGATGTGTATTTTGTCAACTGGACAGGTGTGGTATTTACATCAATCTGCCCCACAAAGGTGTAACACGTGCAGTGCTTAGTGGATCTCAACCCATGCATGTATGCCCTCTTTAAATATGACATTTTTACATCTACACCTGGGACTAGGCCTTTGGCCATGACAGATGTCTCCCATGATCTGTGATGATATCTGGTGCAGCATGGATACCAGCACATTACACAATTTGATACAGCAGAACCCACCTAGACAGTTGACTTGCTACATATATTTGTATAGAGCTGGAGATATGGCCCTATGTTTCTAGGCAGCTAAGGAATGAAACCTACACACAATGAGGCCTACATCTAGATGACACATAAGATTGACCATATAGTTGGAGTGACTTTCACACATACACCACACAATGGTCGATTTGAATAGTAAAGGTTTATTGGATGTGAAGTTGACACGGATTCAGAAATTGCAGACATCTTCTTAATTTGATTCAGTCAAAACATTTGGCAACAATTTGGTCCCTTCTCCAGTGACCAGCCATTGTATGTTCAATGCCTCCCTCAGAGTTTCTGCTTCTTCAGCTTCATGTGGGATGGAGTCCTCATAGTCCCATGGAACATTGGTCTGTGTAAATATATTGTGCAATATGGCACAAACTAAAATCATTTTACACACCATGGCAGGTGAATAGAGCAGTTGGTCTCCAGAGCTGTCAAGGCACGTAAAGCGTGACTTCAGTACTCCAAACATGCGCTCAACTACATTGTGGGTTTTGGATAGAGTGGCATTGAACTTCCTCTGCCCATCTGTTTGTGGATTTGTGTACGGTGTCGTCAGCCATGGCAGCAAACCTTATCTGTAGTCACTTAAAAATAGATACATTCCAAAATCTATTAATGTATTCTTTGTACTTCAACATAACTACCTCTGTAATAACGTTTCTGCAGGCATTATGATACACATTTTAATTTAATTGATACAGAAATATTTGTGTTACTGTTGTACATTACTTTACACATTTTAGTTGCTATATTTTGGATTATGTTAACATGTTGTACAGCAATTAAGGGATACAACACATCATCATGAGAGTTCATGTGTTTAGGCAGAATATTGGCCAGATAAGCAAAATAAACTTATTGTTTCTGGTAAGAGTAAATTGTGATATATGTGTGTGAAATGTCTCCAAATTTAGAAGGAAGTTACTTGCAACCATATTGAATTCTATGGGTTTGAATAGTGACAGTAAGTTTGCCAGTCACTAATTAATTAGTCATGATTTCAACTGTGATGTGCTTGGTTGGGTACATGGCATGCCAGTCCCTTACATTGTTTTTCAGAAATGTGCATGTGCAGTTTCTTATTACAAGTTACCCTTAAATGTCATCTGAAATGGATGCGATAGTTTCAAGTGCTCAATCAATCAATAATTAGTTTTATTCGATTTCTTGCAAGAAAATAATAAAAGCAAATACAATAAAAACACGTGGTATTTTCTAAGACTGAAGAAGTTATATGATAACATTATTCAAAATACAATTAACTACACAAAATTAAAAACTTTTGCTGCACCTAGGTACGAACATGATCAAAGATTCATAATAAGATAGGTTTTCTAAAATTAACTGCATTCTTTAAAAAGGATACTACAGACCTCGTAAAATGTTCATTGTCTAAAAATTGTAAAAATAAAAATGCAGGGCGGCATTGTTTAAGACCAAGCATCTTTAAAATTGGTTTTAAGTGATCATCAATCAGGTATTATGTTTAACATGCCAAGTTGTCTACATGTACTTAGACTTACACAGAGGAATGGAAAAGGGGAACTAATCAGTATGAGGCCTAATTATGTTATGAAGAGTGATTTGGTCCAACAGACCTGAACAGTAACATTTATGTCAGTAAATCTATGTAAGTATGTATGATATCTATTTTAAGGATTCTGTCCTCATTGGCCTCGACTCGTACTGCTTTTTATGTTCACTTTTATGTAGATTTATTTGTGTTTATTACACTGTGATACCCTTCCATCATCACTATGTGACTTAAGTTTGTTACTATTATAAGACTCCAGTATTTACCTATGTGAGCAATGTGCGTCAATGTTTTTGATTAGGTGAAATGCTCTAAATGTAGGCAACTTGTAGCATATGTATGTACTCGTCTATTAAATTAACAGTGAATGTTGAGGTGCCTTATTATGAATGAGGATAATGTGACTTTGAATGTTGTAATGGCTGGTGTGTACCTGCCATTTGCTCTTTTAGTGTGACTCGTGTACCTAGATTACCAATTGTACCTTTTTATGATCCAACACTTTCAGTGCAAGATAGTCATTATTATTTGAGGGTGCATTTACATTTGTGGTCCTAAGGAAATCAACAGACAACAGATATAGGGGCATATTTAAAAGCCTCTTGCGCCACCGGAGCGTCACTTTTTTTGACACTCTAGTGGCCCATATTTACAAGCCCACGCAAAGCCACCCAGCGTGGCTTTTCATGGCCTTGTAAATATGGCCCCCTTTCATGCATTACTCTGTGTGAAAGGGGCATTCCACGGGTGTTGCTGTGGGTGTTCCCACGCAACACCCATGGATTCGGATGCATTCCCAGATTAACAAGGTTTTGCAGACCTGGGAATGCGTCAGATCCTACCGCCTCCCCAGGGGAGGCATAAATGTGGTGCAACTAGGAGAAATACCAATATTTCTCTTCATTTTTTCCTCTTTCTAATGTGTGCATAGTTCTGCAGCACACCTAGAAGGAGGGAAACGCCATCAATAATTGTTTTTGTGCAAGAAGGTGTCCCTTCCTGCACAAAAGCAATCATGCCTGCAACGCAGGCATCCTTGCACCATGGTGCAAGGGTGCATGCGTTGGTGCTAGGCAGCCTATTGTGTGCCAGCACAGAGGAAAGCACAGGGATGCATCATATTGTTGTAAATACGACGCATCCCTGCACTTTCATAATGATGCAGCTGGGCGCAGCAAGATGGCTTGCAGCACAGAGCTGCATCACTATCTTGTAAATATGCTCTATAGTGCCATGTGTAAAACAGATACTTTGGATGTCATCATTTTGCCAAAAGAGTTTTGGTATGCAAAGTTTTACATATCATCCCGTCCTTAATACTCCATTGAACACGCACATCACACAAAATTTAGAGGAAGTTCTTTTCAAGTTGGCTTCTGAAAATTTGTGGGGCCCATTTTTGAAAATTTGCTGTGACTTCAATTACACTCCTTGTGATTCTGGCAGCTCACACAGTATGACAGGTTACAGCACCGAGCACGGTGTATTTTGACTACCTTCCATTGCTCAACCTTGAGGTATTCACACATTTGGACACCATTGGCTACATGTTTGTGTGACATAGTACCACTAGGTGCACATCACACACAATCCAAAAACAAGCACACAGATGGGTGTTCAGTCATTCATTTAAATTTATGTAAACTATTGATTAATCTGCTTTCCTTACCAATGAGTAGTCCAGTCTCGTAACGATCATTCTCAAACCGCTCATTAATGAGACAGTGGCAGAATATGTAGATGTCATGGGCACTTTGAGGGTATTGTGCCAGGATGTTGATGAAGAGTCCTGATGGTCCAATATTGCCTGAACATGCACATGGGGGAAACCTGCTATATTGTAGAACCCTTGCTTGGTCTCCAGTTGCTATTGATGAGTTTTGGGGAGAGTAGGTATTGTGGGGTCAGTTTTATTATGCCATCCAAGACAGATGGGAGAAAGGCAGATAATGCTCCCTGGGATATACCTGTCAATCTTGCGGCTGTAGTTTGGAATGATCCAGAGGCCAATACATGTAGCCCAGTCATCAATTTGACATGTGCAGGAATGGTATAAGTCTTTGTAGCTGCTGTCTGAAGACTTGGCCCTATCTTTTGCAGCAAGTCCATGATGGACTCCCTCTTCAACCTGTAGAACTATATGACCTCCTCTTCCCTGAGATCAATGAAGGATATGCGCTGTTGGAACACATGCTCCCTCCTCCGCTGCCTACGTGGTGGTCTCCTTGTGACTCCTAGCTGCAGGATGACGACCTCCATGGTGTAGTTGAGCTAGCCAAAATGTTTTGTGGGCTTGCTCTTTTTGTACCACAACATCTTTTCCTACACCAGGGTTGCCGATACGCATCAATTCTGGCGCATTTCAGGCTATGCGATGCGCTTCACAACGATCCTCAATGCATTGTCAAACAAACCTATAAATATGATGGCCTTACATTTACGATGAATTTTACAGGAGAACTCCTACATTGCATATATTATATTACTCATGGCGCAGCTGGTTTCGGCACAGCTTTTGCCCCAGACAAGCCTTATAAAAACGACCAGGGGTTTGGAGCAAACTCTACTCCTCCGGCAGAGTTTGCAGAGTTTTGCAACTCCGCGGTCCACTTCGAACGCAGAGTTCAGCAAAAACTCTGCCCTCCGCCGTGTGGCGGAATTTACCGCCCACTCCAAAGCCAGGATTTTTGCAAGATTACATCTGCGTAACAAGAATTTCACCCGCACATAGTTAGCGCATACAGGTCTGACATTTCCTGACCCCATAAAACCAAAATCAGGTAAAGGGGAGGCTGGGAAAAAAATCTTCAGGGGTATTATTATTCAGTTGGATCAGCTGCATTCTTTTTTCAGCACAACACATAGTGCCAATATCGGCAACACTCAGTTCTCATACAGCAACATACATAAATAAACCACACAACACCTTTTTAGTGGAGAATTTTGCTGCAGGTTTATTTGCATAACCAATATGCCAACATGGTGGGTTATCTTACGGGCGATCCCAGGGCAGGCCAGCCCCTAAGCCGCCTGCCCGTCTGATGAGCCAAATTGCACCGTGGCCGTCGCCAACCGGTGGTTACCAATTATTGGAAGAGGCCACCTCTCCCCTCAGTGGACCGCCAGTCCACTCCCTTACTCACGCCCCCCCACAGGTGGGCGGAGCGTTCCAGGCAGCCCCCGGTTGCTCAGACCCACAACCGCCTGTCGGCTAATGGGGCGCCGTAGTTCTTCCAGGGGACACGCTAAAACATCCCTGGGTATCCTTGGCTTAGCACCCTGTTGTGCTGCTGCAATATAGTACCCTTCTGTACCTTGCAGACTCTGGATCGCCCTGTAACTCCTCCACAGCTCTGGGGGTGGCCACCGTCACCACCAGGGCCCCCCACCAAGGCAGATATTCCTACCTACAGCCTGTTGCTTCCAAGGCCTCCCCAAGGTCCAGCAAAAATAGGTCCATGCCTACCCTTGAGAGGTGAATCCCATCCACTTCCCAACATCCAGTAGACTTGGCATGAAGTAAACCCTGCCTGATGAAGCCAAATCCCCTTTGTTCCGTGAATTTACGCATGGCGCTGTTCACTCTCCTACGTGATCTCAATTGCGTTTCCCGATCGGGCTCCTTGCCAATTGGGCGAGGTAAAATTTCGGACCACCACAGTTCACATGCCCCCAGTTGAATACTCAATTGACACATGATGTCCCTCATGTCTTGGAGCAGTCCTCTCCTCCCCAGAGTCGTCAGGTCATTCCCTCCCAAGTGTATGACCAGAATGTGAGGAGGACCGATCCCTCCCCCCAGTCTCTGCTGCAGCTTCCTCATCAGCTCGTTCCAGCGCATACCCGGGTAACCTAGCCACGTGATCTCTGTGGCGGAGGAACGTGATCTCTGTTCCAGTGCATGCCTGGGACCCCCAACCCAAATAATTTGGTGGTGGGAAAACCCATGCCTCCATTTCTTGAATTCCTCCAATCGCGCCACTCCAGACGCACGGAAGGCCATTCACCCAGACCCTTGGTCCTGGCAAATTAAAGAAATGCTCGGTTGCCAACACCCATAATGAGCACTGCACACCCTTTTATACCTACACCAGTCTGCACATACTTACACAATAACCCCCGACAAGGTAGGCATTCTTCTTGCTGCTTCCAGGGCCTCTCCCCAGGTCCAACAAAACCAGTCCATGCCCCCTCTAGACGGTGAACCCATCTTCTTCAAAAACACCCTGTGGACTTGGCATGCAGCAAACCATGCCTGAAAAATCCAAACCCACTCTGATCAGTGAATTTACGCATGGCTGTTAACTTTCCTGCGTGAGGTTTCCACGGCCTCCCTGACCGGGCTCCTCGCCACACTAAACAAGGGGTTATCTCTGACCGCTATAACCAACAAGCCCCCAATTGGTTGCTTAACCTACACATGGAGGACTTCATTTCTTGCAGCAGTTCCCTCCTCCCCAAGAGAGTCAGATCATTGCCACACAGGTGTATGACCAGGATGTTGGGAGGGGAGACACCCTCCCCTCGTCTCTGCTGCAGCTTCTTAGCAAGCTGATCCAGCGCATGCCTGGGTATCCCAACCAAATTATCTCTGTGGCGGAAAAGCCCTGCCCCCATTCCTGCTTTCCGCCCACCGTGCCACTCTCATGGCGCCAGAATGGCCAATCACCCAGACCTTTGCTCCTGGCAACTAAAGAAATGTAAGGTTGCGAACACATATTGCATTCTTGACAAACAAACAAACAAAACTCCAACTTGCACCTTATTACACAATAACCCTGCACACCACCAGGCATCTGGTGCTTCAACGGGTAGTCCCAGGTGCATTCAACATTGGCCTGCGACTACAAAAATTAAAATGTCCTCAGGCCATTCCCTTGGGTAGCTCACGGAAGGAAGTCCTTTTGAAACATAGGGATTCCCATTGTCCCTGCTGCATAATGCGCTCTGCTGACAAGCCCGCCCTAAAGGCTGTAGTTGCTGCCCCTATCCTGAAGAATGGCTGCTGAAGCGCTTGCCAGGAATTTTGAGGGAGGCCCCAGAGAGTACTGCATCCTGTCCCTTCAATGTCACCCAGCCGAGTCTGATTCGGACCTTGCCACTAACTCGCTGATTCTCAGTGCCCCGAAGGTGGCCAGGCTGAAGGTGGTTGAAAAGAGGGCCGCTTCAAAAGCTGAAAGGGTTGCCTTGTGCACTCAATCAAGCCTGCCCTGCAGTGTCTTGAATGCCCCTACAAAAATAGTGACTGCAAAAAGCGCCTGCCAGGACCCGCACCCCTGACCTATAAAAGCACGCCTGCATTACCTGTCAACCTGAAAATGGTAAGGGGCGTGCTGTCAGCATGTGCCTGTAAGACCTTTGCTCACTAACCATGCTAAAAATCTTGCAGTAAGTACATACACTTAGGATGATGGTTGAAAGACCCAACCAGGGTTGGTCCTGTGACCATGAGGTTGAAACCACCACCACACCGAGCCGTAGAATCAGTCCGGGTTTTCTTCGCCATGGCCCCCCCCTATGCCCTCTGCAATCACCCTCATACCTGCAAGTAGCCATGTGGCAGGGGCCCCAGCGGGACCTGCCAGTCCAGTTTAACCTTCATATCCATGCAGCATAGCGATACTCACTGCTGCAGATGTCTTGGTGCCTCCAATACTTGCCCATATTGAAATCAGTAATTCTTAAAATTAATCGAAACAGTGTATATGGATGCAACTCAGCAGGATGAAATTCTAAGTGGACCTACCAGGCTCTGAACATGTGACCAAGGGTAACCCAGGGCAGGCTTCTGGCACCTGAACCCTTACTTGGACATGCCCGAGCTAGAAACCCACATCTAGAAGGCCTGCCAACCAGCTGCCCACCTCAAACATTAGAGGGTCCCGCAGCCACTCCGTAGCCAGGACACTAAACCAGGTACAGATGTATCGGAAGACCCATCTCTTGGCGCATGCCTGCCACCATTTCCAACGCGTATCCTAGTCTGTTAAAACCAGGGCGCAGGGTAGCCTGCAAGGCTAAGCCCCCAAAGCAATTGCCCGCCCCTGCGGAGGACACCCGGCAGGCACATTCACGAGCTTCGGATGCCGTGAGCCGCCAACGAGGTTAGAAAGAACCAGCAGATCTGAAAACAGCACCGAGGAGGTAACCCAGTTGACCCCTAGCCCTGCTTCCCACTGGTCCGGAACTGGAACAACCGTATGTGTTTAAACGTGGCAGCATACCCTCCGCCACAGAAACTTACAAGCAACATTGTTCGCTGAGATTTTGACCCCAGACCAGCTGAAGCTGTAGTTAGATAGATATGAAGCTGTTCGCTGAGATTGTGGCCCCAAACCATGTCAGTCTCTGTCCCTGGCCTTCCCTCCTTGTGCTCCTTTTCACCCAATAAGGCTCTTCTGGGAAGCGGCTGCATCCCTGCCTACCCACTGCAATTGGTAGGCCATCGCAACCCTAATTAAAGTCCATGGGTGACTTCCTCACAGTGTGGCCTTAAACCAAAGAATTGCAAATTGTGTGCTGGGATTTTAGCCCCAAACAATGTACGTCTTCTATCCTGTCACCTCATCGGTGCATCATCTTGGCCTTCAATGACAGAGACCCTCCCGGGTACCTCCCAAGCCCCCCTGTAGGCCCGCCTGCCTCGCTCACTGCAACCTGCTGCAGGACAGTCGTGCAACTATATGCCAGGCCTCACCTCAGGCGGACGCTTCAGTTTGGCCCACACCTAGCTCCTGCCGTGCTGCCAATCATAGTAACATCACAACTACTAACCCTGAGTTAGTGCAAGTGTGACAATCCTACTATAACAGGCCACCAACGCTATAAGAATGGCTTGAGCAGCAGGCAACGAATTTCAATGTATATAAACAGAGTAACATGTTCTGACCTAGAGCTGTTCACGGCGACACATACCTAGAGACAACCAATATTGCGCGAAACTAGGATCAGCATTCGCCCGCGCTACATTGCAGCACGGCAGTTCTACAGAAAACCTGACACTTGTGCCACTATATGCCATGACTCACGTCAGGCGGCCACTTCCTTTTGCACTACACCTTGCTCCTGTCGTGCTGCCAATCCTAGTAACACCACAACTACTAACCCCGACACTCATGCAAGCGTGACAATTCCGCCTATTCCAAGCCTCATTGGTAGACGGGAGCTGCTGTTGTCTGTCTATTCCGCCTCACCTACCCACATATCTCCCTGCTAGCTGAGCAAATCATTAGTGCAGGTTAGTGCGCTGGCGTACCCGTACCAAACACAGGCTTCGGCCCTTCCCCCACCTTACAAAGCACATAGTAACCTTTCAATTGATCAAAACCTGACTTCTCCGCAGTGCCACCTTTCCTTGCTGTAGCTGTAACTTCCAAGACTCGTCACGTATATTTCTTTCCAATCTCTACCATCAGGATGCAGCACTGACTCACGCATTGTGTCAGGGTTCGCCCTGCCCGTGAGCCGCTGCCCCGTGAAATATATTGCAAACCTTATAAAAGATTGTGTTCAAGGTCTGCACTAGTCACCTATGAACATAGACTAAAAGTGGCAGTGAAAGGGGGGCAGTGTTTTAAATAATAAACTGTGTTGGGTTCTTATAGAATCCGCAGAGGTTACCAAAATGCCGCCAAACCGGAAATTCCCCTGCCTGTGAAACTCGAGGCTTGTCTGAAGCAACTAATTAGTCGGGAAACAAGCAAACCTCATCGCCGGGCACTGGGAAGCCGCCTGCTCCGAAGACAAAGCAACTTGAAATTACCCGCAATGTAGGGCCCGGCCGGGGACCCGACAGGCCACAAGGCAGTGCCCCATGGCCACACAAGGAACTCACACAATAGTTCGGCCTGACCTGTCCCCGCGCCGGCAATAACCAAGGGATCACCCCTCCTTCCCTGGCCAAGAGACATTGGCGGACACAACCAACGGACCCCTCACCGTGTGTGATTGTCCGACTCGGGCTCAAGAAGTGGGCGCCAGTGCACAACACCACCAGGCGCCCTTGCTAAAGAGGCCCATAAGTTCCCAGTATGTGTACTAACCTCAGAAGCCTGCAATCTAAAGCACTTCTTGACAGTCAGAAGCTGTGTTTCACCCCGGTTGCCGCACTGACTCACGCATGTTTGACTCGGGGTTTCGAATACTCTGTGGTGGAAATAATCTATCCGTGCGCCAAACCAAACCGACAACGCCGCTGTTTTCTGGGAGGCCACGGGTACGGCACATCGCTAAGGAGGAGCACTCTAAGAGAAATTTCCCGCGCGGACACCACACGACTGAAAATCATGCTCTGCCCATGAGCCGCTGCACCGGGCCAGCGAGCCACAGGACCGCTCGATCGCAAGCCACCCAGCATGGGGCTGAAAACCAAGCCGGGCAAAGACAACGTACTTAAATACTGTGCTCATGTATCCCTAAACGAAGATTTGAAACCTGGGAGCAAAAAGGCAAGAAGTTATCTGCGGTCATCCCCTCCATCAAGGGTAAGGTGGGGCCATGGGAGGAACGTCTCGGAAGAGAGCACCAGCCCCCGCCGTGGATGCTTTTGCTCAAAGGGGCGCCGGATTCTATAAAGTTGGGCCATAAGTGCATAGACCCGCGCCCTCTGCAGCCTTACAAACACGTGAAAATAAGAGGGGCCGCGTTGCACTTCCAGTGCAAACACTTTGGATATGCAGGCAGCGACTAGGTACCCCCCAACTCGTGCCCTTCCCATAGGGATGTGGGAGCGAGCCCCACAAGACCACCGTTCCTCTCGACCCCGACAGAGGCAAACACAAACAGAGGCAGCAAAGGGGTATCACTGGTAATTCTAGGATTCCGCCGAGCACGGAGCAACAACATCAAGCGCTCCACTGCACCCCCTTTACCAATGTCCGTCGACGCCGACCTACACAGTGTAGCCAGGCCCAAGCCGCCAGGCTCTCCTGACCCCCAACCAAAGCGCCAAACAGTCCGAGAACCACTCCAGGGAGGGACAAAGGCCACATGCCGACACTCCCGCTGGGCCCTCCACCATGTGCATCACAAGGGCCGTAGAGGAAACCTGAAGCACGGAGACGTGCCCGGCGCCCACCAGGGTCCCAGGAAAAGAAGGAAGCCAGGACACAAGAGGCACGCTGCGAATCGTCCGCGACAAAGCACACCGTTCAAACTGCACTTCTCTTCGCCTGTGCCAAGACCTTTGTTCACACCACAGCCCTGTGTGTGTGATTCTGTTCCTGATAAGTAGCAGCGCGAGCCGTACAGGAAGACAGGAGATCATTCAATCCCACCGCAGCTGTGACTGACCCTGATCCGGCCCCCCAGTGACTCCTGCCGAAGCCAGACACATTCGCAGCGCACACACCCTCTGCAGTATGTTCCCCGCACCATGGCAAGCGCACACCTGCTGCGCACCCGCTGCCCCATGCCAGGGCGCTTGAATCTGTGAAGCCGCAATGGGACACCGCCCCGGGCAGCCAAGGCCTCAACGCCGCACTCTCTCCATGCCGCGGCAACGCTAACCTGGGAACAGAGGCTGCCCTTCCCCCAAGGGGACACTGCCAGGAGGTAGGAGCAACGGGGCCCAGCACCCACCTCAAACACCGACCCCGCATGCTGCTTGATTGACCCCTGCTGCTGAAACAGCACCCCGACCCACCTGGAGTCCGGAGAAACACACCACTCCCGTCCTCTACTCACGGAGCTAACCCGAGGTGAGCCCCTTTAACCCGGCACCCCCAGTACCGTTGAGTCACAGGGTGGGGGTCGTCCAAAATCATCCTACCCGGCACTCAAGCAAAACCCGGACCTGTGGTACTGGCGGACCACGTGGGCAACGACACGGCGTGGAGGCTCTGCGCAAAGGGGCAAATACACACCCGGACTACTCGGACTGTGTTAGATTGCCGCCCCCCCCGTCAAAATCCCCAGAAGGGACAGATCATGCGTGGCGGCTTACCACAACAACACAACCTCCGAGCTACAAGCTCCACATCCCCGCAAGCGAACGAGGCCCGTCCTCACTAGAAAGCGCACCTCCGGATAGGGGGCACGACTCACCGCACACAGAAGAAGCCGACCAGGGATGTAACCAGCACGACGCCGACGCCAGACCAGAAGGCCACCCCCCGTGGAACCCCGGCGCTAAAGGGGACCTCAAACAGCGAGACGGGTAGCGGTCAAGAGACCGTACAGTGGGCGGGGGAAGACTTTTGTACCCCTGTCCCCCTCCCACGGCCGGAAGTGACGCGGCCCGCAGACCCCCTGGTCCCTAGCCCAGGGAGCCTAGTCAGCAGACTTCTGTGCCTTCCTGTGGCACTAAGGCGGTCGCCCTGTTGGAGGGTCCCCTACGTGGCCCCCCTGGGCAGCCTTGGCAAGAAATAAAACGACAGACAGGTGCCGTTAGTCACGTCACGAGTGACTTGTTCTGCCTCTGCTTAGGGTGGCTCCCAGTGCGAGGTGAGCACGGGAGCCCCTGCACATGGCAATAGCCTCAGCTGCTAGGCTCCAACGCGGCAACAAAAGCATTGTGCTGCTCGACCCAGGCTTTCACTCCACTTCCTTGTACCAGTGGCAGAACGGAGACCAAGGTAGGAGACAGCCAAACACATCTACACAGCTTCACCCTACAATACGAGTCCTGTATACTTATAGTGCATCCTTCCGACTGCGCTGACCTGCGACCGCGCTCTCTGCTGGCCGCCCTGTTCCTCATACACTGCCAAGGCTGCTGCTGTGAACTTTTGCCGAGCCCAGCCTCCCCTCAACTCTTCTTCAGTCCCTGTGGAAAAGAAGTGCAAACAATATCTCTCCTTTGTCTTACATGTTCGTGGGCGGCACGGAAAGAGGGAGCTTCTATCGACTCGATGGGCATTGGCACCGTGGTGTCTATCTAGTAGTGTCCCTGTGCAGTGTATGTTTATGGATGCTCTGTGATGCCAATCATTTTTTAAGGCAAGTTCTAATAATTTTGGAGCTGGTTTCCCCACTGGCATAGGCTGAGAATGCCGAGAGAGAGTGCACTTGTGAATAGATGACAGACTTTTTCAGGGGCAGTGTTTGGACTGGTCCAAGTAGTTTGTCTGTGGGAGGTATAATCCCTAAACATTAAGAGGTACTGCACAAAAATGCTGGACAGTCTGAGAAGGATAAAGACAGGTGGTCGCCCTAGCAGTCTACCCTACCACTCAAAACTAGTATTTCGCCTGTTCCTGTTTCCAATTAAAGAAAACGATGAGTTTGGGGCACAGTGAAAATAAAATGCCTGTGTCCAGGATCACACAATGAGAGTTTAGAATCAGGTCTTCTGGTTCTGCAGATGACAATCTAGCCACTGGAACACATCTCATTGGTACATTGGAGGCGAGGGCAAGGTTGTGTTTCTCGGCAGCTAGACGTTGAGCGGCCTTATCTCCCGTGCACAACATTGACATAATTAAGAAAAATGTAAACAGGAAGTGAGGCAAGCAATGACAAGGGATATTGTTTAGTCTGGCAGATAAAACCCAACCTGGCAGTGCACCTTTCCAAGGCAGAGCTCGGGGCAAGATCTGATAAGGCGGATACATTACTGCCTCATCTGAAGTGGAGAAGAAAAGCGCAATGCAATTTGAATTGATTTTATTTTCACATTCAGGCCGAGGAGGAGCCGTTCAGGCATCTTGCACCTTCCTCACCTCAGTCAATGCAGCCTTTCATCTGGTCAATAAATCCTGCACTGCAGGTTTTCATCTTAACTGGCCTAACTGACCCCTGAAAATGCACTCTGGTCTTTTGACCCCTCCTGGTATCGGCGTGCGTATTTGTTGTGTTACGAATTCCGAATGTCTCCACCATGTACTGTTTACTCGAACTTTGTCTGGTAGTATGTTTAAATGGGCATGCCATATTAAAACATAAATGTAGTGTCCCATCAGGCATACACCAATCACTTCAGTGCACACATTGCTGCAGTGAATTAGGCGTATTTTACACTCCACTGGAGTGCTCACTCCTTTATGAGAAGGTATTTTTGAAGAGCTCACCCTGTCCTATTAAGGCATTTTTGTAGTGGTTATTCACTCATGTTAAAGCATTTTTACTGTATTACTCGCTCAGTAATGCAAACACTGCTATAGTAATCACTCCCTCTGGTACTCAACTCTGCTGATTGCGGAATTCCACAGAATCCCGCTGAGTTTTTAGTTAACTCTGCGGAATTCCACAGAGTAAAACTCTGCGAGTTCCGACCTGGCCTAAAAGCAATGTATTTTGGCAAATATGTCTGATAGCGTGGACTAGGCCCTAAAATTTTAGTAATAACTCCAATTTATCATCCTGCCGGGTTAAGCCCTGTTTTCCGAGCTAAATTCTTTTTCCTTCCATTGATAGACCTTGGAAAGTTGTATTAGGAGTCAAAGATCAAATCAGACATCTCAACCTTAAATTTAATTAACAGTTTAAATTCAGTCAATGATGAAAGTTGTAATTAATTTTTATAAAACCTTTATTTCTCATTAAGAGATTAGTAACATTATTTTTCTTTTTTTGTCTTTATTTCAGTTAGTCTATAAATCAAATACGTTTAAAAAAATCTTGTCAAAAGAATGGTTAGAACAAAGCATCAAATATATTTTGCATTAAGCATGTTCCATAAAGGAAAACGTTCCCTCTTCTATAGATGAGGGTCAGAGTTTCAGATTTCAAGAACCCATGAAGAGTTCAAATTCAAGGAAAAGAGTGAAATCAAAGGAGCATAAAGCTTCTAAGTCTAATTAAAGTAGCAGATTAAAGAGTAGTTCATAAGACTCAGCAGAGTCACAATAAATCCAAGAAGATCAGCATACAGTTGCAGTAGCAATCTGTAAAATATAAACAGAAAAGTAAGGCAGAGAGGGAAAACAGTAGCAGCAGTAGCCACAACAATCAAGGGTCTGGGGCAATCCTCCAAAGAATCTCTCCTCACTAGCTGGGAACCCGCACTAATATAAAAGTCAAGAACACATGTCGAAAACATTGTTTCAGGTTTCTTCCTTCATGGACCGATAGGGTGGCAGGTTTCTTCGGTAAGCCGGTTCAGCTCCTCCGTTCCCGGGGAAAAAATGCGGCTCATACTTTTATCACAAGGGTAGCTATAGACAGTCTTGTGTAGTTAGATTCTGGAAATATCAGGATTGTTTCCCATCGGCCTTAAACACCAATCAACCTTATATATCCCAACTTGTTTCACTGTGGTAACAATGAACTACTAACTAATAGTAAAAATCTCTTTAGGTAATGCATTCTTTCTAATATGGACCAAGCATTATTGTTTAAAACGGACAAGTTGTTCAATTCAAATGTTATATGAAACATAAGGAAATAGGAAGTTAATGATATTTAAGAAAAAAATGTTGCTTATAAAGTAATACATTTGTTAAACGGGAATATTCTGCAGTTATGAAAACTTTTCTAAGCATGTTGATTTAAAGGCAAGCTCCTATATCACGTTGTGAACATTTCAGCAATATTAAATTAGCTTCTAGTTAAAGAAAACTTTCGTCATAACCTTTCTATGGCCTACATGGATAACTATGACTGCCTATTGCAAATCAGCACATTTCAAACGCGTGTCAGATTGATGTTAATTTTTACGCTTTTCATTGTACATTTAGCTTACAAGGTTAATTAATGTTTTTCTTTTTAATTAATGGACTCTATTACGTCGTTTTATAAATATGACTTACTGCTTGCGCCACAAATTGTGACGCATCGGCGGCCTGCGCAAGCCTCTCATAAATATGCCCTTAAGTCTGCTCCCAGCTGGCGCAAGCTTTAAAAATGCTACCGCCGGCTGGGCGCAGAATTGTGTTCTGTTGCGGTGGGAGCAATGCCGGATCCTGCACCATGCGGGGAGCTGCCTGGTGCCATGGGGCTACCCTGTGGTCCCCAACGTTGTGCTTGGAGGGTGGGCAACGGGGCACCCACCTATAAATAATGGAGGTTCTCCGGCACCTGTGAAGGTTCAGGAAGGGGGCTGCGCAGGCCTCCTTACCTTTTTAATAAAATAAGGCCCCGGGGCCTAATAAGGCTCGGGGAGGGGTGCCACACAGCCACCTCCCTTTTTAAAAAACAGATGGCTCCAGGAGATTGGGTCCAGGGGCCAAAGAGACTCGGAGAGGGAGGCTGCACAGCCCCCTTCCCCTTTTAAAAAATGGATGGGCCCAGGGGGATGGGGGGGCCGCATCCCCTTTTTTAAAATTATATTTGGCACTGGGGTATGAGGTTCCTGTGCCTATTAGGGATCAGGGAGGAGGGCCACACTGCCCCCTTCCCTTTTGTTATTGTATTTGGCCCCAGGGGATGGGGTCCCCAGGACTATTAGGGCTCGGGAAGGGGACTGCATGCCCCCGTACCCTTACATTTTGGCCCCAAGGGATTGGGTGCCCAGGGCCCAAGAAGGCTTGGGAAGGAAGCCACACAGCCCGTCCCCTGTTTAATTATATTTGGCCCCAGGGGATGGGTACCCTTGCCTTTTAAGGCTTGTGGAGGGGGCCATGCTGCCCCTCCCCTTTTTATTGGAACTGGACCCGGGGGATGGGGTCCCTGAGGCCAATTAGGGCTAAGGGAGGGGTCGTATATGTTTTGGCCTCTGCGGATGGGGTCCTGGGGCCCAAAGGCCAACCCTGTGATGTGCACACCAAAGGCTGTGCTTGGCGTGTGGTTGGCTGCCTGTGTGGGGTTTGCCGCAGGGACTGGTCGCCGGCAAGACCCTTTTGGCCAACACACCGCCACACACAGCTGATGACCGTGCGCAGCAGGCGGGGGTTGGCTTAACGTATGGTAGTAAAATATTACTTTCCGTAAAAAAAATGTACCTCAGAAATTCACTGATAAAAACAAAGGTTAAAGTGATGTTACAGTTAGGTGAATATGTCAATCACAACATTACCGTTTTGAGCTAAAAGAAATCACAGGAATTCACCAGTTATAGTTAGCAGAGCTAACTATAACTTGCGCCCCCACCATGCACAGCTTATGACCTCACGGATTACATCACTCATGACATGTTCTATTACATCATTTATGACATCACTCATGACTTCTCAAATGACATATTGATGGCATCACCGATTACATCATTTAAGCTTCTTTTGTACACACTGCTCTATAAATGGGTATGGGATTAGAGCTATGAAAGTAAATGCAAAATAGCTCAGAATAATATGAAGCATAATTACTGCTACCATACATACAACCCCCATAGGTGAAGCAAGCTTATGTGCAACATTGACCCTATTGTATACAGAAGGGCCCCCCTCACTTTTATATAGAAAAGGCATAGGACCACAGGGTAAGAATATCCCAAAAAATATAATAGAGGGTCCTACCTGCCTCAATCTCTTTCACGAAGGAACAAATCCAGACCACACTTTGCTTATTTTTTTTATTTAGAGCATATTACTTTGCCATATTTTATTTATTTTTTTGTTCTTTTTATCATCATTACAAAAAAAACACTATTTGTAACTTATTACAATTCAGGCATATTAATTTCTTTATATCATACAGTGTATTGTGCATTTTTCAATTACTACATTGTTCACATTCATTTTACAAATTTAAAACACCTATACCTCAAAAAAACACAACTCTATTTGTCTAACTCTCTACTAACATCCCACTCACACTGCAAACCATATATTCATCAGACACCAATCTGGAAAAACAGCAAACACCCTATATACATTTGTTGGATTTGTTCCTTTGGGAAAGACACTGAGGCAGGTAGGACCCTCTATTATATTTTAAATTATATTATATACAACATTGACCCTATTCCATATACTTCACAGGTAGCCAAGTTCATGTTGATTATCAACCGCAGATAAAAGGATAACCCCTACTGCACACGGTTTTCAATCTATATACACCTGTTCAGGGAAAAACAAATTCCTCCAGATACTCAAGCCCTGTTACATAACTAATGCCCTACTATGGACAGCCTATACTTGTATCAAACCCCTCACAGTCACTGAACCTAGATTGAGAAATGAAGTGGGTATGAGTAGAAAAGTTTGTACTGTAAACGTTTACTCTGTACCACACTGTTTGCAGACAGTGAAACCCCCTTGAGAAATACAACACAGAATATTTAAAAGCATCTACTAAGAACAGTGTACACTTTATGCAAAACTTTTCCAAAGACAGACTTTTCTCTTAACATAATCAAGGTCTGAAAGTGCTACAAATCATACTACCTGCAGCCTTTATTGGTGAAAGGTTTACAGATAACCCATCTTCTGAAGCAAAACAAGCACATGTACATCGGTTAGTACCTAGTGCTCACAGTCTTCTATGTTATGTAGAAATTGTCATGCTGAGATGATTCTGTCTAATAACTCAAGGCTGCTTACAATAATTAGTATGTGGTACGTAGAATTTTTACCATGTTAGAACCTTTTTCTGCAGAGCCCAAAAAATCTGTGTGGAACATGGTGAACTCAAGTCGTCAACTGTCACCTGCACAAAGAGTTACTCTTAATTTCAAATATTTATGACATACTTAATACCTCTGCGCACCTATGATACATTAGGAGCGCATACGTTTTGCAAACACATACACCCATTAGCTGGACACAGGCTGTACAATATTAGGTAGAAAAGTTATATGGCAGTTATCCACCACTATGTAAACTATGAAACAAACTAACACACTCTTTGAATGATGTCATCAGTGTTATCTGTGATGTCTATCGAGATGTCATCAGTGATGTCATAGAACATGTCATGAGTGATGTAATATGTGAGGTCATAAGCAGTGCTTGGCGGGCGCGAAAGTTATGGTTAGCTCTGCTAACTATAACTTGTGAATTTCTGTGTTTTTTTTTAGTTCAAATGTTAATGTTGTGACTGACGTATTCACCTAATTCTAGTGTCCTTTTAACCTTTGTTTGTGACTGACGTATTCACCTAATTATAGTGTCCCTTTAACCTTTGTTTTTTCAATGAATATATATCACTGTTCGTGCTCCTTCTGTCTCACCTCGCCCGAGGCAGTAGGATCGCTCGATGCCGGCGGAGCGTGCCGGACATGAAATTCCAATATTCTCCAAATAAAGCGATCACTCAGGGGATTATAACACCAGTAGTTGAGTTATTTTTCAGTTACACGTTTCGCCTGTCCACGCAGGCTTGATCACAGGCGAAACGTGGAACTGAAAAATAAATCAACTACTGGTGTTATAATCCCCTTAGTGATCGCTTTATTTGAAGAATATTGGAATATGTATATATATATATTGCAACGAACCTCATAGCACTTACGGTAGAGTAAGAGCCACACCGGTTGGGTTTTTTCAATGGAGTTTATTCAGGCAGAGGAAAAGAAAGACGCGTTTTGACCTCACACGGGGTCTTGATCACATGACCATAGTTTGGTGCTGAAGTCTTTTAAGCACGTCACACACGACGCAACAGTGAATGAACATAGAAAAAAGTGTATGCATGTTTTGTAGTGAAAAAAAAAATCAAATTAAAAATTTGACACAATTCTGTTCTGTTTTGCTTAATCACAGACAAATTACTTTGCACTAGCTTGGCAAAGAAATTAATCATCATTTTGGTGATGTTGGCTTTTCCTACACATTGCTATGTTAACGTTTCATTTTGGTTTGAAAATTTCTTATTTATTGTTTTAAATTCCAAGTCACCACACTCAATGTAATTTAATTAATTAAATGTCATTAATGAATTCATGCTTTGAACAAATTCTAATATCAATATTGTCTGATGCCAACAATTTGCAGGTAAGGGCTCGCAATTATCACACAAATTAAGGTATAGTATCCCCAGAAAAGCTTTCAATCGCCTATTTCATCCAGTCTCAGATTCCTATTGAACTATATGGCTCTTCCACCTTATTGATGGTTAATCCACTGGCATACTGGAACAAGCATTAGTAGCTATATTTCCTTATTTTTATTCTGCTATAGCATTTTCTAATCATCATTGTTATATATTGTGTCTTACAACTATTGATTAATTAAAAGGAGAAGTGATCGTCGCGCAGAACATCCCCGTGCTCTGGTGCTCTTAATTGTAACCAGTGGCTAAATCAGGAAATTTCAGCATTCTCTGTTTTCAAAAATCACCTGCAGTTGGAAAATACAGATCGGGTAATACATGGTTTCCAAACTGTCTTAATTGCACAAATAAATTGAAAGTGTCTTTTTCTTTAACATTGCCATGTTTCATTGGTCAACAACACAATGTTCACAGAATTCATGAAAGAAATGATTAAAAAAAACTCATGCAATATAGGGCAGGGAGGCTCTTAGTTTCTATAGATGTGAATGTAATTCCTCGTCATTGTTCATCCCTCGCGGAAAGGTGGAGCCTGCTTGTAAGATGAGTCGAGATTATAGCCTGCGCAGGGTAGAGAGGCGATCACCGCCTCTTGGATGTTTTAGTACTGAATCAAGGCCAAAATATTTGGCCTTGGTCCAAACACTCTGGTGTTCTTCCTGGAAGTGTTTTGCGGTGCTGTAAGTGCGGTCATTGTTTGTGATGGCCCTCCAGTGTTCTGGAATCCGTTTTTTTTTTTTTTACCGGAAACGTGGTTGAACCAATGTACCACTTTCCGCATGGGCATGTAATGGCGTATACCACAAATTTTGTGCTACTGTCAATTGGTTTAGGAATCTGCCTTTTTTTGTTGGTGCGTTCCACAGTGACCTCCTGATTACTCTCAATATGTTTGCAGGCTTTGCAGCATCCGCATTTATGAAAGCCTTTACTTGGTTTCAGCCAATTAGATTTGTTCGATGTCAGATGGCTATGAACCAACATGTGTTTAAGTGACAAATTCTTTTGGTATGTGATGGACGTGTCCCTCCTACCTTATCTTTTAAAATGGGGTCTTGTTTTAAGATGTCCCACCTTTGTTTTAGAATTTGTCTCAAGTTGTTATTAGCCTGACTGCTGAATTTATTAATATTATATATATATATATTCATATGTATATATATATATATATATATATATCACAGCTCCGTTGTACACAAAGTACAGCACTCGCGGGGCAAGTTTTGACCAAGTTTATTGGCAAAAAAAACACACAAGACGCGTTTCGGCGACTGCCTTCCTCAATACAGACCGGCAGCCGGAGACCACGCCATTATATACAATCATTAAATTTATTGGTGGTAGTGAAGTAACAAAATAAACAAAGGACTGTTAGCCTTGTAAAAACCATTTCGGCCATCTTGGAACATGCAATTTTGAACTCATCATTGCAGTCCAACAACGCAAATGCACTGTTCAAGATCCAAAAATCGTCTCGCCCTGGATGGGCTTGTGTAACTGTACATGTATATTTACATATTAACTTTTATTAAATAAACAAACATAATGTAATATTTTATAATCATTGTTAATGATTCAATCATGATCACAAGCTGCTATCACGCCCTGGATGGGCATATAACTATGTACATCTAGTCACAACAGTTCAATGATTAACGAATCAAGGACACTATCGTTATTCTGCCGATAATCAGCCTGTCCTCAATTCGATCAAGGTTGAAAATGGTACTGATTTTGATTACTCCCTCATCCACCATACACATAAACAGGACAAAAGCAAAATAAGGGTGATCAGTGTTTCATTTCTTGACTTTCTATATACATATTTACAAAGGTACCATACTGCTGTAAATTGCTGACACGTACTGCCCTCCTCCTCAATGATGAGTCAGAGATGTACTGTCAGCTCCTCCCCGCTATTCAGCCCATGGGGCATTTTTGATTGTAGGTCCAGAATATATCTCGACTCTAGTCTCCTGAGCCTTAACTCTCTATCCCCCCCCTCTTATGTCATTGGGGACGTGGTCCAGACAAAAATAGCGTAACAGATCCCTGTCACTTGCATGAAAACTCTCAAAATGTCTGGCCACTGGATAATTTTGATCCTTCGAGGCAATAGCACGGAGATGCTCTAGAATCCGTATTTTAGTCGGGTGAATGGTACTCCTGACGTACCGAAGTCCACACGGACATACAAGGCAGTATACCGTGTGACTGGTGTTACAGTTCATAAATTTCTCTATCGCTTTCGGATTCTTGAGCCCTGGTACAGTGTATGATGTTACTTTACAACTAAATTTGCAGGCCTTACATTTCCCGCATGGGAAAAAGCCTTTTACAGAATAGAAACATGATTGTTTCTTGTCTAGTGCAAAGTGACTCTGTACCAGATGGTCTTTAACTGACTTGTGTCTCCTGAAGGTGAGTAGGGGAACTTTGGACAGATTTTCTCCTAAGACCGGATCAGCTTTAAGGATATGCCAGTTTTTTCTCATTAAGGCTCTGATGTCATTGGCATTATTGGAGAAATCAGTGATCATTCTGCATTGACTCAATGAGTTGTTATACTTAGCAGACCATCTCTTCCTCACATTGAATGCTCCACTAATCAAATTAGCTCTAGATTTTGTGTCTACCTTATTTTTAGCATTCAAAAAGGTTACTTCTGAGTATCCCCGGACTTGGAATCTGTACCATTCACCCGACTAAAATACGGATTCTAGAGCATCTCCGTGCTATTGCCTCGAAGGATAAAAATTATCCAGTGGCCAGACATTTTGAGAGTTTTCATGCAAGTGACAGGGATCTGTTACGCTATTTTTGTCTGGACCACGTCCCCAATGACATAAGAGGGGGGGGGATAGAGAGTTAAGGCTCAGGAGACTAGAGTCGAGATATATTCTGGACCTACAATCAAAAATGCCCCATGGGCTGAATAGCGGGGAGGAGCTGACAGTACATCTCTGACTCATCATTGAGGAGGAGGGCAGTACGTGTCAGCAATTTACAGCAGTATGGTACCTTTGTAAATATGTATATAGAAAGTCAAGAAATGAAACACTGATCACCCTTATTTTGCTTTTGTCCTGTTTATGTGTATGGTGGATGAGGGAGTAATCAAAATCAGTACCATTTTCAACCTTGATCGAATTGAGGACAGGCTGATTATCGGCAGAATAACGATAGTGTCCTTGATTCGTTAATCATTGAACTGTTGTGACTAGATGTACATAGTTATATGCCCATCCAGGGCGTGATAGCAGCTTGTGATCATGATTGAATCATTAACAATGATTATAAAATATTACATTGTTTATTTAATAAAAGTTAATATGTAAATATACATGTACAGTTACACAAGCCCAACCAGGGCGAGACGATTTTTGGATCTTGAACAGTGCATTTGCGTTGTGGGACTGCAATGATGAGTTCAAAATTGCATGTTCCAAGATGGCCGAAATGGTTTTTACAAGGCTAATAGTCCTTTGTTTATTTTGTTACTTCACTACCACCAATGAATTTAATGATTGTATATAATGGCGTGGTCTCCGGCTGCCGCTCTGTATTGAGGAAGGCAGTCGCCGAAACGCGTCTTGTGTGTGTTTTTTGCCAATAAACTTGGTCAAAACTTCCCCCGCGAGTGCTGTACTTTGTGTACAACGGAGCTGTGATATTAAGTGCGTTAGCACCTACGCGCACCAAAGCATCCGCCCGCGAGTGCAGGAATTGTGGTGGAGACTGGGAGCAGTAATATATATATATATATATATATTCACTAGAAGAACTAAAGGTTACAGGGACGCTATAGTTAGGAAATAGAGTTAAAAAACCTTAGAGATTCACTCAAAAACAAAAGGTTACAGGGACGTGATAGTTGGGCTCAGATTTTACACGCACAAAACCATAGATATTCAGCAGTTATAGTTATCTGAGCTAACTATAACTTACTCCCCTGCAATGCACTGCTTGTGACCTCACATATTATATCACTCATGACATGGTCAGTGACATCACTCATGACATCACTGATGACATCTCAAATGACATCACTGAGGACATCATCCAGTGCGTGTAAGTGTTTTGTAAACATTTCTGAGATTTAACGATATATACTAAGCTACTGCATAACTTAAATTACTATTCTTTCCGTACTACTGAGTGATACTATTTCTAACATATGTCATCTGAGTGGCTGTGTAACTGTTTGAATCTGTGTGTGAGTGGTTGCCTGAGTGGCTGTATGGGGTGTGTGAGTGGCTGTATGGGTGAATAAGTGTGTGTGTGAATAGCTGTATGGGTGAGTGAGTGGCTGTTAGACTTGGCATCTTTTGGCGTGTTTCCCCTGAGTTTTTGCTTTCTGACCTCCCGGTTTTGACTCTGTTTGTGGTGGCTTAGTGTTTCTGCGCACTTTTCTCACTGCTGATCAGTGGTAAAGTGCAAGTGCTCCTGTGGTAAAATGTGTTATGGATTGGTTTTTCCATGATTGGATATTTGATTTACTTGTTAGTCCCTAGTAAAGTGCACTGAGTATGCCAGGGCCTGTAAATCAAATGCTACTAGTGGGCCTGCAGCACTGATTGTGCCACCCACGTGAGTAGCCCTGAAAAGGTAACTCAGACCTGCCATCGCAGAGTCTGCGCGCAGTCTGGTACTGCCATGTCGACTTGGTAAGTGCACCCACTTGCCAGGCCCCAACCTTCCCTTTTCTTACATGTCAGGCACCCCTAAGGTAGGCCCAAGGTACCCCTGTGGGCCGGGTGCAGTGTATGTGAAAGGTAGGACATGCCCTGGTGCGGGTGGCATGTCCTTATAGTAAATTACTGCCAATTTCGTTTTTCACTATTGCAAGGCTACCTGTTCCCCATAGGACAGAATGGGAAGTTTGTTTATAACATCTTATAAACATAACTGGCCCTGGGAACTATTTAAGAAAATGAAGTTTAGTATGCCTGAACTCAGAATCTAAAGATGCATCTTTTAGTGAAGGTGATTTTTACATTCTGTGTTTGAAAATACCACTTTTAGAAAGTAGGTATTTTCTTGCTCAGTCATCCTGTGTGCCTCTGTTGGAATGTGGATTGCCTGTCTGGGTTTTGGATGACAGAAGGCTGGGGAGCAGGAGTGGCTCCAGATAGTCTAGGTGAGTCAGGAAAGGGCTGAATAGACCTGGGCTGCAACTGGGGAAGGGGGAGGAGATTTCCTTGCACCTCAAAGGGCCTGGTCTGCCTCTGACAATGCCGTCTCCACCTCCTGCCAGGAAGTCACACCAGAGAAGGCAGAACTGGTTCTGGCTGGGCACAGACACTCTCTGCCTAAAGGATCAAAGGATTTTGGGACATAAATATTGGGGCCCAGACCCCTGAACTTTAGAACTCTTTTGAATCAAGAAGACTGCCAAGAAGAAGAGCTGGAGAAGCTGTGAGGAGGAACTACCACTTTGCTGTGTGCTTTGCTGTGTTGGCCTGCAGTGGCCGCTTCTGTCTTGGGCAGTGAAAGGACTGGACTGAACTTTCTGCAATCTACTTTTGTGAGTTTCTCCAAGGGCTTGAGGTAGAGCTTGCCCCCTGTTCAAGAAGTCTCAGGCACAACAAAGGCTTCAAGCTCTTCTGCCCTCAGCACTGTGGACTGTGTGTTTTGTGCTGCAACAGAAGAAAAGCAACTCGACGACGTCGACGATGACGCTGCCGACTCCATGTCCCGAAGGCACCGCAGAGGGCACCGCCGCAACGCCGCACCGCGACCCTGGTCTCACCGACGACGCCTGCTGATGCCGCCACCGAGCCGCTGCTCGCACCGCGACCTGTGGGCACCGCAGTGTGCACCGCCTCGCTTCACGACGACGCCTTGGCACCGCAGAGGGCAACGCCGCACCGCGACCCTGGTCTCACCGACGACGCCTGCTGACGCCGCCACCGAGCCGCTGCTCGCACCGCGACCTGTGGGCACCGCACTCCGCACCGCCTCACTTCACGACGACGCCTTGGTATCCCCGACGACGCCGCTCCCCTCCAAAATCTACGCCGCTGCTTGCACCGTGGTTCGAGGGCACCGCTCGTAAAGTTACACGACGCACCGCCCTCATCCCGCACCGCAGCCTTGGCCTACCGACGCCGGCACCATCAACTCCAGTTCGTCAGCCGACGACAGCGCTTCAGCAACGACGCCGCCACTGCTTGCACCATGACCTGCCAGCACCGTGACGAGCACTGTAGGAAGGTGGAATCTGACTGCATGGTTACCCCCACTTTTTTCCTGGTGTTTTGCTGGTTTTCGACTTAGTCTGACTGGGATCCTGCTATTCAGGACCCCAGTCTATCTGCTTTCTCCCTAAATTGGTTGTTCATGTACTTTAGGTACACTCCAGATTGGATTTTGGGGTACTCTTAGAAGTCCCTAGTATATGGTATACTATGTACCCAGGGCATAGGTACCCCAGAGGCCTCCCAGGGGCTGCAGCATGTATTATGCCACCCCTAAGAGACCATTTAAAATGACACAACAGGTCTGCTACAGCAGCCTGTGTAAGGTGGTGCATGCACCCCTTACTTAGATATAGGTTCACTATATCTATCCTAATCACTGCACATATAAACCTATCAGTCACCCTTATGGCAGGCCTTATCAATCCTGAAGGCAGGGTGCTGGGTTTTATGTGAGAGGGTGCCCATGCATGAGCAGAGCCCCTCTGCAGCCTTCGGAACCTATTCTCTGGGGTTGTTTGTGATGCAGCCAACCATATATACTTAAGTGCATTATAACCTCGCGGTAAATGCTAACTTTAAAACGGCTGCATGGAAACATGTCGTGTTTGGTGTCAAACACCTTGGAATCATACCTCCACACCAGTAACTGGTGTGGGAGGTATGACTCCACCCTCATAGAGGGAGAAATATGACAACACCGGTACACCCGGTACCAGCTTTCTTGACCCTGGCATCACAAAATGGATGCTGCCAGCCACAGACACGAGTCTGCCCTCCTGCTGCTGGACGAAACTCCGGCAGGGGAAGGCTTGACAATAGGTTTCCTGTCACAGGGAGGTGTGACCTCCTCCCAGACAGGCTTTAGTGTATTGGGGCTGGGTGGGTACACTCTCAGAGTGCTTTGATGTCTGCACTGGGGGCACATTTGGTGTCCCTGTGCATAGTCCAGCTCAAACCGGTTGCAGGAGCCATTTGCTCCTGCTCTGGCGCAAAACTGGACAAAGGACATGGGTGTAGCCACCCCTCTGTCCTGACCCTCCCATAGGTGGGTCCCCAGTTTGTCCCACCCCTTCCTTGGGTATAAAGTAGGAACCCCTGACTACAGGACTTTAGATTTTACCTGGACTAAACTCTGCTACAGAAACCAAGTACTTTTGACGATCTACACTTCGTTGGACGACAGAAGAATCTCCCTTGGAGTAAAGGAGTTACTCCCCTGCTGAGCAGGCACCTAAACGCATCTGACCAGTTTGCATCTACGAAGCTCCTGAAGGACTCCAAAGATTTCTGCAACACAGGAGGTGGGTTCCCAAGGTCTCTGAAGTCGATCTGCGAACTCAGCAATTCTGAGGCGTATCCCTCGTGGGGACCGTGAAACCCGTACCCCTGGCCACCGTGTACACTTGCAGCAGCATATGCTTTTCAGCGATCCCTGAAGCTGTGCTTTGGGCTACTTGTAGTCCTGACCCCGAGCAGTAATTCCACCGAAGATTTCCGGCCTACACTCCACGAGTGTTCCGTGGACTGGTATTTGGTGATTCAGCTTGAGGTCCCTTCGCGATCCCTGGTCCATTGGCCTGTGGGTCCCTGTGAAGGCAACTTTAACTTTCAGTGGGCTTCCCTGGTTGCTCCAGACGTGCCCTGACTCTCCATTGCTTGGAGAGTCCCCAGGACCTTGCTGGTCCTCACAGAAGCATCTTTCCTCTGACCGCGTGGGTTGCAGTGGCCAAGGCTTGTTGGGGTTCAATCCGGACACTGACCCCCCAGCACTCGACATCCTTCGTGAGACAGCTCGAATCCGGACTGTGGTCATCGTCGACGTCTCCTGGTCCCCGTGGCTGCAGAGTCAAGCTTCACCTCTACTCACCTGAAGCACCCAACATCGGTGGGCATTCGATTGCTCCACTCCTGGTCACGTGAAGTGACCTAGACTTTGTCCCCTCTGCTTTCAGGTTCTTCTCATCTCCGATCCAGGCTTGGATCACACCGGACACTTTTCTTCTCCACGGCAGCAGTACTTTTTCGCATCACGCCATTGAAAACGACGAGGGTTTCCGACACCACTTGACCCCTATGCACCCGGCTCCTCTGGGATAGGTAACACGGGTACCTCGGTACTCTCAAGGGTGCTGGCCTTAGAACGTTCTATGTTTAGCTGGGTTTGCTTAAAGTCCTCTCCTAAGTGTCCTTAATCTTTAAATTTCCAACCGCGACTTTCCCATAGAGTTGTACGGAGCTCGCGTCTGTGTTCCCACACTGCACCCGTCCTCCGTGGGTCCCCTGTGTCACTACCTTGGGTGGTTCCTTGGGGTCCCAGCGATTCTACGTGCTCTAGGCACTGTGTCTAGTCAAGTCGTGGTTCTTATACCACTTTCTTTGTATATGGTTCGGTCTCCCCTGGAGCCCGCTGTGTATTGTGCTATTTACTGTCGTTCTAGTGATTTAATATTGTGTGTCTTGTTCTCTAATCTCATAAAGAGGTTAGTAGAGAGTGTTTAGTAATAAATACATATATTTTATATACACCTGGTGTGGTTCTCCTTTCATTTTGTCATTCAGGAGATTATATACTGGTAAAACAAGCTGCTTTACATTCCTTCGAGACTTAGCCTGAAGGCTGCTCTCCATAGCTACCACTAGGATAGCTTTCAATAAAGGTTGTCTTTAACCTAATCATCAAGAAAGGTCGTTTGTACTGGTGCAAGGTGCCCACTTTAATTAGTGGACCGCATATACCAGGCCAACTTCTCACAAGCACCGCCTTCATCTCGCACCGCGACCCTGGTCTCCCCGACGACGCCATCCGACGCCACCACTGAGCCGCTGCTCGCACCGCGACCTGAGGGCACCGCACGCTGCACTTCGCACCGCAGCACCCGGCGCCTGCCGACGCCAGCGCTCCTAACTTCAACAGAGAGGAGATCGATCTGCAACGCGTGTGACTTCAAGGGCCCGACGACTCCTGCACTGACCTCCGGAACCGACGCCTGCGGACGCCGTGCTTTCGGAAGCTCAACTAGAGGTCGCCGTCGCCCTGCATTTCTAAAAGGTACTGTTTGCGGGTCTTCCCGACACCGTAGCTGGCCCGTGACGCCGCGGTCAGCCAGAACTGTTTGGATTTGTTTGCTCACGACGCCGTGATAGCCCCGGACGGAGCTATCGACATCAAGGAACTGTTTTTAAAGCATATTTTGATAACTGAAGATTTTTAAGTACTGTATTGTGGATTTTTATCGTTTTTGGTCTTGTCTTAAGTATATAAAAATATTGGATATTTTTCTATACTGGTGTGGTGTCCTTTTGTAGTGCTTACACTGTATTACTGTTGGTTATGTGCAAATGCTTTACACACTGCCTCTAAGATAAGCCTGACTGCTCATGCCAAGCTACCAAGGGGGTGAGCAGGGGTTATTTTAGGAGTGTAACTCCCTTACCCTGACTAGGAAGAAGGGTCCCTATTTGGACAGAGGTGCAAGCCCTTGCCAACTAGAGACCCCCATTTCTAACAGTGGCTGTATTGTGAGTGAGTGGGTGTGTGAGTGGCTGTATGGCTGTGTGAGTGGCTGCATGGGTGGGTGAGTGGCTGTGTGAGTAGCTGTATTTGTGACTGAATGAGTGTGTGAGTGGCTCTATGGGTGAGTGACTGGGTGTGTAAGTGGGTGTATGCGTGAGTAAGTGGCTGTGTGTGTGGATGGGTAAGTGAGTGGGTGTGTGAGTGGCTGAATTGCACAGTCAGTGTTTGTATGAGTGGCTGTATAAGTGAGTAAGTGTGTGTGTGAGTGCTTATAGAGATGCGTTAATGGGTATATAAGTGGTTGTGTGGGTGACTTAATGGCTGTTTGAGTGGCTGTATGGGTGAGTGAGTACCTCTGTTAGTAGCTGTATGGGTGAGTGAGTAGCTGTGTGTGTAGTGGTATAGATGAGTGAGTGGGTGAGTGGTTGTATGTGTTTGTGAATGGGTATGTGAGTGGTAGTATGGGTGTGTGAGTGGGTGTATGAGAGGTTGTATGGGGGTGTGAATAGGTGTGAGAGTGGGTGTGAGTGGTTCTATAGATGATGTCATCAGTGATGTAATTTGAGATGTCATGAGTGATATCATCAGTGATGTCACTAACCATGTCATGAGTGATGTAATATGTTAAGGTCATAAGCAGTGCATTACGAGGGCGTAAGTAATAGTTAGCTCAGGTAACTTTAACTGCTGAATTTAACAGGTTTTGAACGAGTGAAATCTGAGCCTAGCTGTAACATTCTTGTAACCTTTGTTTTTTTCAGTGAACTTCTAAGGTTTTTTTATTTCTTTTTCCTAACTATAACGTTTCTGTAACCTTTGGTTTTTTTCAGTGAATTTCTAACTTTTTTAAAATTCTATTTCCTAACTATAATGTCCCTGTAAACTTTGTTTTTTTCCAGTGAATTTAAGGTTTTTTAATTCTCTTTCTTAACTATAACATGCCTGTAACTTTTTTTTTTTAGTGAATTTCTACGTTTAAAACATTTTTTATTTCCTAACTATAACAAACCCTGTTACCTTTGGTTTTTTATTAAATTTCTAAGGTTATTTTCAATTTTATTTCCTAACTTTAACCTGTAACCTTTGAAAGTAGGTGTGTGAGTGGCTGTATAGGTCAGTGCGTGGGTGTGTGAGAGGCTGTATGGGTCTGTGAGTGGGTGTGTGAGTGGCTGTATGGATCAGTGAGTGGGTGTGTGAGTGGCTGTATAGGTCTATGAGTAGATGTGAGAGTGGCAGAATGGGTGTGTGAGGGTGTCTAAGTATCTGTATGAGTGTATCAGTAGCTGTGTGAGTGACTGCACCAGAACAGAACCTCATCTGCCCCTTTATCCAACAAGAGTCCACAGCTTTGCACAAAATGTTTACCCAACTGGAGTACTTTCTACTGTTTAATTAGTAAGTGCTACCTCGTTGGGTAAATATCTACTGTATACACTACAGCTGTGCAATGGACCACAATGAAATGTCTCCAAGGACCTTGTGTGGATTTTGGCAATGTGATTGTTTCTCATGCGTCTTCATACAGAAATCTTTGATAACATGAATCCTTCTTTAGGAAAGACAACAACACTACAAAGAGGTAAATCTCCATCAAACAGGGGTCCTTCCTCTTAACTATATGAAGTGCTTCTTTGTTTGGTGGAGATGTCCTCATATTCCGCGGCATTAAGAACGCGTCACCAAAATCAGTGAGAAACGCACTGTGAGGCCTTTTGGTAAGCTGCCCATCATCCTGGCAAAAGGTGGGAAAACCACTGCATACTACTAAGGTGAACGGGGCAGGGCCAAACAGGCGGCAGTTCAGGTGATTTTGCACATTTGTATGCTCATAGTCATTTAAAGGGAGAACCATGGACTCTGCTCTCACCAGTTGAGGACAAGTCACTACAGATTGCGCTCCAATAGATCAATGATGCATTCACCTCCATGAAGCATTTCAGATCATCTTTCAATGCGGAATTGCCAAGAAAACACACTTGCTTTGCCTTCATCAAGCCCAGGAGGTCAGGATCATTTGTCCTTTACAGAAATGGAGCTTCAACTTGGGCACCTGCTATGTTTATCTCTGTAAGTGCTTCCTGTTGAGGTTTAATGTCTGTGAAATGAGCAAGTCAAAAAAGCATTTGTTCACATGCTTATATCTTTGGTGCTGGTTGATGAATCTTTACAAAATCTTCCCCAAAAATTCGATGCTCACTTCAAAAAATATCTCCTAAAGTGGGGAGTGATTCAGTTGTGGACTGTGGAGGCTGGAATCAATGCATAAAGAATCAAAGTAGGGGTGGTGCCTCCCAGAACATCGATCAAATGACACTTAAATGGAAGAAACCAAAATGTTGTTCCTTCTATTGTCTTTAATTTGATCAGTTATTTTTTCGATCTTCCACCCAGGGTATACACTCTGTTTATCACACCTGTGTATATGCTTTTTAGAATAGAATAAATCACTGATCCTTTTTCTTGATTCATAGCATTTTTTCTTTGCTTGTTTTTATAAAGAGTTTTTTAGGAAGAACATGCTATACATTTGCAGACATGATAACATGAGACAAAACTTATAAACAACAAAACTTACATGACAACACTTCTTGGATACATGTAAAGGATTAATCCAGAAGACAATTTATATTCCACAAAAATGTCACCACATGTTAAATACAATTAAGGGATTGGTTTACAAACGTACAACAAAACAAATAAAGTTGCCTGTCTGGTGTCCTGTAATGGACTGTCTTTGAGACCTTTACCACTTCAATCTTCTTGTGTGTAGTGCTAAACGCTACTACTAGACCCTGTTCTGGTTAGGGTCAGAGCATGAGTTAGTACCTGCCTGAGTCCACTCAACAAAGAAAAAAAAATAAAAGTGCAGCCAAATCAATAGACTTTTTTCCAAGAAAAAAACTACCTGAAGACCACAGTCTAGAGTCAGAACTTGTGGGCAACTTCAATATGCAAGCGTCCATGAAGTGCATATCAGTGCCCCCTCCTAGTCCGTGACGCATTTCATTCTGCCCCCAGCTGAAGGGAGACAATTCGATTATTGAACTGTCATCAGATAGCTTACCAATGCATTCAGAACCTACAACAAAGGCCGTGGCTCAATCCTCTACAACAAACCAAAAAAGGGGGGCCCAACACCATCAGTAATAACAGGCCTCGAGAATCCATTACACCTCCAGAACCGCTGGAGCAGCTTGCTGCCCCCCGCTTCATTCATTACATTAGCGCACGTGCATAAGTACAACCCCAGGGCACACATGGCCAACGTGCATTCACTGAGCAACATAGAGGGCACTCTGGACGAAGGGGGGAGTGTGCCAGAGTCTATTGGAATCCCCAACTCAAACTTCTTGCACAACTGTATACAGGTGAGTGCTGATAGAATGTGCTAAACCTGCAGAAGAAGCGACAAAGTTACTCCACAGAGAAAAGAACAAATAACAACATCTAAGAACTACAGCCAAATAGGGAGCCTAGATAGTTACAGTAAATCAGTCCAGTCTGCATCCCTACCAAACATCGATCAGGTAAACTTACTGGGATCAATCAACGGGAAACATCCTGAACAACGACTCCGGAACAACGAGTTCCGGAGTCACGAAACGGAACTCCGCCCTGCTCGAACAACGACTCAGCCTTAACCACGCATGTGCGTGGTTAAGGCTGATTCGGTCTAGTGTTCGGGCAGGGCGGAGTTCCCAGGAGCGTCGCAGAGGAACAGGTAAGAGGGGTTAATTTTCAGGGGGTGGTGGGGGTTTAGGATTAGATTTTAGGGGTTTGGGGTTTAGTTTTAAGGTGGGGGAATTAGTTTAAAAGGTGTTGAGTTCGTTATTAGGAGGTGGGGGAAATCGTGATTATTTTTAGGGAGGGGGGAATTCGTTTTATGGGGGTTGAGTTTATTTTTAAGGGGTGTGGGTGATCGTGTTTGTTATTAGGGTGTGTGGGTGATCGTGTTTATTATTAGGGAAGGGGGAATTAGTTATTAGGGTTTGTGGGTGATCGTGTTTATTTTTAGAGTGGGGGAATTAGTTTTAGGAGGGCGGGGGGGATTGGTGTTAGTATGCAGGGGTTGGGGGGGTTTGGGGTTAGTTTTTAGGGGTTAGTTTTTAGGGGGTGTGCGTGATCGTGTTTGTTTTAAGGATGTGTTGGTGATCGAGTATATTTTTAGGGTGGGAGGGAATTAGTTTAGTGTGTGTGGGTGATCGTGTTTATTTTTAGGCAGGGGGAATTCGTTTTTAAGGGGTGGGGGATGGGGGTACTAGTTGGAAAGCATTTTTTAACACGCATTCCTTTACCACGAAAAATCGTGGTAAAGGAATGCGTGGTAAAAAAATCGTGGTTTAGACAAGGTCGTGGTTGCGACCTCGTTGTTAGGGAAGTCGTGGTTGGGGAACTCGTTGTTCCAACATACAACCTCAATCAACTCCACCCTGGTTGTGACAATAAATGCCTTGACCTGGCAGTCAGATAAATTCGAACTACAACTGGATTTGATTCACACCTTAGCCACGTCCATCTCAACGATGGAGAGCAAACTTGATGCTCTGGAACAAAGGGAGAAATGTACCTGTACAGCTGAAAGGGGAAAATCAATATACGCTTGCTACCGAGTAGTTGAAAAGCTATGTACTGTACCAAGGTCCTAACCTTAATGATCACGAATTGGAAGCTCGCCCTTGAATGCCCAGCAAAAGTTAGCACTCGACCGTCATATTAAAAATTGCCTTATTCTGCAATCACACCCCTGGACATGGCACATGATTTATCTGAAAGAAACAGTTAGTTATAGATTCCTTACCTTAGAATTACCCCCAGGCGTCAGACTGGATCCGGAAAGTTTTCGTCAGCAGTACCCCTGCGCGTTGGAAGGTGGCGTCGGTTGACTCCACGTTCGTCGTCGGCGTTGTGGTCACCGACATGACGTCGCGGTAGCTACATAGATGCCGCCCTCGCGCGCTGACGTCAGTTCTTTCTTTTTCCGCGCCAGCAAGCGCAGATCCGGAGAGAGTGGTACCCCAGTCATTTTTTGACTAAGCTTTTTCTCGACTTTTGTCGACTTTGTTGTTTTTGAGTCCATCGACTCCTGGTGTACGAGGGATGCACAGCTTTAAGGCTTGCGGTTCCTGTAACCGACTGATGTCGGTGACGGATCCGCACCGCGTGTGCTTCTACTGCCTGGAGCACGACCACGACCCCAAGTCGTGCTCCGACTGCCGGACCATGGCCCGAAGTCTTTGCGGGAGCGGTCCTGAAAGCTCCTCGAGGCCCGGCAGTCGGCTCTGCGTCGCTCGAGGTCCCGGTCGCGGAGGAGGTTGAGGGACCGATCGCGGAGCCAACACCATTCTTCGTCGAAGTCTTCGCACTCGGGGTCAGGTAAGTCGAAGCACAAAAAGAAGTCGAAGAAGCATCGTCGCTCTTCGACTTCTCCCCGTCTGTCGGCCGACGCGACGAGGGGTGCGGGTGGTGCCACTCCCGCGGCTCCGCGTGCGGAGCCTGCTCGGTCGACTTAGGGTTCCCCCCCTTTCCGGGACCCGGTGCGACCCCTGCCTAGCTTCGGAGTTTCTACGAAGCGATGCATGCCATCTTTGGGCAGCCCGACTCCGCCGGCGCGCCTTCAGGCCCCGCGCACTCGGCTGGGGGCCCTGGGCCTTCGGCGTCAGTGGCATCGGCCTCGGCACCGCAGGGTCCCCTTGGATCCAGGCCTCGATCCGGATCGGCGCCGGTCGACCTCGTTATGCCTCCCCCGGCGCCGATTCCACCAGCACCACGTCCGCCACCGGCATCAGCTGTGTCCCCAGCCAACGTCGACCCCGGCCTCCACCGTGAGGTAGACAGGGAGTCGGACCGGATCTGGCGCCAACGGGTACTTTTGTGCCCCTCTTCTACCCTGGCTCTTTGAGATCAGAATGGCAGCCAGAGGAGGGTAAAGAGGACTGGGAGGGGTCTGGGGACCCTTTGACTGACCAGTACGAACAGGACTGGTGAGAGGAACTGGGGGAAGCCAGTGGTCTGGATACCTCACCAGACCTTGGCATGTTGTCTCCTCCTACGGTGGCTACGGAGGAGGGAGCGTCATACGCAGTGGTGTTGCGTAGGGCGGCCGAGGCTCTCCACCTCGAGCTACCTACGGTGGCAGTCAGGACTAACCTCCTGACAGAGGTCCTTCAACCGGCAGCAAGCTCTTCGGAGCCCCTGCTGCCGTTTAATGAAGCCCTCACGGACATCCTTTTGGGCACTTGGTCCAGGCCCAACACAGGGGCTCATGTGGACAGGATGATTGCCCGACGCCACCGCCCGGCCCCGGGCGACCCCACTTTCCTCTCCCAACACCCCACCCCTGAGAGCTTGGTGGTCCAAGCCTCCACTTCTAAAGGCGCCTTCCCTACTGCACCACCGGATAGGGAATCCAAAAAGCTGGACCACCTTGGGAAGAAAAGGTTTTCTTCCGCCAGCTTGGGACTGCGGTCGGTAAACACCGCATGTCTGTTGGGCCATTACATCCACTCTGTGTGGGATATGGTGGCGCAGGTGCTGCCCCAGTGCCCGGAGGAGGCCCGGGCTGTACTCTCCCGTGCGGTTGCCGAGGGGAGAGACGCAGCGAAGTTTACCATCTGCTGTGGACTAGATACCGCCGACGCACTTGGCAGGACGATTTCCACGTCGGTAGCACTTCGACGCTACGCCTGGTTGCGTTCGACTGGTTTTTCCAGGGATGTCCAATCCACCCTTATGGGCATGCCCTTTGATGGTCGTCGCCTTTTCGGCGACAAGGCAGACAACGCGCTAGAGTGCTTTAAGGACTCCCGGGCTACGGCCAGGTCCTTGGGCCCCTCCACCACCTGCCCTGCGCAGTCTGCCTTTCGCCCCTTTCATGGTTACGGAAGGGGTGCCCCGCTACGTCCCGCCCTGAGCCACAGGCCGGCGCAAGCTGTTCAGCCCCAGCGCAGACGGGGATGTGGGAACCACTGCTGTGGTTATGGGGGCCAGCGAGCGGCCCAGTCCACCACCGCCCCCTCTGCAGCAGCCTCCAAACCCTCCTAGTCTGACCTTTCAGGGCCACCAAACGCCAGTGGGCGGCAGGATCCGCCATCACCTCTCCCACTGGCGCACCATCACGTCGGACAGGTGGGTTTTGCAAATAGTCCGAAGGTGCTACTCCCTCCCCTTCGAGACTACCCCTTCCTTCATGCCACCTCAGTACCATCGCATGTCGGAGGATCACCTGGCCCTTCTCCAACAGGAAGTTTTGGCACTCTTGGCCAAGGGTGCCATCGAGTGTGTTCCTGCCCCAGAAGTAGGTCGTGGTTGCTATTTCCACTACTTTCTGTTGCCCAAGAAGGACAAAGGCCTGCGTCCTATCTTGGATCTCAGGAACATCAACCGCTTCCTCCGGAAGGAGAAGTTCAAAATGTTGACGCTCGCTCAGGTCTTGTCTGCCCTCGATCCTGGAGACTGGATGGTAGCGTTGGACTTGCAGGACGCTTACTTTCACATCCCCGTCCTGCCGGCCCACCGGCGTTACATGCGGTTCATGGTAGACCACGAGCATTTTCAGTTTACTGTGCTCCCCTTTGGCCTTACCAGCGCCCCTCGGGTGTTCACAAAAGTGATGGCGGTGGTCGCAGCTCATCTGGGCAGATCAGGGGTTCCAGTCTTCCCCTATCTCGACGACTGGCTGTTGAAGGCAGGCTCGCCCCAGGCTGTCGTCTCCCACCTCCAGACTACGGCCGACCTCCTGCATTCGCTGGGGTTCTCCATCAACGTGCCGAAGTCTCACCTGACCCCCTCTCAGAAGCTCCTCTTCATCGGAGCGGTTCTGGACACGACGCAGTTTCGGGTTTTTCCTCCCGAACAGCGAGTCCGGGATATTCGGGCTATGATTCCGATCTTTCAGCCTCTATCCCGGGTTTCGGTCAGGATGACTCTGAGGCTGCTGGGCCTCATGGCCTCCTGCATCCTGCTGGTAGATCATGCCAGGTGGCATATGCAGGTTCTGCAATGGGACCTGAAGTTCCAGTGGGCGCAGCATCAGGGGAATCTGTCCGATTGCGTCCAGATCTCGGAGGGCACTGCACACCAAATGCAGTGGTGGCTAACGAACCAGGATTGGGTGGACGGCAGATCCCTCTCCCTTCCTCAACCAGACTTCACTGTGGTGACCGACGCATCACTTCTGGGGTGGGGCGGCCACATGGGGGAGGCGGAGATCAGAGGCCTCTGGTCTCCGGCGGAGTCCGGGCTCCACATCAACCTTCTGGAGCTTCGGGCAATTCGTCTTGCACTCAAGGCATTCTTTCCCTCTGTCCGGGGAAGAGTAGTGCAGGTGTTCAAGGACAACACCACCGCCATGTGGTACTGCAACAAACAGGGCGGGGTGGGGTTGTGGACCCTATGTCAGGAGGCCCTCAGCCTCTGGACATGGCTAGAACATCAGAGCATTTCCCTGGTGGTTCAACACCTAGCAGGTTTCTTGAACGCCAGGGCAGACGAACTCAGCCGCAGGTGCATGATGGATCACGAATGGCGTCTTCACTCGGAGGTGGTGCAAGGTCTCTTTCAGCAGTGGGGAGAGCCTTGGTTAGATCTATTTGCCACCGAAGAGAACGCGGAATGTCAGCAGTTCTGCGCGTTGGAATTTCCAAGGCACACTCGCTAGGCGACGTTTGGCGTCGCGAGTGGAGTTGCGGTCTTCTATACGTTTTTCCGCCTATACCACTTCTGCCCAGAGTGCTGAAGAAGATCAAGCGCGACCGGGCCCAAGTCATTCTTGTGGCTCCGGATTGGGCACGAAGAGTCTGGTATCCCGAGCTTCTCAACATGGCCATCGATCCTCTGATCCGACTGCCTCTTCGGGAGGATCTTCTGTCGCAGCAGCAGGGGACGGTCCTCCACCCGAACCTGTCCAGCCTCCACCTCCTTGCGTGGAGATTGAGCGGCGGCAGTTAACGACTTTTGACCTGCCTCCCGAAGTCTGTGATGTTATCTTGGCAGCCAGGCGTCCCTCCACTAAGACGGTATATGCCTGCCGATGGAACAAATTTGTGGCATGGTGCACAGCAAAGGCTGTGGATCACCTTTCCGCCCCTCTTACTGAGGTCCTCTTGTTCCTCCTTTCTTTGGCCCAGCAGGGCTCTGCTCTGGGCACTATCAAGGGCTACCTCTCGGCCATTTCTGCCTTTCTTAGGCTTCCTGATCAGCCTTCTCTTTTCAAGTCCCCTGTTGTAAATAGATTCCTTAAGGGCATTACTCATCTTTTTCCTCCTGTTCCCTTCGTAATGCCCCAGTGGGACTTGAACTTGGTTCTTACCTATCTTATGTGCGCTCCCTTTGAGCCACTACATAACTGTCCTCTCAGGCTTCTCACTTTGAAAACTGCCTTTCTGGTGGCCATCACCTCTGTTCGCAGGGTGAGTGAGCTCCAAGCACTTTCTTCCAAGCCTCCTTTTCTGGCTGTTCATCCGGAGAAGGTCGTCCTAAGAACTAGACCTTCCTTTCTTCCCAAGGTGGTTACTTCTTTTTACATTGGCCAAACCATCACTTTGCCCATCTTCTTTCCGCCTCCGCATCCTTCAAAAGAGGATGAGATGCTCCACCGTCTGGATCCAAAACGTGCGCTTTCCTTCTACTTGGATCGCACAAAGCAATTCCGGGTGGACGACCAGCTCTTTGTTGGTTACGTGGGCGCTAAGAAAGGTCGGGCCGTGCACAAACAGACCATCTCCAGGTGGGTTGTTCTGTGCATCAAAGCCTGCTATTCTTTGGCAAAGAAGGAGCCTCCAGTGGGACTGCGCGCCCATTCCACCAGGGCAACAGCAGCTACCACTGCTTTGGGACGAGGAGTCCCCCTACATGACATCTGTCAGGCAGCTACGTGGGCATCGTTGCACACGTTCACCAAACACTACTGCCTGGACAGCCAAGTCCGGAGAGACGGCTTCTTTGGCCGTTCTGTTCTACAGGACTTTCTGGTGTGAACTTAGTTCGCAGACCCACCACCGGGGTTGGTATTGCTGGGGTATCTATTCTAAGGTAAGGAATCTATAACTAACTATTTCTTTCAGATGCACAAGTTACTTACCTTCGGTAACGATATATCTGTAAGAAACATAGGTTAGTTATAGATTCCTTACCGCCCCACCCATCCTCCCCGTTCTGCGAACTGGCTACTAGGGTTAAGGACATCCTTTCAGGTCCCTAGTTTTGTGCACCAGTGGTCAGTGTCTTGCATGGCTCTGCGCTTCTGGCGTGGAAAGTCGTGTACAGAACTGACGTCAGCGCGCGAGGACGGCGTCTATGTAGCTACCGCGACATCATCCCGGCGACCACGACGCCGACGATGAACGCGGAGTCGACCGACGCCACCTGCCGACGCGCAGGGGTACTGCTGACGAAAAACTTTCCGGATCCAGTCTGACGTCTGGGGGTAATTCTAAGGTAAGGAATCTATAACTAACCTATGTTTCTTACAGATATATCATTACCGAAGGTAAGTAACTTGTTCATCAACAGCACAGGGAGAACCAGTGTATGGAGACACATCCAACTAGCTTTGTCATGGAATCATCTGTCAACACCCTTCCCATCCCTTGGGAGGGCACACCCAGGGCAGATCAAAAGGACCAAGAACATGCAGCAAATGAAAATATTCCATTATGTTGCATAACATCTGATTAGATAAATCAAGGGGAAGCAAAATGTGAGAAAATTCAATGGACTAGAATACTCTATAAAAAATCAAAAAAGAGACTAAAAAAGGCTAAAAACAAAGCCGAGAAACCACTGTTGCAAACTTCACGCAATAGTGAGCACCAAATGTTTGTAAACACAACAGAAGACAACCCAGCCAGTACGTACCCAATATTCAAGGGAAAGGTGCTATCCAAGAAAACAGATGAGACTTTGAAAACAACGCAACAGCCTGCACCCATATTGCTAAGTCAGCCTGCATTAGATGTCCCCACAAGTTCAATTGCTACCCAGGATGTACCAGAATTTTACACTTTTCCCCAAGCCCAGCCCGAGGTCATACAATCCACAAACCTTTATTCCAGAAAAGGTTTTCAAAGCCAGCCAACAATTACAATGGTGCCACAAAAAATACAGGGCCCCGTCAATGTGACAATCTTAAATTTGCAGCCTCAACCGGCCTAAGCACAAAAAACTCCCGGATGAAGACACTCGGAGGCAATTTTACCATCAACAAGATTATAAATGACCCCACGCTGACAAAACTGATCCTCACACCGCAATATCTATCTGAGGGTCAACATGACATCTTAAATATATCAAATATGCTGTGTCTTTTTAAAAATATTCCAAACCTAGCAAGCACAACCACGGAAGACATCCTGGGGGTAGAAATAAAAATCCAGGCAAACAGCAAGCATGGAAGAGAATCGACCATATTATTGCTAATAAAAAACCCTCACTGGCTATGGAAATCTTGACTAGATAATTAAACTTTGAGGAGTGGGGCATTAAGATCATGAAACTAGCGGTACCTAACTATCCGCACATACTGACGGAACAGAGAGAACCACTAAGTGCTCACGACCACCTCCACAGCATCCTAAGAGGGGTAGGACATTCACAACTAAACCTGCCCAATAACAAGTTGCCAATCTCACGATCCTACTCTAACAGAATGGGCCCACCCGGGAGAATTGCTTCAGAGTATGAGAAGAAAAAACAAGAAAAAGGCTGGGGCTGGACATTCACAACTAAACTTGCCCTGTAACAAGCTACCAATCTCACGATCCTTCTCTAACAGAATGGGCCCAACCAGAAGAATAGCTTCGGAGCACGAAAAGAAAGAACAAGAAAAAGACTGGGGCTGGCTGTCGTACACCCTCTCGAGTGACACCCAACAATATTCTTAGCACAAACAGGTATCTACCTCAGGAAGGCCCAGAAAGAACACGAAACATAAACATAATATCATGGAATGCCACCGGGTTGTCAAAACGACTCAAATCTTCATCTGCAAACTCGCTCATGAAGAATGCCGATCTACTATGTTTTCATGTGTCTTGGTAAACAAGCCCCTCAACAATCCCTAGATTCCATGAAGTACAACAAGCCACAATAAGAACAAACATCTTTGGGAGGCCTTCAGGTGGCCTCTCAATATATGTAAGCATTGGCTTAGAACTGAAATTAAAAAAGATTGAAGTATGTGATGAAATAATCCAATTAGTCACTTTGGAAGGCCTGCACATAAATGACCAGCAGACAAAGATACTGTTGGCCAACATTTATTTCAATTTTTTTGGCCCAGGACGAGCAGACAGACTGATTCAATTATGCAAATCCCTAGCATGTAGGCTTTGTGAACATACCAACCATGAAGTTATAATTTGTGGAAACTTCAACCTCCGCCATTTGGGGATGGCTATGACAAACTCCACCTCAGCGGGCTGCGGAACTAATCCGCTCCGTTCTCTTAAAAATTACAGTCTCAAGTCCATACAGAACACACAGGAAGATAATTCTGTGGCCCCAAAATTGCAAAAAATCTTCAAGGGAATGAGCACCCTGGGCTATGTGTTCACCACTGACAAAGTTTTAAGGTCCTTAGACAACTTTGAAATTTCAATACACTATGAGAGCAACCATCCCCCTCTCTTCACTATCGTTAAAGCTAGTACTAGCAAATGAAATGATCGAAGAGTAGTGGGTCAATCAACTGTAGTTGAATGCCGGCTGCTGTTTAGAAGAGTAAAATGGGGCCCAGTTTATATGCAGAAATTTGCATCTTGGAAATTAACTAGAGGGCCATACTGAGAGAAAGTGCCCTCTTTCTGCCTGGTTGCCCCCACTTTTTGCTGAACTGCTGATGTACTTTGACTGAGTGTGCCCTGGGCTCCTGCCAATCAGGTACCCAGGGCCTATGTTCTTTCCCTAAAACTGCATTGAAGGCCAAACCCAATTGGCACTCTCTGGCCACAGGTCAGTCCCTGATAAATGGTACCACAGGTACCCAGGGCACTGTGACCAGGGAAGGCCCCTAAGGGCTGCAGCACTTTTTGTGCCACCCTTAGAGGCCCTGTACCTTTACACTCACACACTGCCTTTGCAGGCTGCGTGTTTTGGTGCAGAACAAAGTGAAGAGTCGACAGGGCACACATCCCTGTGTGCCATGCCTACAACCCACTGCCCTGGCATAGATCAGCCACCCCTCTAGCTGGGTGCACTATACCAGTGGTGAGGGTAGAGGTGCATAAGCCCTGTACCCCTACAGTGTCTCAGTCCATTCTTAGACATTGTAAGTGCAGAAATGCCATTAAGAGTAGATGGTACTGGGAGTTTGTCATTACAAACTCCACAGTACCATTATGGCTTTACTGAAAACTGAGAAGTTTGGTATCAAACGTCTCAGCACATTAAACCCACACTGATGTCACAGTGGGATTTAATGAAAAATGCACACAGAGGGCATCTTAGAGATGCCCCCTGAAAAATGACCTACCACTAGTGTCCAGGCTGAGTGGCTGCTCGCCAGCTGCCACCACCAGACATGTTTCTGGACCCCTGGGTCAAGAGCCTGCTGCTCTCAGGGGTCTGAAACAATGCACATCCTGGGACAAGGTGCCAAGCCTCCTCCCCCAGAATGGGCAGGGTCCACGAAGGGGAAGCTTCAAAGGCTTGCCGCCTTTGTGAGCTTCCCCAGGTCTCTTGCTGCTTTCAGGGTCTGGCCCCCACTGGTTCTGACCCCACTTTGGGACGGAGAATCGGCAGGAAAAGCAAGTCAGGCAGAGAGGTGTGCCCACCTTTGCCAACTCCACCCCTCAGGTGGGAGAGGCGAGGTGAAGCACAACTCTCAGTCCCCGCCATCTTGCAGATGGGGGGGGGCCCAGCCAACCAGAGTGAGGCATATGCCCCCTCCCACTGGAGGGTAGCATAATAGGTCCCAACCTTTTACTTACCTGTAACACCCCTAAATCTAGTATTAAGAGGCACCCCTGAACCTTGCCTCCTCAGACAAAAAACTACAAGAAGAAAAGAAGAAGGACCGAACAGCTGTGCCGAAGCTCAGAAGAGGAGGACGCCCACTGGCTTGGTCCCAGCCCTACCGGCCTGTTCCCACTTCGAACCTGCGGAAGCGAAACTCCGGTGTATCCTGCAGCCAGCAACCTCAAGAACCCTGAGGACCTGCCTTGCCTTCCAAAGAAAAGAGTTTGTCTCCCGTGAACACCGGATTTGTTCACCAACACACTCCAGCTCCGGCGAAATCTGCGAGTCTGCACCATTCTGCACCCGTCGCCCACGGCCCAAGTTCGAGTGGCCCAACACCACGAGGTGGTCTCCCCGGTGATCCAGACCCGAGATTCAGAGATCCCTGACCTGCCTCAAGCCTCCAGCCGACGCCTGCATCCTCAATCCGGAAGGTCCCCCCAACCTCGACCAGGAGCTGGTAAGAAGATCCGACCCTAAAAGACACCCCTGTACCCAATGCCCCACAGCCTTGGGTGGCCCAACCGACAGTGTCTAGCCAACCCCCAACATCCCAACTTACCTCTCCAAGTGGTGGTCGTACCCAGAAGACCTTCGTCCCCAAGCATGCAGTGTGTTTGCAAACCGGAGACTCCCCATTGAAAGTAACAGGGCACCCGACGACAAACCAGCACCCTACACCCGGCCGCCTTAGTGCCGCTGAGGGTGTACCTTTGGTGCTATCTTGAACCCCCATTTGCCCTGAGCTTAAGTCCAGGAGCTTTGCTCCCACAACCTTGTGGCCTGCTCGTGAGCAGCCACCAACCGTAGGCCCCTATCCCCGTTGGATAACATTGGGCCTCAGCACTCTGCACCCGGCCGCCCTAGTGCGGCTGAGGGTGTAACAAAAGTGCATCCTTGACCCTGGGGGACCCCTGAGCCTAACCCCGGAAACCCAATTACCACAACAAAGTACTTACCTGTTAACCGATAACACTATTTCCTCCCATAGGATAACATTGGCTATTTTCTGTGAAAAAGTTTCTGAGTGTGGAGTTGGAAAATCTATAAAAGTCTCTAAAACTGTAACCAAATAACCAAAACGCTTTTACTTACCTGTTTACAGGAAATGTCCCAGTGCAGTATCAAGGTATACTACACTGTGTAAGAAAAGTAATCTGTAAAGTAATCTACTTGACATCCTATTGAAAAGCCAATACAAAGTATATGTACAATATTTCAAAGCATTGCATTAACAGTAATTCTACCATTCAAATTGTATTATTACTGCAAAGTATAAATCACTTGCCTGTGCCAGGCTTGCTTGGTTCTAGGAAATAAAATAACTAAAAGAATATTTTTTATACAAACAAAATTGGTCTGAGTTCAGTCTTTGAGTGTGTGACAATCATTTGCTGATGGAGTGTGTACAACAAATGCTTAACACTACCATCTGATAAAGCCTTACTGCTTGCCCACACTACCACAAATAGAGAGTAAGGTGCTATCTACTTTTACCTCTGCCTACCTTTGGGGTTCCACTGGACTCTGTGCACACTATACCTCACTTTGGTATAGTATATGCAGAGCCAGATTCCTACACATACCTTAAAAACCAAAATGGCAAATACCTACTGGACAACTGGGGCATAATTATCAATAAAATTCACTAAGCTTTAGGTAACACCTCGGCGCCTCTTCGGACATCCACAAAGCCCCCATCTAAAAATGGCTATCTAATATCAAAGCACGAAATATCGGAAAGTAAACGTAACATACAAATCATCTCTAAAAAATGTGCCAAAAAACAAGTAAAGTGGAAATAAAAATAAGACTACAGTCCTTAAAACACAACACAAAAGACCAGGTCTGGGAGGCAAAACGTGAGCAAGCGGCCAATGAGTGACTACACATATATACCCTATTGGGCAAACAAAATCAAGCGGACCTAAAGAGGTACATCAGAGGTAAAACATGCTCGGAACCATCTAAAATAAATGTGATTTACGAACACCAGTGGACACTACATGTAAAAAATCTATATGTAGTTAAAACGGTAAGCAACTACGCTTCTTGCACGCCAGCTGCCATTATGAAAACCCTGAACCCAGAGGTGGCACTAACCGTTGATGGAATTTCAAAAATCTTAAAGAAAATAAGACCTTCCGGAGCCCCAGGTCCCAATGGTATTCCTGCTCAGGTCTTCAAAGATGATACTAACCTGTGGACAGAATGCTATTTCCACTACACCAATCATGCTATCCACCCAGGAGGTTCCAGAGAACTGGAGGGGCTCGATTCTGCACCCTATATTCAAGAAGGGCGACAGGCAGGATCCAGCAAACTATCGCTTTATCGCCCTCCTGAAAATTGTAGCTAAGGTGTATGCCTCCGTTCTCCTGAAAGAGCAGAAGAACTGGGCTGAGGCAAATGAGACAATCCTGTGCTGCCAAACCGTTTTCAGGGCAAACTCCTCAACCTTGGACAACAAAGAGGCACTTTTCTACTTAATCCACCAGGCCACCAGCCAGAAGCAGCTTCCCTTCTATGCGTGCTTTGTTGATTATTTGGCTGCGTTTGACTCTGTAGATCAGAGGTCTTCAAACTGTGGGGCACGACCCCCAGGGGGGTCGTGGAGTCCTAGGAAGGGGGTCGCAGATTCCCCAGCTTAACTTGTCCCTGAAAAAATACAGCCGTCCTGGGACGGCTAATTGAGATCGTTGTCAGCTGCTTGCCTGAATGAAAGGCAAATGCGCCTTATCTGGTAATCTGCAAGTGTAAAGGATTCTTGGGGGCAGTTCTGGCTCTTTGTGAAGGCAAAGATAAGTGTTTTTTTTAGTGGAAGTGCAAAGAGTTAACTACAGGGCTGGGAAGTTCTTGCTTTTAATTTTAACTGCATTTACACAGCCCTTAGTGCCCCTAAAGAGGTGTTGAAGGGACAGTTATGTAAAAAGAAAACTGCATTACATACGCTCTGGTATTATTAAAACCTACATTTTAAAAGCACCATTTTATTGTAAATCTATGCGCACGTTTTGCAGCATTCTATCTTACCCTGTGTGTGATGCAAGTATAAAAATTGACTTACATATTCACAGTGCTTTCCGTCACAGGCTGTGACTTCGTAGCACTAAAAATACACATCACTATTCTCCACTGCACCAATCAAGTTTTAATTCTGTGGTTCTCTGGTTACACACAGACCTCTGCAGTGCATTATCTAATAGAGGTTTCATAATGTACTACAGTGCATTTCCCACTGAGCAATAACTTTTTTTATTTATTTTTCATTTACGCTGCCCATTATTTTATATGTAGATACCTGAAGGTGAAAGACCTAAAAATGTACAGAATATTTTGGGCTTATTTATGAGAGGCGTGCATCGCCAAAGCATTACTTTTTTGATGCTCCGGTGGCGCAAGCATCTCAACCATACCTATGAGGCAGTGCAAAGTCACCCTGCATGGCTTTGCACTGCCTCATAGATATGGAGTAAGACATAGCAGCGCAAGTCACTGCGTTGCCTTACTCTGCGTCAAGGAGGTGTTCCATGGGCTTTGCGTGGGGTTCCCACGCAAAGCCCATGGATTTTGATGCTGCCCCATATTTACAAAATCACGTAAACCTGGGGCAGCTCCAAAAACTGACGCCTCTCCAGTGGAGGCGTAACGAGGAGAAATGTTTTAATTTCTCCTCGTTTTTTCCTCTTTCCGTGTGTGCTGCATTCTGCAGCTCTCATAGAAATAGGAAAACGCCCTCAGGATTGTTTTGGTGAAGGAAGGTGCCTCTTCCCGTACAAAAACTATTCTGCCTACGTTGGTGCTAGGCAGCAATTTGTGAAGGGAAAGGACTGGAATGCACTGTATTTCATAATTACAGTGCATTCCTGCCCTTTCACATTGGCATAGGGCAGCGCCGCAAGAAGACTTGCAGCGCTGCCCTACACCAATTCCTCATAAATGAGGCCCTTTGTTTTTAGCTACACCTTTGGCTACACCCCTACGCTCAATGACCTTTGGTTTGCTAAACACTGTTTAATATCATTTCCCCACTGTAAAAATTATTTGCTGTGGTAATTGGGGGCTGTTAGAAATGGGGGTCTCTAGTTGGCAATGGTTTTCACCTTTGTCCAAGTAGGGACCCTTCCTTCTAGTCAGGGTAAGAGGGATACACTACTGAAATAACCCCTGCTCACCCCCTTGGTAGCTTGGCACGAGCAGTCAGGCTTATTTCAGAGGCAGTGTGTAAAGGATTTGCACATAACCAACAGCAATACACTGAAGACACTACAAAAGGACACCACACCAGTTTAGAAAAATATCCAATACTTTATATATTCAAAACAAGACTAAAACGATAAAAATCCAACATACAGTACTTAAAAATATGTACTTTGCGGGGAGCTGGCGTCGGTCGGTCCGGACTGCGGTGTGGGACGGGGCAGTGTGTCACAAGACTTACGAGCAGTGCTCCCAACCCACGGTGCGGTCACGGTTGTCGAAGTCAGTGACGGCATCGGTGAGACCAGGGCGGCGAAGTGAAGCGAGGCGGTGCGGAGTGCTGTGCCCACCGGTCACGGTGCAAGCAGCAGCTCAGCGGCTGTCATCAGTGAGACCAGGGTTGCGGTGCGAGATGCAGCGGTGCCCTCTGCGGTGCCTTCTGGGCACGGAGCCAGCAGCAGAGTCAGTGACGGAGTCGGTTGCTTTCGCCCTCTGTGGCAACTGAAACCACGGTTCCAGAGGCGGTACCCAGAGGTCAGTGAAGTCTTTGCGGTCCCTGAGACTTCAGAACAGGAGGCAACAAGTAAAGAAAGTTCAGTCCAGTCCTTTCACTGCCCAAGGCAGAAGCAGCAACTGCAGGCCAAACCAACAAAGCAACAACACAGCAAAGATGCAGTACTCCTCTTGGCAGTTCTTCCAGCTCTTCTTCTTGGCAGGTTCCTTGATTCCAGCGAGTTCTAAAGTTCTAGGGTCTGGACCCCAATATTTATACTCTGTTTCTCTTTGTGCTTTTGGGCAGAGAGTGCCTGTGCCCAGCCCAAACCAGTTCCATCTTTTCTGGCCCAGCTTCCTGGCAGGAGGTGGAGACAGCATTGTCCAAGGCAGACCAGGCCCATTCAGGTGCAAGGAAATCTCCTCCCACTGCTATAAATACAGCCCAGGTCTATTCAGCCCAGCCCTGACTCATCCAGGAAAGGCAGGACACACCTTGAACCCCCCAGTGGCTGTCTGATGAGAATGCACATCCCCAGCCCCTGTCACTCCAAAGCCAGACAGTCAATCCACAAACCCAGCAGAGGCACACAGGATGGCTAAGCAAGAAAATACCTACTTTCTAAAAGTGGTATTTTCAAACACAGAACTATAAACATCATCTTTACTAAAAGATGCATTTTTATTCAGGCATGCTAAACCCCATTTCTCCCTCTTGTCCCAATGGGAAGATATGCTTATAAGATGTTATAAGTAAACTCCCATTCTATCCTATGGGACAGATAGCCTTTCCATAGTGAAAAATGAAACACACTGTAATTCACTACCAGGACATGTCTCACACACACCAGTACATGTCCTACCTTTAATATACACGGCACCCTGCCCACAGGGGTACCTTGGGCCTACCTTAGGAGTGACTTACATGTAAGAAAAGTGAAGATTAGGGCTTGGCAAGTGTGTGCACTTGCCAGGTCGACATGGCAGTTACAAACTGCGCAGACACTGCAGTGGCAGGTCTGATAACCCTTTTCAGGGCTGCATGGGTGAGTGGCATAATCAGTACTGCAATCCCACCAGCAGCATTTGATTTACAGGCCCTGGCACCCTCAGTGCACTTTACTAGGGACTTACTAGTAAGTCAAACATGCCAATCATGGAAACACCAATCCATAATACAATTTACAATAGGAGCACTTGCACTTTAACACTGAAAAGCAGTGAGAAAGTGTGCAGAGACACTGAACCAGCAAAAACAGAGCCAAAACTAGGAGCTCAGAAAGGAAAAAAACAGGGGAAACATGCAAAAAGATGCCAGGTCTAACAGGGGCATTTATGGTTGTCGATAGATGTTGATGATGAGGAAAACCAGTTTCTAGAAAATTTTGTCAGAAGGGGTCCTTATGCCTAAAAAGGTTTGACAAGGGGGTCTCAACATCAAAAAGTTTGAAGACCACTGCTGTAGATTCAGAAAACTTTGTGGAGGAAACCTAAAGGGTGGGGCATCCCAAATAACTTACTGCAGGCAATCTTATCATTGTTTACCTCTACATGGGTGAGGGTCAAGCTATCGCAGATCGCGCTAACAAGGAAAATTCCAACTGATAATGGCTTAAAGCAACGGTGTGTGCTTGTGTCTTTACTATTCAGTCTTTGCACTGCCGACATGGGCTCAGCACTGAAACAGGTCAACTTAACCACACCAAAAATTGGAGCTAATAAAGTCACGATATTACGATACAATGACTACATTGTTCTCCTGGACAACTTCAGAATATGGATTCAGAAAGCGCTTAAAGCCCTTGACAAATATAACTAGGCCTACATAACTGTGGCAAACGGCGCAAAGACTAAAGTAGTCACCTCTGGCAGGCCACATAAGAAAATGAATCTTGCTTCGAGCCTGGGTCCACTAAAGATCCAAAGCACCAAATCTTATAACTGTTTGGGAGTCTGGCTATCATCAAAGGGAGGAGCAAAAGCACTCTTGAGGCACCTAGATGCAAAGGCAGAGGCTGTAATCTTCAGAATATATCAATTGAACAACTCTCTTGAAAGCCCCTCCAAGTCCAAATATGACGTGTAATAGGAGCAACACGTGTAAAATATGGCTACAAAGCAATTTCGGGCCAGTTCCTCAAAGTTATGGAAAAACTCCAGCATAAAGTTTATAAAGGGTTTTTCAGATTACCGTCATACATACGTGAATGTCTGGTTAGGCTGAAATTCGGGCTAGAGGGCAAATCATGGGCATTTACATGATTATAAAAGCGCTGCCTAAGTCTTTGGAAGCTGTCCTTTAGAATATCTTTTAATAAGGAAAGAATCCTTGGTCAAATTATCTCCAAAGGCCAATTGCCTCTCTCCAAATAGACCAGATGGAGTATGTTGTAGAGCGGGTTGGACACGCGAACCAGGTTCATTCTGGTCAAAGATTTTACCCTCTGACTTAGTCCTTTAAATCTCAATCCAGCACAGTACATTTCTAAACCTGCCCCCAGACCTCTAAGGAAGCACTCAGAGAGTCAAGCAGAGACCAACAGCAGGGTCCAATTCCGGTCAGGTTACCACTGGTCATCTGGGCAGTTGCAGTAAATGCTTCTTGTAGCTTGTTGTATCAGGGTAGCTTGAACAGGAGGTCAACATTATGACTCTTAGGGGCATATTTACAAGCCCCTATCACCACCACAGCATCACTTTTTTTGACGTTGTAGTGGCGATAGGGGTTTTGTCTTATTCACTTAAAGTGGCTTAAAGCCGCCTTGTGAATAAGGCACCCTTTCTTGCTATACTTAGCGTGAAAGGGATGGGCAATGAGTGTTGTGGGCGTTCCACCGCAACACCCATTCATTTTGACGCTGCCCCATATTTACAACGGTGGCAGCGCCAAAATTAAGACCAGGGAAAACCTGGTCTTACCCTGGCGCAACGAGGAGAAATGTTTAATTTCTCCTCGTTTTTGCTGTTTCTATGTGTGCTGCGTTGTGCAAGGATTGGGCAAGGGAGTTCCAGCATCCAGTTCCTACAAACAAGAGGTCCGGAGCGAGGTCGTCGCATTAGGTAAGTTATATTTTATTTTTTACATTACATTTTGCGAGTGCCCCTGCCCCTTCTCCCTGTAGATGCCAGCCGCCACTGAGGATGAGCATGCAACAGTCCATTGGGCCGCTGTTTTCTTCTAAACCCCCGATCCGGGCAGCTGTCAATCAAGATTGGAAGCTGTCCTTTACAGACAGTCCCAACTGTGCAGGTTGTTTCTAGCTGACACCGGCAGTCAGTAACGTTTCAGTATGTGGCGCTTCCAAAACATTGATACATCTCATTGTGAATTGTACGGAAGGGGAAAATTCCACTTTGCCACTGCCTTTTACTTGTAATTTGCAAAGAATTGCAATGTTGGAATTTCGAACCAGTAAAATTTATGCTGCTCAAAACATCATTCTGATGCACTGAGTTTTTGTTTTTCACCCACACAAAACCTGCCACTTTGTCTAGTGCAGGATGTGAGATGGTGAAATGCAATTCATACATGTAAACCGCTGTCGGTACAGAATACTTACAGAATGCACAGTATTTCACCTAAATATTGCTTCAAAAATATCACGCTACCTACTATAATATCGTGAAAACATACTGAGGACCAAAATATTGGCAAGGTAAGAATATATAGGTAAGTAAAGATTTACATTACTAAAATCCACATTTAATTACAATGAAAACAGATATAGCTTCAAGGTACATAGATGTGGTGTTAAGAATAGTAAATCTATACTTAACTAATCGCACTTATCTTTTCCATATTTCGGTCTTTGAAATTTGGGACACAAAGTTATGGTATGACGATCTTTTTGAAACGATTTAAAGGAGTGCAATGCTTCAGGCAATCGTCAAGAGTAAGACGTCGTATAGAAATACAATTATGATACAGCATATTACAAAACAACAACACACTGACTCATGAGTGTGCATAGAATACCAACTGTGCACAATAATACGTGTGCAAATGATACTAACAGTGCGAAGAATACTGAGTGAGTTTGAATAAAGGCATTTTGGAGAACTAAGCTTGTATGGAATAGTAAGGTTTCATAGGAATCTCCACTACCAACCCATCGTTCAATATTTACCTGCAATCACTGGCCCAGCTACTGGCAGCAACTTCAATTCCAAATGTATGCAGACAATGTCCAGGTCCACTTGCCACTGAGCTTTCTGGTACAGATCGACAATAACGCCACTTCTCTATAAAACGAGTGTAGCACTGGGTGAAGGAGAGAAGTCTTTCTCTGAAGACATGAAGACTGGCGGGCATATTTACAAGCCCCTAAACCACGGAGCGTCACTTTTTTTGACGCTTCGGTGGCGTTGCACCATTCCCGATATATTTGCAAGGTGGCGCTTAGCCACTTAGCGTGGCTTAAAGCCACCTTGTAAATATGCCCCTTACCGCCGTAGTGTACTGCGGCAAAGAGGCGGGCAGTGAGTGCTGCTGTGGGCGTTCCACCGCAACACCCATTGCTTTTTGACGCTGCCCCAGGTGTACAAGGCTGGGGGCAGCGCCAAAAACGAAGACCAGGTAATACCTGGTCTTAGAATGGCGATACGGGGAGAAATTATTAATTTCTCCTCGTTTGTTATTCTTTTTATGTGTGCTGCATTCTGCAGCAAACATAGAAAGAGCAAATTGCCATTATTGATTGTTTATGCACAGGAAGGTGTCCCTTCCTGCACATAAACAATCGCCCCTGCAGCGCAGGCACCCTTGCAACATTGCGCAAGGGTGCCTGCGCTGGTGATAGCCAGCTTTTTTAGCGTCTGTGCTAGGGGAAATGCAGGGGTGCACCGTATGTTTGTAAATACGGCGCATCCCTGCGTTTTGAAAATGTCAGAGTGCGGCATTGCCAAATTTGGCATAACACCGCGCTCCGGCGTTTTCTTGTAAATATTCCCCTAAAATTCAGAAAGTGAGTAATCCAATAGATTTCAGTCTTCTGTCCAGCTGAGACGAATGCGTTGGGAGCCTCCCCAATGCCTAGCCGGCCAGTCAGAAGTTCATTAAGATGACATGACAATGCTTTTTTTTACCACCAAATCTTAATGGTAGTTCAAAACATCATCTTCTACATCTTGCTACTGAGAAGGGCCATCCTATGGCGCCAGGTTCTGTGCCTCATTGAACTTACCAGGGCATTAGTGCCATCAAGACTTGACTATGAAATCGTAACTATGCAGTCACAGGAAACATCTACATGGCCCCGCTGGCACGCATCGCCAGACAGCACGACCTCAACATAATCTCCTACGCCGACGACACTCAACTGATCCTCTCCCTCACCAAGGACCCCCTCGCCGCCAAATCCAACCTCCATGAAGGAATGAAGGCCGTCGCCGATTGGATGAAGATCAGCCGACTAAAACTGAACACGGAGAAGACAGAGGTCCTCATCCTCGGCTCCAACCCCTCAGCCTGGGACGACTCCTGGTGGCCAACGACGCTGGGAGCAGCCCCGACACCCACCGACCACGCACGCAACCTGGGAGTCATCCTCGACTCAACGCTCTCCATGGCCAAGCAAGTCAACGCAGTCTCATCCTCCTGCTTCAACACCCTCCGCATGCTTCGCAAGATCTACAGGTGGATCCCGACAGACACAAGAAGAACAGTCACCCAGGCCCTCGTCAGTAGCAGACTTGACTATGGGAACGCCCACTACGCGGGAGCCCCGGCCAAGCTCATCAAGCGACTGCAACGCATACAAAACGCCTCCGCACGCCTGATCCTCGATGTACCACGCCACAGCCACATCACCCCCCACCTGAGGAACCTGCACTGGCTCCCCGTCGACAGGAGAATCTCCTTCAAACTCCTCATCCACGCACACAAGGCCCTCCACAAGACTGGCCCAGCCTACCTCAACAGACGACTCCTCTTCTACGTCCCCAACCGCCAACTCCGCTCCGCCGACCTCTCCCTCGCCACCGTCCCTCGCATTCGAAGAACGACCACCGGCGGCAGATCCTTCTCCCACCTCGCCGCCAAGACCTGGAACACCCTTCCACTAAGCCTACGACAGACCCAAGACCTGCTGACCTTCAGGAGGCTACTCAAGACCTGGTTGTTCGACCAGTAGCAGCACCCCCCCTTTTTTCCCTAGCGCCTTGAGACCCTCGCGGGTAAGTAGTGCGCTTTACAAATTCTGTGATTTATTGATTGATTGATTGATTGATTGAAACATTGCTAGCGATTGTTCCGGGTGCTGGACGCTCAATTCTGAAATACAATGTCCCAAGAATTCAGGATGTTTCCCAATCAGGCTGTGCTCAAGAAATAAAAGAAAACATGTCTAAGCCTATGAAAATGCTTTTGTGTGGCTCAGCGAAGCACTGGGACCCATTTTCCTAAGTGATAGGGCGAAAAAAGAGTAAAAAGTGAACATGGGAAAGTCCTTTAACTGATTTATCCAACAAGTGACACTAGTACCAATGGCGGACCCCATTTTAGGAGCCACTGGGCAAGCAGAAAGTACTGGACCACAACTGTGGACGTGGGATCATTTGCCGCAAGATTCCTAGGGTGCGTCCTGCTATGGCTCTTCAAACTGGGCCAAGTATACTCCTTCCGTACTAAAATCTTAGCGCAGTGAAGGTGAGCAGTCAAAGGCTTCTCGGGGAGGCAGTGCAGGCGGTGGAAACTCAGAACTCAAATAGTCACACTGAGAACACAGTAATTCATTGTCCGGCCCAGCGCCTTTCTTATTAAAAAGAGAAGTACTTTAATCTCACAGCAAAAACAAAATACTACACAGATTGTGAGAAAGTAGATTATTAGTGAAAGTGGATGGTAGTCCTCTTCAAGTAATAATGGCACTATTACTTATAAGGGGCAGTTAAGTCTCAATAATTTAAACTTGAGCTCAACCCTTGGTAGTTGTAGCACAGAGCAACAGCCTTAACTTAGGAGAAATGTGTAAAGCATTTATCAGTACCAACACAGTTAAAAAGTAAAACACACAACACAATAAAAATCCCACTCCAATGTATAAATAGGGTAAATATAATGAGCATATTTACCAGATATACGGAATAGGGTGTGGAAATGTACCCAAAAGTGAGCACACTGGTGCAGGGTCACCCTCTCGTCCACGTGTCCAAAGACAAAAAGACAAAGAGACAAAAAGAGATCGGCACTGGAGTTGAAGTAAAACAACAAGTTTATTAATCACTCATGAGCGGGACCACGTCCACACAACACTCTCAAGTATTGTAGGAGGAGGTACACTGAATTCACAAACCATCGTCCTTTTATACAATTTTGTTGCAATGCAAGCATATGGACAGAAATGGAAAGAGCGAGTTTAGACACAGAAAATAGCTATCAGCAAACAAGGGCAGATGGATGACCACTTGGTCAGCAAATAAGAAAGGGGAGCAGGAATGTTTATGGCAGCAGTAAACGGTCAATAGATAGCCTCTAAGACCAGGTGCACCGGCAGCTACAAACCCCAGCACGTACATTGCTTAGCCATGTCGAAAGAGGTCAACTAAAGTTGATGACACAAGCAGGGTGAAAAGGCGAACAGCAGAGGACGAAAGAATTACGAAGGAAGCGAAATGGACACCACAGCCAAAAATGGCTGTCGCTTATGCTAACGTAAAATATTATACGTTTCCACAAGGGGATATGGTTTTTAGAACTTGTAGATAATTTGAGTGCAAAAAGCACAAAGAGCCAAGTGTGGGTATCTGGTTGCTAGACAAAGTCTAAATCAAAAGTTAAGGCTGCAGCGATGGAGTGCGGGTCAGATACTAGGACCAGATTCATCCCGGTGGAAAGCTTTCCTTTGGACTTTGTTGTTTTTCTGTACAAAAGTCCTCGTTGACGAGGTTGTAGGCTGGACGGGCTTCAGGTTGGATTCAGAGGGACTCGTCAATGGCAGTTGGGTGAAGCGCAGGACCTTGGTGGAGCCCCAGCACTGGGGGGAAGTTCAAGGCTCTCAACATCAACAGCAGGAAAACTCCAAGCAGACTAAGGCCCTTATTACGAGTTTGTCTGTCCGACCGACGAAGGACTGTGTCCACGACTGCTAGGAGACCGCTGCACTGGTGGCCTTCCGACTGCCATATTACGAGTTTCCCAAGGGGCCGGTGGTGTGGCTGTGTCGATCTTGCGGCCGTGGGCAGTGTATTTCCATATATATCAATGCCTGTGTGAACATTCCGACCGCATTGGTGTCGAATGCACACATATGCATGATATATGTGGAAAAATACCACCTACCCATTGCCAGAGTCCGAACATATGTGGTCTGTCCCGGTAATGGGTGCAAAATACCAAACCACTTGGCTGTATTTCACCATAGATGGGGTCGTATTCCTTGGGGTAAAGATGCTCCTGTGTAGGGGTGACCTGGAGAAAGGGATCCATGTCGAAATCTGCTTGGAAGAATTGGAAAGGGGTGAGTAAGCACCCTAAATCCTTCATTTCTGCCGACCTTGAGTCAGCTGTCTGACCGCCGCAGTTGGCTCATCGGGAAGCCAACTCGTAGTACGGACGACAGTGTTGCACCTCTGTACCGCCCAAAGGAGGCTGCCTTTCTCCGACAGTGACCTCGGCGGTGTGCTGGTGATGCCAGAAGTCCAGCCACAGTCTTTGCAAAGCCAAACTGCCCAACTCGTAATACGGCGGATGGCTCACCACCGTTGGACCGCCACCGCGGGGATGGCGGTCCATGGACCGGCGAATTCGTAATAAAGCCCTATGTCTGAAGTCTGGGCCCAGGAAGGTGTTGTCGATGTTATTGCTCGACGTTGGTCCTGGTGAAGTTCGAATTTAGAAACTTTTCTGGAAGCCAGGATCCTTTCAGCGAGGCAGATCAGCAAGTTGAGTCTGACTAGCAGTTTGACATCACCGAATCTGGCTCAGCAGTGGTCTGGTGGTAGACTTTGGTTCTTTTTGAAGAAAGATTCAGAAAATAGTTTCCAAGTGTCCAGTCTTACGATCTCGAGGGGGGGAAGAGTGCACTCTTACACCAGCCCAGGGTCTGTGACCATTTGGGCACCACTTGGGGGTTAGGACTCCCAGAGGCCACCAGCAGGGTCCAGGGCATATTCAGTTGCAACAGGTCAGCTGGGCTCAGCAGGGATTTGGGCTTCTTGCAGTTTTTGTGTTCCGGGAGCTGAACAGGAGGCTCAGATTTTGGGGATTCTCTCCACAGGTTCACCAGCAGATGCAGTCCTTCTTCTATCTTCCACAGGTCCAGAGGCGTTCTGGAGAGGTAGGTTAAATATGCCAGTCAGGGATTGGTGAATTCCACATGTTTTTAGGAGTCAGAGCACATACGCTAAGCCCGGGCGGAAATGGCGGAGCTTCATTCCGTGGAATTCCATTAAAAGTCAGCGGAATTCAGCAGAGGAACGGAGTGGGCACCCTGCAGGGACAGAAACAACAGATCTATGCATGCTGCAGTGCATGCAGTGCCAGTAAAAACATGCAGGCTCGTGTGGCGGGGTTTCACTGTGGGCCTCAGGACAGGAGTTAGAAAGGAGATGAGAAGCACTGCATTCAGCGTGTAGTTTAGCTCATTGGTCAAACTGACAGCATTACGATTTCAAGAAATGAGAGCACTCGTATAGCCTTGGATTACTGACACTCACCTGTGTGCCTTTCTTCAGCATTTCGGTGATGGTGGCTGATGGCTCCTCAGGAACCTGTGGTGCCGTGGTCTATTTAGCACCTTGGACTACCCCCTTGGCTCTTGATCGACCATCCCGAGGTTGCAGAACAAGATAAGAGCAGAGATGGGCTCCTGCGTGATCAGGCTGCAGTGTGAGACTCTCTGCGTTCTAAAGTAGGGGACAGGGGAATCAGAAGAAAAGGGCAGCAGGTTGAGCTCCATGCGCTGTGGAAGAAACAGCGGCGGGCAGCATAGGTAAGTGCGGTGGCGCGGGGCAGGGCGCGGCAGAGGGGGAAGCCGTAAACCATGGAATAGGTATTATTTATTTATTTAATTATACCTATTCCGTCTTCTGTCGACCTCCCACCGCGCCCCACCGCGTTTACCTGTGCCGGCCGCCGCTGGGAAGGAAGAAAAGCGTGCCAGCCTTACAGCTGGCTTTTCCAGCACATCCAACCAACCAGCGACTGAAGCCGGCTGCTGCAATTCTCACAAGAGCCTGGGGAGCACTTTCGTCAAAATGCCCAAAAAAACAAAGGCGCTTCACCCGCGCGCACTCTCTTTACTACGGGTGTTACAATAAGTACAGTAAACATAAAAGATGGACAGCACAAAGAAGTAATTAGCACCAGTGCTTTCCTTTATGAATATAGATACACTGCAATCCAGTGCTGCTGACGGCGGAATTTATTAGTAATTCTGCGTTACATGAGTAATGCAGAGTTACTAAATTCCTCCAATTCTGCCAGTGGAATTAAAAATTCCGCCCACTCCTAACATACACTGGGTGCTGGATGGCGGCGGCGCCCTGGTGTTCAGAATCCATACACCAGTAATAACATTTTGCAAAATGCGTGTGTGTGGTGTGGTGTTTTTACCCTCATGAATGTGCACACAGGTGAAACGACCATCTTTGAATGATTTTGATTAAAGCCAAAGAAATCTCATTCCAAGATGGCCATCGTGCAGGTACATGTATGCATGGGTGTCATCTTGGAATGATTCTTATGTTTTCAGAAAAATTCAAAGATGGCCACCACACGTGGAGAAGCTTGTATGTAGGTGAGGACTAAAAATGGAGTAATAAGGGAAGAAAAAATGATTGTGCAGGTCATTTCCCATTTTATGTCACTAAGGTAGTAACTAATTGGGTTCAAAAACACAAGAAAAATCGAAAGCAAAATTTACGGGAGCCAGGGTGTTTTTGTTCACAATATATGGCTGCGTGGAAGCCAGCTGATGAAGAACCTGTCATGCATGACGCACTGCATGTAGAAATGTGACTATAAAGCATATGCAAGTCATCATTGCATTAAATAAAAACCAATTTCCATTGTTTTATCATTCAGATTCGAAACACATCTAAAAAGCAATGATTTATTATGTTTTTGAAAAATAGTTCGACTGATATAATGGAGAAACAACATGAAAACAAAGCAGGAAGACAGCAGTCATACGGCATGAAGATATGAGCCATATAACAAAATTGCAAATGTGCCACGTCCATGAATACTGTGACAAGCTGCAAGCAATTGCAGAAGGGCCAGGGGAAGCACTTCATCATTGCAATGAATACACTGAATATTTAGGATTATGTGAGTAATATCGTGTGCTACATCAATTGGAACTTTCAGCAGAGCAGCCTTTCCTTCAGCGAGAATGTGCTGAAATATGAATTGCCGCATGAAAAGACCACATACTGTTTCAGCAAACTAAATGAAAAGCGTCCGTCATGTCTAATCTAGGAGATAAGCTACTTTACAGCCGCAGACTTTAATAACTCTGGCAGCCCATGACGAGAGGAAGAGACGGGAAGTCCATCAGAAAACCGGAAAATGCATGGGAGGGAAACATTAAGACGCAAATGAAGTGTGAACGGCAGCAGTTTTAAATTCTAGATGTTGCCAGTGAAAAATAGCAGCTCTGTCATCTGTCTCATTTTGATTAGTTGTGCAGAGTAGTGACGATTTTTTTGCCTCAGTGAAGCTACAAGGGAGGGTTGGGAGCAGAACAGCCGACGCCATGCCAGTACTGAGAAAATGGCCTCCTTTACTAGGAGCAAGTTGGGCTTCTATTACATATCCTTTGACTGAGCCGCAAACACTAGCATGCACTAATCAACGCTTTAACTAACCAATACCGCTCCATCCCCCCACCCTGCGAGGGGCGGCTCCTCTGCAATGGCGGAGGAGCGTTGCCCCACTGGCTCAGAGCCAGCAAGTGAAAAATAAAACAATATTTTACTGTCTTTTTATTTTTCACTTGCCGGCTCTAAGCCAGCTTGTGCAGGGAGGGGCGGGGCATGGGAGGGGGGAGGAGGAGTGCTATGTGCACTTCTAAGTGCACATGTGTTGTTGGCCGGCAGTCTCAGGCCGGTCAAACACACATGCGCACTTAGGTTTCTCCAACCTAAGTGCTTTGACCAGCTGGGCTGGAGAAACCCCATAGACTCCCTGACCTGAGCGGAGCGTCTTCTCAGCCAGCTCAGGCCAATACCCGCGCTACTCTCAAGCATGAGAACAGCGCGGTTGATTGGATGGGGTTCTGTGACGCTGCCCCAGTGCCTGCTGGGACAAGGAAGTTCACTGTGGCGTGAGGCTGGAGGCGGCCGGCAGGTTAAGATAAGTGTTTTTTTTTATTACCCTCGCGCGCTCCCTCTCCCGCACTCCCCCGCACCCTCTCCACCTGCCTCACCACCTCTTAATTGTGTCAGCCGCCACTGTAACTAATATAACTATTAATGAATATTTATTGACTTTATCAACATTAGATCTCTCTGCCCGTGTAGGGTCTTTCCATTTTTTCCATCCACTTCACTTTGTAGTCTATCCTGCCTGTCCCGGGATCAGGCTTACTTTTTGCTGTACCTTTTTTTCCCTATCATCCACTGACATTCCCTTTAGTCTTTTACCAATCCCCCAGTTCTTGTTCTTTAAACAGTCACTCCATCAGCAGGAAGATTCTCCTCCGAGGTGTTCCTTCTATCCCCACTTTACTGCTGCAATCTGTGCCAATCTTCCAGGATTCTAGTCCATTTTTCTACATAAATTATTTTCCCAAGCAGGGAAAGGTGAACTCCGCCATGCCGAAATAACACTTGGGCATTTGAAAACTATGGGGCATATTTACAAGCCCCTATCGCCATCACAACACCAATTTCAGTGACGTTGTGATGGCGATAGGGGCCTCGCCTTATTTACAAGGCAGCGTTAAGCCACTTAACGTGGCCTAATGCTGCCTTGTAAATAAGGCACCCTTTCACGCTATACTTAGCATGAATGGGAAGGGCAATGGGTGTTGTGGTGGGCGTCCCTCTGCAACACGCATTGAATTGATGCTGCTCCATATTTACAAGGGCAGCGCCAAAAGGAAGACCAAAAAAATCCTGGTCTTAACATGGCGCAATGAGGAGAAATGCTTTATTTCTCCTCGTGTTTGCTGTTTCCATGTGTGCTGCATTGTGCAGCACACACAGAAACAGCAAAAAACCATTGAATGTTTATGTGCAGGAAGGTGCCCCTTCCTGCACATAAACAATCATTTTAGAAATGACGATTTGCAACTTCTATGTGTGCTGCACAAAGCAGCACACATAGAAGTTACAAATCGCCATTTAAGATTGTTTATGTGCAGGAAGGGACACCTTCCTGCACAAAAACAATCTTTCCCACAACGCAGGCACCCTTTCACTATGGTGCAAGGGTGCCTGCGTTGGCGCTAGGCAGCTGTAATTTGCGCCAGCGCAGGGGGAAATGCAGGGCTGCACGGTATTGTTGTAAATATATTGCAGCCCTGTGTTTCCAAAGTGGTGGAGCACGGCTTTAAGCCAAGAAAGCTAAGGCAGCACTCCACCACTTCCCTAGTAAATATACCAGGGCGCAACAAGAGGCAAATTTCGGGGGGGGGCTAATACATTTAGCAATGTAGAGCCACATTTCATGGGGGGGGCGCTAATACTTCCAGCAATGTAGAGCCAAATTTCGTCGGGGCTAATACTTCCAGCAATGTGTCCTTGTATAATGTAACTGGTGCTCATGCAAAGTGCCTCAATACTCTCGGGTGGAGTTCAAGCTATATAAAACTGCAAAAGAACAAAGCTTAAGGTTACTTTTTAGGAAATACATTCTCACACTGTGGCAGCAAAAGTAATTTGCAATTTTAAGGATTAGGCAGAGTAGACATGCAGGGGCTCCAGGAACGGGTGAAAAAAACAACAAAGCCTCATTATCAAGTAAATGGTCTTTTAAAGACCTGTGAAATACTCGGGTGCGGATGTGATAAGACGCCAGCCCACAGCAGCTCAAGAACTGTCTGTTTGTGTGTCCGGGAAGTTGTCTCAGCCCGGGCTAACACACACGATGGGGGGGCTGAAGCCCTTTGAGCTCTATGGATATACCCCTATATATTCATGTTTAATAACGCCTATCCCTTTCTGTTTGCTAAACCCTGAGATTTCCCTATTTCCTTTCCCTGTTAATGGCTGCTGACTTTCTCGCTCCCCTCCACACCCTCCTGGGTAGCAGTTGTGTCCAAAATTCTTTCATTGAACCGCATCTCCCCCCTAATTCTGACATGTCCTTTTTCATCATCTTCATCAGCTCTAGGCCAATCGACTGCACCAAATCGTTCTCTCCCAGGTGCACCACAGACAGATCTGGTCTTTCCCCTTTATCCCTGATTTACATACACACAGATACACACAACATGCAAGCCTACCACTACACAAAGGGGGCTATTCAAAAAGGTAACTTTACACATGAATAAATCTACACCTGTAAAATTACTCTTACACTTTTTAGGGACTTTATTACTATTGGCTATTCTCCAATTATGAGTGTAAAGTTATTGAAAAGTGTAGGCTTACATGTCGCCATTACCAATATGGGGGTGGAGTCATTAAAAATATCAACCACATTAAAGCTACTACTAGTAGTGACCTTATGGCCGTATTTGATGTTCTGCACACATGGGGGCATATTTACAAAGAATGACAAAACGAGGCACTGCAATCAATTTAGCAACGCCGCGCTGCGTCATTTAAAAAACGCAGGCAGGGATGCACCGTTTTGACAAGAATACGGTGCACCACTGTGCTCTCCCCTGCGCACTCCCCTGCGCCGGTGCTTGAAAAGCTGCCTAGTGCCAATGCAGACACCCTTGTGCCATGGTGCAAGGGTGCCTGTGTTGCAGGGATGGTTGTTTATGTAGAGGAAGGGACACCTTCCTGCACATAAACAATCATTAAAGGCGATGCAGCACACACAGAAGTAGCAAAAAACTAGGAGAAATAAAAGTATTTCTCCTCTTTGCACCACTCGAGTGCCTGCTTTTCAATGGCGTTTTTAGCGCTGCCTCAGAGTTGCAGGTCCTTGTAAATCTGGGGCAGCATCAAAAAGCAATGGATATTGCGGTAGAACACCCATTGCACGGCCCTTTCTCGCAGAGTGATGTGTGAAAAGGGACTGTATTTACAAGGCCATGAAAAGCCACACAGGGTGGCTTTGCGTGGCCTTGTAAATATGGGCCAGCACACAGCACCACTGGAGCATCAAAAAAGTGACTCTCTGGTGGCGCTAGGGGCTTGTAAATACGCCCCTGGGTTTAGACCTCCACACTCAGGATGGAGCGCTCTTTATGGTAATGAATAGGGAAATGAATTAAAGTTTATGAAAGTTTTTTTTTTTTTTTAAGTAAAATGTCTTGTATGTTACATTTTAATGTTAAATCATTTTCTATATGTAGAATCTATTTTTCAAAATGTTACTGCATTGTTAAATAAATTTTAATTTAATTTTTTAATAAATGTAAGTATATTAAGCAGTCAGGGCGGAGATTTCTACACATAAAAGATAGGAGAGGTGGAGACCTCCACCCATAGGTTTTGGTTTAGCATTTTTGTAGCACGTTGGTAGTAATATTGTAGAACTCCTAAACGTACCACAAAATGCAGTTTGCAAAAAGGTGCCATAGGTGATGCAGCGCGTACAAATAAAACTATCCTCCTCCCAGGTTACTTATAGGTCATCCAGGGGCAAACTATATTTCTCATATCCACATGACGATGGGGCCCATAAACATCGCCTAAACACACACACACACTCCTGGATTTTCCTTTTACCCCTTTATGAAATTCCGTACTCCTAGGAGAAGCATGAGAACTAAATGGAGAACACCATTTTGTGTACCGCTGGAAGAGCAAGGATATCTATTTACCTTAATTTGTCACTTTCTTTTAATTATTTCTTAAGATATTCCTGCTCATTGTTTTGTCGATGAATCATTCATTTAAGAAATTAGTTCATAGTGATTAAGACCAGCTGAATCACAATCAACCAATTACTCATGTCACAATCATTTAGGGAAATAACCACTGAGTCATTTTGGTTTTTAAAGAATCTTAAATTTTATATAATTTTTAAAAGCATGAAAAGATTTAATACTTTATTCAATTATTCATTTTTTTATATTCACAATTTTATTAAGCATAATCAATTTATTGCAGAAAGGAAATTTTTTGTCATGAAGCCAAAAACCTTAGTTACCTGCCTAGCTTCCTAATTTAGCCTAATGATTTCTAACCTAACTTTGGAATTAGAAATAGCCTGATTCTCATACTCAACTGTAAAGTTAAGACAGCAACAGCAACTTCAGCTCGTCAGCATCAGCTACCTGCAACTTGTCTCCTCTACTGCAACCACGACTCTCGAACTGCAACTGACTGTGACTGCAACCGCGACTGACATCAACTGCCTGGAACTGACTCCCTCCCACTAAGAGTAGGCCCTCTTATACCCTAATTCTAACTTTGCTAACTAACTGTTGCAACATTAATATCACGCTTTTCTCTCATTGGTCCATACATGTCAGCTTATTCATTCTTTAATCAAATTCTTTTGGATTCAAGGGTCCTTGGATCATTTCCTTTCCCATACGCTTAAACATTTCCATCCGATTCGATCAGTTCATTTGTATCTTCTTTTGACACATTCAAGAATTCCGCAGTCATTGTCCTTTCTCTTGGGCTCCTTTCCCACGGACTCTCTCCTGATCCTCACGGCACACTATCAGTTCAATTAGGTCACACCAGCCTTGACCATTTCTTGCATCCTAGCCTCTCAGATACATCACGCGGCTCCAGATTTCTTCAATCTCATCCCGTACCACGTGTCCCCTTGCGCCTGCGCACATCTTCCCACTGGCGGCCATTTTATCTCGCCACTCGGTTCTACTTTAGAAGCACTAATTTGAGGCAAATAAAACATAATTAAAATAGAGAAAAATATCCCTTTCATTTCCCTCCCGTCTACGTACCCCAATTAGTTGTTACCTAGCAAAAAGCGACATTTAAGCTGCTCCTTACTTACCATCACTATTGTTTTTGCAACGACACATTTTATTTCTATGAAGCACAAACATGCATTTATTTTATTTAGTACGCTTTTTATTCTTACGTTATGATTAGACACACGGACATTCATTAGTAGATTATTTAGCACGTACATTAGCATATTACCATTCCCACATATACAATGTTGATTAATACATTTAACGAACATTTTTAATTAATTAATTATATAATTTGTTAGGGGTTAAAAAATTTTATTTTTATTTTTACTGCTCCATCAATCCCCCCTTTGGTGATTTTTAAATCACCACATAAAACCAAGTCATACTTCTTTTCAGGCAGCATGTCTTTCATCCTTTACTTTCTGTTATTCATATCTCTGTCTCTTCTTCATCTTGCCTTTTAGTCTCTTTATACATGCTTTCTTTCATTTTCTCCAACTCAATTTCACCCATTTCTCTCTCTCTTTCTCTCATTATTCTGTTATTTCTTCTTATCTTATTCTGTCTTACTTTTCTCTTTATACATGTTATCACTATTTTCAATATCATTGCTAACAATATCACTATAGTTGCTACTATTATAACTTTCCCTATTACTAGTTTACTCATCCTAGTTAACCAATTTGCTACTGAGGAAAACCCTCTACCAAGTTTTCCCAAAACACTTTCAACCTCCAGTGGGACTAATTCTTTGTGCAGACTTGTAATATTTGTAATATACTTCTGTATATTTTCACTGTTATCCGGAATGTAAGTACAACAATGTTGGACTTTTAACATTCCACAGACTCCACCCTCTTTTGCCAAAAGAATATCAAGGGCAAGCCGATTTTGCATCACCATAGCTCTCATGGCAACCATTTCGGTATTTACCATTAAGAACCCTCCCGCAGTATCTGTAGACAAACGATCTACTACTGTGGATAACTTCCGAATTTTAAATGCATTCAAAGATATTCCCACTGCTGGTATCAATGCTCCAAAAATATCTCCTACAATTTCTGAAAAACTTTCCCTCTTTCTACGTTTAAATCTATTAATCATCTTGTATGTTCCCTTTTCTTCTCTGTCCATGTGAAAGATTTTTGGAAAGACCAGGCCTACATAGCAAGTTCCATACCAATGGTCCGGTAACCTGTAATAAGCTCTATTCCCACAAATATAATAGATACCTGGAAATATTGGATCTTTTCCACCTTTGAATCCCCAACCTCCCAGAATTTGATAATTGTCATGGCAGACACTGGAACCTACAAAGTAATTGTCATAGACTGTCTTATTTCTCCTAATGCACAACTTTCCTGTTTGCGGCCAATCTAATGTCATTGCTGCATTTATCTTTTTCCCTTCATGATTTCCTTCCTCAAACGTCCATAAGCGTTTTCCTTCCTCTTTTATTGCTTCTTTTTGAAATTTCATTCTTCTTTCCTCAACCATGTCTAGAAATACTTTTTCTTCTTTCCTTAACTCACAGGTAAGGTTGTTACTAACTATTTCTTCTAACGTTAATTTTCTATGTTCTAAAAGAATTCTCCTAAAACCTTTGCTGGTTTTACTTTGTTAAGTTCTGGCACTACAGGAATGTTTGCAAATATCTTATCTATATCAGTATAATAAGATTCTAATCTACCTGTTTTATAAAATAAACTTGCTATTACACTACATGTTATTCCATAAGTCAAAGGTAAGTGATGATAAGTCACACCTTCAGATACTGATGCAGGCAATTGCATACAAACATAACAATCTCTCACTTCCATTGTTTTTACGTACTCATACAACAACTTTGTAAAAACATTCTTTGAAAAATCTGTTACTGACCTATCCTTATGCAACTCTGCACTACTTCTTAAAACAACTTGTTCTTTAATATTAGTTTCTTTTTCTTGTTTAGTATCATTCTTTGCTTCTATCACAGCTACACTAATAGGAATTGTGATTGCTAATACTATCCATATGGTCATTAATAACCCTGTACAAAAGCAGCACATTTTGCACCATCTCTTTATAAAATCACATTTATTTCTTCTATTCTCATTATTCTCCATTTTTCTTTTTCTATTTGTTAATTTTTCAGAAAATTGTGTCACTACACCTCAAAATGACTTAGACGCCACTCTGCTTTCAAAAGTCTTTGCTTGGTACTTTCTTTAATTCTCTCCAGAATTCTTTCGTTGTCACATCCGGTGATTTGTCACGTCCAGTAAATTGTCACGTCCGGCAGAAGCACTTTAAGTCTTCACTTCAGTTTCGTTGCATCTCACCTTTTCCCATCCGACTTCTCAGTCTCTGGTTTCCGTGAGTGTTTTCTTCTTCTCCTTTGTAATCTGTTAGTGCAATATACAGCCACTCAGGTGACTTAAATTTTGAATTTATTTTTCTTGTCCTTTTGGACTTTTGTAATCTTTTTCCACTGGGTTTTTCTTGTTCCTTTTGACTTGTTACTTCATTTACTTGTTCAGCATCCTCATCTTCTGCTCTTATTATTCTATATCTCAATTTTCTTACATAGCTGTTGGGCCAATTATCTCCTTTTCTTGGCCTTTTGACCTCACCCTCTCTTTCTTCTCTTTCCGATCTCCAATTTCTTTTTCTTGATTCAGTCTTTGCTTTTTCCTCTCCTCCACTTTCTTCTGTTTCTGTTTCAACTGTCTCACTATTGTTTCTTATTTTGAAACTTATAATCTCGTCATCTCCTACTGGTGGATCTGTCTTTTCCTTTTTGTTTTCCCTTATCACTGTCCCTCCTCGGGGTTCTTCCGATTTGGTGTTTTCCTCCTTATCTGCTTCTGAATTTCCCTGTTCTCCTGTTTCTCTATCTATCCCTATTGCTCCTCGGGGTTCTTCTCGATTTTCTAACTTTTTGTGTACTTCTTTCCCTACTTCATCTATTAATATTGTTTCTGAAGGATTTCCACCATAACTTGTACTTGGTTGTTCATTTAACTCAATTTCTTGCTCAGTTTCTTCTCTAATTGGTTTATAACCCCAAGTTCCCTTTCGAAATTCTTCCCAATTTGCAGCTGAATCATCAGATCCTGAAGTTGTGTCAGATATTTCCAGATGTCGACTTACAGGTCGATCTTCAAGTTCTGGAACTTCTGAATTTCTTTCTTCTTCTTCTTCTTCTTCCTCTTCTTCTCTAGAGGTGTTTTCCGTTGGGGTCTCCAGATGTCGACTTTCAGGTCGATCTTCAAGTTCTGGCACCCTTTCTTTTATCTTGGTTGTTCCCGCCGTTAAACTTTTATCCCACACTTCCAGACGCCGACTCACATGTCGATCTGTAGGTTCTGGAATTCTGATTGTGTGGCTGGCATGAACCCAGTTCTTTACTCCTGCACACTTGACAGCAGTCGTTGTTACTAGGATTACCTGTCTTGGCTCATCCCAACGCGGAACTAGACAGTTTCTTCTCCTGTGGACTTTAATACGGACCCAGTCTCCTGGATTCAAGTCGTGGGCTGGTTTTCTTTCAAGAGTGGTCGCATCCGGTCCAACCTGATGAAACACAGAACGCACCACATCAGCCAGTCCTTTGCAATAATCCAGTATTAGATCATCAGTTATTGTCAATAACTTGTTGACTGGTACGTGGGCTTGTCTCATTGCTCGTCCCATGATCATTTCATGAGGACTGAGTCCCGTTTTCTTTTCAGGGATGCTTCTGATGGTCATCAGAACAAGAGGCAATGCATCTGGCCATTTGAGTCCTGTAGCTTGACACATTTTTCCTAATCTGTTTTTAATCGTTCCATTTATCTGCTCTACTACCCCAGAAGCTTCTGGTCTGTAAGCACAATGTAGTTTTTGTTTAATACTCAATGCTTCACAAATCAATTGGATCAACTCATTTTGAAAATGTGTTCCTCTATCTGTCTCAACTGTGACTGGAAAACCATACCTCGGAATGAACTCTCGTAGCATAAGTTTTGCCACTGTTGTTCCATCATTCCTTCTTGTGGGGTATGCCTCCACCCAACGAGAGAACAAACAGACGACCACCAGAACATATCTTAATCTGTTACTAGGGGGCATCTCAATAAAATCCATCTGTATCCTTGTGAATGGACCTCCTTCTCGTCCTATTGTTCCTAGACTCACTACTGTTTTTCTTCCTGGGTTAAATTGTTGACAAATAAGACATCTTTGACAAAGACTTTCAGCAATGGCTCTGAATTTTGGATTATACCAAGTTTGTCTAAAAAGTCTGATCATTGCATCTCTCCCAATATGAGCTTGTCCATGGTACATCCGTGCCATGTCTGCAATCATGCTATCAGGCATAACTGGTCTTTCATCTCTGTATACCCACACTCCATTATCTTCCTGTCTTCTACATCCTGCTTTAATCCAGTAATCCTTTTCCTCATCTCTTGCTGTTTCTTGTAACTGCCTTACTTCATCCCATGTTTCGACTGCATTAGTGAAAAGCAAAGGACAAGAGACATGCTCCCTTTCTCTATTTCTGTTCAGGGACGCCATGTTTTCCGCACAATATCTAGCGATCTCGTCAGCATAATTATTGCCAACCGCTATGTAATCTTCGTTTTTCTTATGCGCTTTGCACTTCACTACAGCTATTTGTTTAGGCAGCTGTATCGCCTCAAGCAGTTTTTTAACATAATCTCCATTTCTGATAGGTGTTCCTGCAGATGTCAAAAATCCTCTTTGTGACCAAATCTGGCCAAAATCATGTACGATGCCGAAACCATATTGGCTATCGGTCACAATCGTGATTCGTACATTTTTCCCCAATTTACATGCTTGAATCAAAGCAATTAGTTCCGCAACTTGGGCAGACCTAACTCCTTTCAGACAAGACGCTTCCATTACAGTTGCCACTGTGCATACTGCATAAGCTGCGCTTAACACTCCTTCCTTTGTGCGTAAACATGAACCATCTACAAACATGACATAATCGGATTCCTTTAACGGTTCATCTTTTATGTCAGCTCTTGGTTTTGTGCAATATTCCAGCACATTCAGACAATCATGATCTACTTCATCTTGTTCAATTATACTCTCTTCATCTGGCAATGAAGTCGAAGGATTTACATTTATGCATCTATCTATGGTCACATTTTCTGCACTCAAGATGACTTTTTCGTACTTAGTCAGCCGACTATGTGTCATGTACTGTGTTTTTGTTCTTGTCAAAAGAATTTCTACTGAATGGGGAACATATACTCTCAGTGGATACCCCATCACTATACCTTCACTTTGTTCCAGACTTACACAAGTAGCAGCAACTGCTTTCAAACATCCAGGCAATGCCTTTGCTATAGGATCTAAAACAGCTGAAAAGTAAGCTATAGGCCTCTTCATGGTGCCATGTTTTTGTACTAGTACTGAAAATGCACATCCATCTCTTTCACTGCAGTATAACTCAAAATCTTTCTCATAATCAGGCATGCCTAATGCAGGGGCCTCACACAGTTTCCTTTTCAATTCTTTGAAAGATTTCATTTCTTCTTTGTTCAACTCAAAAGGGTCTTTTACATCTTTCTTTGTCAATTTTTGTAATGGTTTTGCAATCAAAGAAAATCCACTTATCCATTGTCGACAATATCCAACCATTCCCAAAAACATTCTTACCTCTCTTTGAGTCATTGGTGCTCTCATTCCTTGAATCATTCTTACTCTTTCTGTCGCTATTTTCCGCACTCCTTTCTCAATTTTATGTCCTAAATACTGGACTTCTTTCTGACAAAACTGTAATTTTGAAGGGGACACCTTATGTCCTCTTTTCTCCAAATGGTTCAGTAAAGCAATTGTGTCACTTACACATGCCTCTTTGGTTTTCGATGCCACCAATAGGTCATCGATATACTGCACCATCACTGATTTTTCTGGCATTTTTAAATCTTCCAGAGATTTCTTTAGAATCTGATTAAAAATTGAGGGGCTCTCTGTATACCCCTGAGGAATTCGGCACCATGCCAAAATACGCTCTCCAAAACGGAATGCAAATAATGGCTGGCTATCTGGATGCAAAGGAATAGAGAAAAATGCATGACACAAATCTATCACAGTGTACCACTCAGCTTCATGCGGAATTTGATATAGAATCACTGCAGGGTTTGGCACTATTGGACAGCATGGTACAACTATTTTGTTGATCTTTCTCAAATCCTGTACTATTCTGTATGTTCCATTTGGCTTTTTCAGTCCCATAATAGGTGAATTACATGGACTGCTCATGATTTCTTTCAGAATTCCCTGTTCAATCATCTTATTTATCACAGGAGTTATTCCTTCAATTATTTCTGGAGTTAATTTGTACTGTGGCGTGTTTGGATAACTTATCCCTTCTTTCACTGTCACTTTTACAGGATCAACTTCTCTCATTAATCCAATGTCTTCTCCTGTAAAATCCCACACACCTTCTTTCACTGTACTTTTTAATTCTTCTGGAAGTTTTCCTGCATCAAATGCAGGAAACAACCCATTCATTTCAGGTTCCTGATTCATCAAGGTTACTTTATACAAAGCATCTTCGTCTGAAGTCTGAAAACCAATTCCATCTGGTGTACAATAAATTGTGCAATTCATTTTACACAAGAGGTCACGACCTAGAAGATTTACAGGACTACAATCGCACACTACGAATTTATGCATTTTCCTAAAAGAACCAATTTTTACTTCTACCAATTCAGTAAGTGGGGTTTTAATCTGCTGATTGGCAACTCCTACCACTTGGATGCATTCACCTGAGAGAGGAAGGTTCGGAATTTCCACTGACCTAACAGTAGAACGGGTAGCTCCAGTATCGACAAGGAATGTTACGTTTGCTCCATTCACTTCTCCATCCACAAAGGGACCAGACTGATCTACCTCTAGAGTTGCGCCAAGCACGCACTCTTTCCCCTCTCTTGCGCACCGTCAGAAACTTTCATCTGGGTCATCCTCACTCTGATGCAACCAATACTGGGAAATGTTAGCTGCTCTCGGCAACTGTGTTACCTGTTCTCCTCCGTAGAATCCTGTTTCTGTACTGTATCTTTGCTGGTTAACAGTGTTGGGAAGTGGTGGTTGTGGCACCTGATTTTGTTGAACAACTACCTCATTCTGCACCTGTGGAGTTAATGATTGATGTTCCGGATTAGGTTTAGGTGGGAACTTACACTCATTTCTCCAATGCCCTAATTTTCCACAATTATGACATGGCCATTTCTTCTTTGCCTCTTCTAGACTCACTTGTCCTTTTCCTTTACCTATATTTGGTCGCATCTTATTTTGTCCTGATTCGTTTCCATTATTATTATCCAATTGAGCTTCTTGTTTTTCTGCCACTTTCACTTGTGCCCACATTGCTTTTTCTTTCAGCTTACGCTGTTTACTCTCTATTTCATCACTACAATACTTAGCATACCTCAGCACCTCATCTACACTTGCATTCTGCCAGTTTATCATATGTTGCTTAATCATATCACTTATTTCTTGTTTCAAGCCAAATACAAATCGGTATACAAAATGACTCATATCCTTCTCACTTAATTCCTCATAACCACTATACTGTTTGAAAACCAACAACAATCGCTCATAATATGCATGTACACTCTCCTTGCTTTCCTGTGTAGTTCTATCAATCTTAACCCAATCTGTTTCTTTTGGAGGAATCTTATTTTTCAAAAAGGTAATCACCTTATCGTATTTCTTCATCACATCTGGTCCTGGAGCTCCTGTCTTAGGATCTCTTGGATATTCTGTAGTTGGCCAGTCAACTGTAATCTTACATTCTGACCATAGATCCGTTGGTACCACTATGTCAAACAATCCATCCAAATCTATCCACAACACTTTCGAGACCTTTACAAACCTTTCTACCTGTCGGTACCACTCAACTGGCTTTTCTCTTAACTTTGGAAAGTCATTTGTAAATGACAGGATGTCCTGCCTAGTCCAGGGAACATGCACATAACTACCACCTGGAGTTTCTCTCATAGGGTACTCTTTAACAACGTGTTCCTTTTCTGTTATCATAAAAGCCAATGAACCTTTGTCTACGCTTTTCTCATTCTTCTTTGTCCATCTAACCTTCCATCTGTCCACATCACCCCATTTTCTCAACAAAACAATCAACTCTTTTATCTGTGTCAGCCTTCCTGCTGTATTCAAATTTTCAATATCTTTTTCACAAAAATCTACTCTGTATGGTTTCTGCAACGTTTTTACTTTTGCAAAATCTATTCCAATCTCACCGGCCACTTCTTCTAGTTTGTCATGTAAATTCTTTGCCCTCCATGTTATACTTTTGCACAGAAACATTATTTCATCATCCTGATAATTCTTAATCTTTTCTGTACCAATCGTTCCCAGAATTAATTCTTCCATGTCAATCTTCAATCTGATCACATCTAATGGTTTTTCTTCCGTTTCTTTTATTTTAAAAGCTTTTATCCACTCATTTAACTCATCAGGAGTCGGACCTATAGGAGTACTATTTATTTCTGTCCAATTTCCACTCTTTTCAGGTGTCACTGTTGCAGATTCAGTTACCATAGGCATTTTCCTACCGCTACACTCATTTACTGTCAAATTTTCAGGTGGACTTGGTCTGTAAACACTAGTCAATTTGCTCGTACCTGGACTTGTTTCTATTCTTTCCTTTTCTCTTTGGAATTGCGAACTCAAGGGAATCACCAAAGATCGTTCATCAATTTTCTGATTCTCGAAAACTGGTATTACTGGACCTATTGTTATGGGTACGGTAACTGCTTCCATATTCTTTGTTAATTCTCTAATTTTCTCAGTTAATTCTTTTGTTGTCCTTGCCAATTCTCTTGCACTATCATTTTCTATTCCCTCATTTTGGGAAGTTCTTATTTGTTCTTGTGACCTATTTATTTCTTGTCTTTTTCTGGACTTTTATTTCGCATAGCTTCTATTGGTGGCGCATTTGGTGTCACCACTGTAGAATTCTGCTGATACGGAGGTGGATTTTTACTCAATATATCTTCCAGCAACTCGTCATCCGTTTCGCTCTCATGCATATACTTTTCTCTCTCTAAATGTTTCTTTTTCTCAGTCCGTTTTTCTTAGTCCCTTCCTCAACTGTGAAAGCTGGAAACAAACCTCCTGTCATGTTAGCACATCTCCATCGTTTTATTCTGTCCTCATGATTCATTCCCCACATTCTTCCGGGCACGAACTCATAACCTTTCATACCTCTGAATCTTTCTTTTTCGTACATCTCATCTTCCCATTCTGTTAAAGCCTCAAACTGTGTCGGTCTAGGTCTAGGTTCCAATTTAAGCATCTTTTCTTTTAAATTCCGTAAAATCGCTACATTAAAAGAACCATTTTCAGGAAAAGCCAATGCTCCATCATTCTTTGTATATTTTACCCAATTATCCAACCATATGCACGTATGATATCCATATTTCAGCATCATATGTGAAGCTGCTGATTTTGGCGGAGGAATTACTTGTCCCTCTCTAGTCACAACCTTTTTGTCTTTCTTAAAGAAATTCTTTAATTTCGTTGTCCATGACGTTCTCTCCCTTTCGTACTCGTAATATGGCATGTTTTCTATTTGTTTTCTCTTTACTCTAACGCTGTTTCCGTGTACGGAACTTCGTCCAATTACAGCGCGATTCACACTAACGTACCAATCAGAACAATTTCCACCGTCCGCGAACCAACCAATCCTAGCGCGGCACTTTTCTACGTCACTCCTGCTCTGTATTCACGTGACTAGTGCACTGACCAATCCTAGCGCGGCACTTTTCCACGTCACTTCTACTCTTTACCCCTCCTTTACAAAATTTATCGGCAATTTTTCCTTTTACTGTTTTTCTTCGTTAGTTACAACAAATAAACAATTCCATAGTCTGATTCGCTAAACAAAGTGACAGCCTTGTCCTTTTACACAAGAATCCTGTTTTTCCAGTAGGCAGCGCTTACCTCTACCCTACCACAGAATTATTTGCTTTTGTCGATAAAGTAGCACTTCCCTCTACCTTACCCTTCTTTCAAACAAACAATTTACTCGTTTCTCTGGGGATAAGACACATGTGGAGACTAGGCTCCTGAGAATTAAGGCCAAAGTTTCACAAGTAAACGTGATTTGCTATTTCATTTACACACTTTTCACACCGAAATCCCTAACATAACACAACCTGTGTTATAACCAAAATGAATTCAGACCATGTACCAAATTCCATGTGACTTCTCTTGCCACACGTGTTCCACTTCCTACATCCCAGAAGCGTGAAAACTTACATATAACATAACGCGACTCAACATATAGTGTTAGTCATCAAATAATCAATGATCAATAAACAATAATCACTAAACTAATCTATAGAAAACCATAACTCTGCTACCAAGAAATCTGATGCAGCGCGTACAAATAAAACTATCCTCCTCCCAGGTTACTTATAGGTCATCCAGGGGCAAACTATATTTCTCATATCCACATGACGATGGGGCCCATAAACATCGCCTAAACACACACACACACTCCTGGATTTTCCTTTTACCCCTTTATGAAATTCCGTACTCCTAGGAGAAGCATGAGAACTAAATGGAGAACACCATTTTGTGTACCGCTGGAAGAGCAAGGATATCTATTTACCTTAATTTGTCACTTTCTTTTAATTATTTCTTAAGATATTCCTGCTCATTGTTTTGTCGATGAATCATTCATTTAAGAAATTAGTTCATAGTGATTAAGACCAGCTGAATCACAATCAACCAATTACTCATGTCACAATCATTTAGGGAAATAACCACTGAGTCATTTTGGTTTTTAAAGAATCTTAAATTTTATATAATTTTTAAAAGCATGAAAAGATTTAATACTTTATTCAATTATTCATTTTTTTATATTCACAATTTTATTAAGCATAATCAATTTATTGCAGAAAGGAAATTTTTTGTCATGAAGCCAAAAACCTTAGTTACCTGCCTAGCTTCCTAATTTAGCCTAATGATTTCTAACCTAACTTTGGAATTAGAAATAGCCTGATTCTCATACTCAACTGTAAAGTTAAGACAGCAACAGCAACTTCAGCTCGTCAGCATCAGCTACCTGCAACCCGTCTCCTCTACTGCAACCACGACTCTCGAACTGCAACTGACTGTGACTGCAACCGCGACTGACATCAACTGCCTGGAACTGACTCCCTCCCACTAAGAGTAGGCCCTCTTATACCCTAATTCTAACTTTGCTAACTAACTGTTGCAACATTAATATCACGCTTTTCTCTCATTGGTCCATACATGTCAGCTTATTCATTCTTTAATCAAATTCTTTTGGATTCAAGGGTCCTTGGATCATTTCCTTTCCCATACGCTTAAACATTTCCATCCGATTCGATCAGTTCATTTGTATCTTCTTTTGACACATTCAAGAATTCCGCAGTCATTGTCCTTTCTCTTGGGCTCCTTTCCCACGGACTCTCTCCTGATCCTCACGGCACACTATCAGTTCAATTAGGTCACACCAGCCTTGACCATTTCTTGCATCCTAGCCTCTCAGATACATCACGCGGCTCCAGATTTCTTCAATCTCATCCCGTACCACGTGTCCCCTTGCGCCTGCGCACATCTTCCCACTGGCGGCCATTTTATCTCGCCACTCGGTTCTACTTTAGAAGCACTAATTTGAGGCAAATAAAACATAATTAAAATAGAGAAAAATATCCCTTTCATTTCCCTCCCGTCTACGTACCCCAATTAGTTGTTACCTAGCAAAAGCGACATTTAAGCTGCTCCTTACTTACCATCACTATTGTTTTTGCAACGACACATTTTATTTCTATGAAGCACAAACATGCATTTATTTTATTTAGTACGCTTTTTATTCTTACGTTATGATTAGACACACGGACATTCATTAGTAGATTATTTAGCACGTACATTAGCATATTACCATTCCCACATATACAATGTTGATTAATACATTTAACGAACATTTTTAATTAATTAATTATATAATTTGTTAGGGGTTAAAAAAATTTTTTTTATTTTTACTGCTCCATCATAGGGTACACATAAATGCACACAGGCAAAAAAAGAACAACACCCCTATAGTCATCCAAGCACACATAAGTCAACAGGTCTTCAAATACTTGTGCACACAGACCAGCACACAGAAACACACACAAGCCACCAGAAATAAACAGACATACATGCAGACCAACAGGCATACAGGACATATTGCACACAGGCTGAAAGACATGAATATGCTTATTCACAGGGACCAACAGCCATAGGAGTACCCATGCATGCGAGTATGCATGCTTGCGCACAAGGACACACAAGCACCTATGCAAACAGAGACAATACAAATGCATTTGTCCATGAGACAGCTTCACATGTACACACAGTCAACGTACGGAGATGCACAAACATATGTCAGAGATAATGCCCATATGTAAACAGACATCTATGGACTGAAAAATGGATAGGCATAGAGAGAGAAAGATAGAAAGAAATGGATGGGCAGCTGGATAACACACCTAAAAGCATCCATAAATTCAACACACACATAGATCAACACACTGGCAGAGACCCGGGCCCACTGACCAAAAGAGCTATAGGACCAGTTCCCGCATGTGTGGATTTTCCCAATGAACTCTTAATGCTGTTTGTCCAAAAACTCTTGAGCAACTTGTAATGAAGGGCTAACTGGTATGGCTACCCTTTTCTGCTACTTCCATTAGCCCCACTCATCTCTTGGTGGATGTGTGTGTTTGTTTGTGCTCTCCTGATCTTAAGCTTGTAGATGGTCTGTGTGCCCAGCATGCTGGATCTGGGATCCAGTGAATCCTCCCATCTCCAGCCCAGGCTGCAGGCACAGAGCTTGGAAATGTAGAGGGGAGAGAGCAAGAGCACGAATGAAGCTGGGAGCGGAGGAGTCCTTTAGCAGGGGAAAAAGGTGACATCAGGGGTGGGTGGTGTAGATTTGAAAGAGGGTAAAATGAGGAGCTGACATAAAGTTCCTAGAGGCTGAGATCACGAGTAGATGTACAGCTCAGAGATGGTGAGATCAGGAAACAAATTATAGTTTAGAGAGGCAATGGTTCGGAGGACGCACAACGGAGAGAGTCTGAATTTTGAAGCAAACAGGCAGCTCAGAGGGGTTGAGAAATGATCACACAGCTCATATAGGGCAGGCATGAGGCTCTGGGAGGTTGAGAAGTGAGCACACAGCTCATTGAGGGAAGACCGGTATCTCAGAGTGGATAAGATGAGAGCACACAACTCGTAAAGGGCAGACAGGCAGCTCAGAGAGGTTGGAAAGAGAGCACACAACTCATAGAGGGCAGACAGGCAGCTCTGAAAGGTCGAGAAGAGAGCACACAGCTCATAGAGAGAAGACATGCAGCTCAGATAGGTTAAGAAGGGAGCACACAGCTCGCTCATAGAGGGAAGACAGACGGCTCAGAGTGGTTAAGAAGTGAGCACACAGCTCATAGAGGGCCGAAAGGCAGCTCAGAGAGGTTAAGAAGTGAGCACACAGCTCATAGAGGGCAGATAGACAGCTCAGAGAGGTTGGAAAGAGAGCACACAGCTCATAGAGGGCAGACAGACAGCTCAGAGAGGTTGGCAAGTGAGCACACAGCTCACAGAGGGCAGGCAGCTCAGAGAGGTTGGGAAGAGAGCACATAGCTCATAGAGGGCAGACATGCAGCTCACAGAGGTTGGGAAGAGGGCACACAGCTCATAGAGGGCAGACAGGCAGCTCAGAGAGGTTAAGTGAGCACCCAGCTCATAGAGGGCAGACAGGCAGCACAGAGAGGTTGAGAAGTGAGCACACAGCTCATAGAGGGCAGACAGGCAGCTCAGAGAGGTTGAGAAGTGAGCACACAGCTCATAGAGGGCAGACAGGCACCTCAGAGAGGTTAAGAAGTGAGCACACAGCTCATAGAGGGCAGACAGGCAGCTCAGAGAGGTTGAGAAGTGAGCACACAGCTCATAGAGGGCAGAGATACAGCTCTAAAAGGTTGAGAAGGGAGCACCAAGCTCGCTCATAGAGGGAAGACAGGCAGCTCACAGTATATAAGATGAGAGCACACAGCTCATAGAGGGCAGACAGGCAGCTCAGAGAGGTTTGGAAGGGAGCACACAGCTCACAAAGGAAGAATCCCCATGCGCATAGAGAGTATTTGAGAACTGACTCCCATCCTAGGCAGGGGGAGCAGGGACACTGCCAATGATACCAAATGGCAAGCCAGGGGTAGCACATCCATGAGCAGATATCGATGTTTTGTAATCTTTATCATTTTCTAGTAGTCGGTGAAATACATAGAAGAAACACTGCCGTTGAGATATCCTTGTAAGGAAGCACCAATCAATATCATATGTTGCTGTTCATCTGAGGTAGAGCACCAGAGTACAATCTTCCTCATTCACCTCAGGATGGACGGACGTTCACATGTCCTTAAACATTGCACAAGAGGAAAAAGCAATGCTGGCATTTAGTTTATGCAGACAAAATATGTTAATTGATTTTAGCTGTGGCATGACAGCAATGACAGTTGCAAAAAATGAAGAAACATTGCACACCTTTTCAAAAAATGAAGAAACATAGCACACCTTTTCAAAAAATGAAGAAACATAGCACACCTTTCAAAAAATGAAGAAACATGGCACACCTTTCAAAAAATGAAGAAACATAGCACACCTTTCAAAAAATGAAGAAACATAGCACACCTTTCAAAAAATGAAGAAACATGGCACACCTTTCAAAAAATGAAGAAACATAGCACACCTTCCAAAAAATGAAGAAACATAGCACACCTTTCAAAAAATGAAGAAACACGGCACACCTTTCAAAAAATGAAGAAACATAGCACACCTTTCAAAAAATGAAGAAACATAGCACACCTTTCAAAAAATGAAGAAACACAGCACACCTTTCAAAAAATGAAGAAATATGGCACACCTTTCAAAAAATGAAGAAACATAGCACACCTTCCAAAAAATGAAGAAACATAGCACACCTTTTCAAAAAATGAAGAAACATAGCGCACCTTTCAAAAAATGAAGAAACATAGCACACCTTTCAAAAAATGAAGAAACATAGCACACCTTTCAAAAAATGAAGAAACATAGCACACCTTTTCAAAAAATGAAGAAACATAGCACACCTTTCAAAAAATGAAGAAACATAGCGCACCTTTTAAAAAAATGAAGAAACATAGCACACCTTTTAAAAAAATGAAGAAACATAGCACACCTTTCAAAAAAAGAAGAAACATAGCACACCTTTTCAAAAAATGAAGAAACATAGCACACCTTTCAAAAAATGAAGAAACATAGCACACCTTTCAAAAAATGAAGAAACATAGCACCTTTCAAAAAATGAAGAAACATAGCACACCTTTTCAAAAAATGAAGAAACATAGCACACCTTTTCAAAAAATGAAGAAACATAGCACACCTTTCAAAAAATGAAGAAACATAGCACGCCTTTCAAAAAATGAAGAAACATAGCACACCTTTCAAAAAATGAAGAAACATGGCACACCTTTCAAAAAATGAAGAAACATAGCACACCTTCCAAAAAATGAAGAAACATAGCACACCTTCCAAAAAATGAAGAAACATAGCACACCTTTTCAAAAAATGAAGAAACATAGCACACCTTTCAAAAAATGAAGAAACATAGCACACCTTTCAAAAAATGAAGAAACACGGCACACCTTTCAAAAAATGAAGAAACATAGCACACCTTTCAAAAAATGAAGAAATATAGCACACCTTTCAAAAAATGAAGAAACATGGCACACCTTTCAAAAAATGAAGAAACATAGCACACCTTCCAAAAAATGAAGAAACATAGCACACCTTTTAAAAAAATGAAGAAACATAGCACACCTTTTCAAAAAATGAAGAAACATAGCACACCTTTCAAAAAATGAAGAAACATAGCACACCTTTCAAAAAATGAAGAAATATAGCACACCTTTCAAAAAATGAAGAAACATGGCACACCTTTCAAAAAATGAAGAAACATAGCACACCTTCCAAAAAATGAAGAAACATAGCACACCTTCCAAAAATGAAGAAACATTGCACACCTCTACAATATACATTACAGCGCTAAATGTCAATCAATCAAATGTAACTTTATTTGCTCTAACAAGACCATAAAAGTACATGAAGCATGATTACATACATCAGTCAATAAAAACAAAATCCATCCAAATCTACAGGTTAAAACCAGTTTAAAAAGCAACTAGGAAGACTTGTATCATACTCAAACTAAATTATATTGACAATAATCATTTTGCACCATTAAAAAACCTGAGAAGGACCTAGTATACATATTGGGGATCTATAATGATCATTTGAATCAGTAAACTGTCATCCACCGCTGGAAATGCTATTTCGAGCAATTTATTGTGTGTGAACGAAGATTGCAAGTGAGCAGGAAGATAGCATCTCTCCACATCCTTCTGTGCCTTTTGATAATTCGCGGCCTTTTAGCCTCTTTCCTTAACAAATGTGCTATTTTTATCACTTCAGTGAGGTCTGGCGCAGGAATGAACAGCGGGCAATGATTCTGCAGACAAAAACCGTGAGTCACTCTATGAAGCAGGGGCGATGGAGCGCGTGGGCTGGAGTAGAAAGCCTAGGTTTTAGGCAGTTATTTTTATTATGAAAAGACTCCTCTGAGGGGCTGACATGTTTTCAGCTGCTCTCTCACTGGCGCACCATTCTGTGAGCGCCCCCTTTTCTATGCAATCCATCCAGGTAACAATGATGACATAACCCCAGATCTAATAACGACGATGATGGGTCCTCCAGAGCAGCAGAAAGACACTCACGGGCTGCACAGGCCTCCTTCCGGCCGACTGTCCACCATCAGCATTTTCTATGGTCGCTTGGCTGAAACTGATGTCATTTTCTTTGCAACGTAATGCTCGCAATGCTGCTATTTACAATATTTCTGCCCATTTACTATAGACTTAGCCACTGGAATTATGCAGCAGAGGGGGACCAAATTATGCAGCAAGGTTATCTAAATTATGTGACAAGAAATAGCAAATTATGCAGTGTAATGTAGCACATTTTATGTTAATATTACTTCACTATTTTGACATTTTTACACTTGTTAACAATGTCTGGGAACGGTTCAACCTCATTAGTCCCAAATAAAGCAAAAAGCAAAACAAAAGGGACCAGTGAACCTTTGCGAAGGGCTTTCCATTGCTTAGCAACACGTCGCTGCATTAATAGTCAATTTTGATTCATTTGAGCTACAAATATTGGCGCATATTTACAAGACCCTATCACCACACGCTCAAGTGGCATAGCCGCATTTCCCATATTTATTGTAAATATGCCCCTTTACGCCGAAGTCCTATGTGGCAAAGGGGCGTGCAATGGGTGTTGCAGTTGGTGTTCCACTGTAAAACCAATTCCTTTTTGACGCTGCCCCAGATTTACAAGGCTGGGGTAGCGCCAAAAACGAACGCCAGGGAATTCCTGGTCTTAGAATGGCGATACGAGGTGAAATTATTAATTTTTCCTCATCTGTTGCTCTTTCTATTTGTGCTGCAGAAAGAACAAATAGCCATTAATTATTGTTTATGTGCAGGAAGGTGTCCCTTCCTGCACATAAACAATCACCCCTGCAGTGCAGGCACCCTTCCAACATGGTGGCAGGATGCCTGCGCTTGCTCTAGGCAGCTTTTTTTTGCACCAGCGCTAGAGGATACACAGGGGTGCACCGTAATCTTGTGAATATGGTGCATCCCTGCGTTTTTAAAAATGTTGGAGCGCAGTGTTGCAAACTTTGTTGTAGCACAGCGCTCCAACATTTTTTTGTAAATATGCCCAATTTTTTTGGTTGCAATCTGCATATTATGCAGCAGATGGTGGGTTATGCGGCAAATGATGCAAATCCATAATTATGCATAAAACATCACAGCTGCAAAATTGCATACTTCTAGTGGCCCTGACAATAGAGGATGCATGCTGATTCAATTACGGTTTATAGACACTATAATAGGCTTGTGAGTTAAACATCTTTGGATATATGCGTATTGCGTAGACACACGGATCAATGGTCATCTTCCTTTGCACTCCTGAGTGTCATAGTTGTAACCCCATCAGGTTGTGCATGCTGCTCCTTGTTGCTCCTGTGGGTTCCCAAGAGAGATGAAATGCCTGCATGCTCTTAATACAGGTCTACACAATGTGTTGAGAGTGCAAGGCCTATACCCAAGGGACAAAAGCAAGGGCAGTGAAGATCCATAACTATTCAGAGATTCGAATGTATCTAATGATCAAACATAGCATTTGATTTGCAAATAGCACCGGCCACACGCCTCTCAGATGCTTGTACTCATGGCTATTCCCTTTGCACTCTCCATACATGTTGACCCATCCAACCCTTTCTCTTTTATTAGTATTGTGTTTTTTCATTCGCCCACTAAATTCATGTACAGTTTTTCTTCACCACTTCCACAGAGTTTTCAATAAATGATGTCTGCTTTATTGAGTGAGGGTCAGGATTCTTCCCCAGTTACTGGATTCCCTTTGACATGCTTGTTTGCAGGAGCAGGGGCAGTCAATGTTGTACATATTCCAAATCCTCAACCCACCCTTTTGATCCTGAATTTTAATTCCACATTTTTTTCCACATTTGTAAAGGGTAAACTTATCACCCCTAAGGGTATCCAGGTGATGGGGGTCTGTCGGGGAGAATAAGTGAGCTATTGCCCAGAGTCACATGATGCTGAGCTGAGCTGCCGATGGAGCCGGGGATCGAACCGTGAGCCCCGAGCTCCGGAGTCAGCCGCTCTGGGCGCTGCACCACACCACTCCCTCCTGAATCTGTACCACTGGCCTGGAATTGTAAGCACTTACACAAGTGGACTTCTGTGCCTTAGACTTCAATGGCCCCAGCTTAGCCAATTACAACCTTGAGAAAGGCTTGTTCTTGGTGCTGGTCAGGCATTTTCTAGTGCTGTACGACCCAACCAGGAGACATTGCAAACACCTAGCTGCCTATCCCTTCAAATTCTCAAGGAGACAAATTGATCTCTTATCGCCTGGTGGGGCAGGGCCCTCCAGGTATCCTGGCTGTGGCTGTGGAGTCCACTGGATTGCATATAGCTGGGTCTGAAGTGAGGTGGCGAATTTAGCTAAAGAATGATGATGGATTCAACCCAGATCTGTGACTGGGGGTGAGTGTCTGAAAAGTTTCAGCGCTCCGTCCATCATCTCCTTGTGTTTGCTTTGTTTGCCCTAAGTTGGCAGGGTATGCCCAGACGTGGGTCCCTTGCTCACTTTGCCACTGGATTCAAGCTAGCCTGGCTGATGAGGGGTGTTACCCCGAAACCGGTCCCAGGATGCTTGTTTCCGGTTCAGGAAAGACCTGGCTTGGCAGTTCGGGCTGGACTGTTCCCATGAGGCACAGGGTCAAGACTGATTTGCATATAGCTGGGTCTGAACTGAGGTGGCAAAGTGAGCTAAAGAATGATAATGGATTCAACCCAGATCTGTGACTGGGGGTGAGTGTCTGAAAGGTTTCAGCGCTCCGTCCATCATCTCCTTGTGTTTGCTTTGTTCGCCCTAAGTTGGCAGGGTATGCCCAAACGTGGGTCCCTTGCTCACTTTGCCACTGGATTCAAGCTAGCCTGGCTGATGAAGGGTGTTACCCAGAAACCGGTCCCAGGATGCTTGTTTCCGGTTCAGGGAAGATCTGGCTTTGCAGTTTGGGCTGGACTGTTTGTAGGAAGGTGGAATCTGACTGCATGGTTGCCCCCACTTTTTTCCTGGTGTTTTGCTGGTTTTCGACTTAGTTTGGCTGGGATCCTGCTATTCAGGACCCCAGCCTATCTGCTTTCCCCTTAAATTGACTGCATGTACTTTAGGTACACTCCAGAGTGGATTCTGGGGTACCCTTATAAGTCCCTAGTATATGGTATACTATGTACCCAGGGCATAGGTACCCCAGAGGCCTCCCAGGGGCTGCAGCATGTATTATGCCACCCCTGAGAGGCCATCCAAAATGACACAACAGGTCTGCTACAGCAGCCTGTGTAAGGTGGTGTATGCACCCTTACTGAGATATAGGTTCCCTATATCTCTCCATATCACTGCACATGTAAACCTATCGGTCACCCCTATGGCAGGCCTTAACAATCCTGAAGGCAGGGTGCTGGGTTTCATGTGAGAGGGTGCTCATGCATGAGCAGAGCCCCTCTGCAGCTTTCGGAATCTTCATTCCAGGGTTGTTTGTGATGCAGCCAGACCATATACTCTTAAGTGCATTATGACCTCGCGGTAAATGCTAACTTGAGAATGGCTGCATGGAACTGACTCCCTCCCACTAAGAGTAGGCCCTCTTATACCCTAATTCTAACTTTGCTAACTAACTGTTGCAACATTAATATCACGCTTTTCTCTCATTGGTCCATACATGTCAGCTTATTCATTCTTTAATCAAATTCTTTTGGATTCAAGGGTCCTTGGATCATTTCCTTTCCCATACGCTTAAACATTTCCATCCGATTCGATCAGTTCATTTGTATCTTCTTTTGACACATTCAAGAATTCCGCAGTCATTGTCCTTTCTCTTGGGCTCCTTTCCCACGGACTCTCTCCTGATCCTCACGGCACACTATCAGTTCAATTAGGTCACACCAGCCTTGACCATTTCTTGCATCCTAGCCTCTCAGATACATCACGCGGCTCCAGATTTCTTCAATCTCATCCCGTACCACGTGTCCCCTTGCGCCTGCGCACATCTTCCCACTGGCGGCCATTTTATCTCGCCACTCGGTTCTACTTTAGAAGCACTAATTTGAGGCAAATAAAACATAATTAAAATAGAGAAAAATATCCCTTTCATTTCCCTCCCGTCTACGTACCCCAATTAGTTGTTACCTAGCAAAAAGCGACATTTAAGCTGCTCCTTACTTACCATCACTATTGTTTTTGCAACGACACATTTTATTTCTATGAAGCACAAACATGCATTTATTTTATTTAGTACGCTTTTTATTCTTACGTTATGATTAGACACACGGACATTCATTAGTAGATTATTTAGCACGTACATTAGCATATTACCATTCCCACATATACAATGTTGATTAATACATTTAACGAACATTTTTAATTAATTAATTATATAATTTGTTAGGGGTTAAAAAATTTTATTTTTTATTTTTACTGCTCCATCAATCCCCCCTTTGGTGATTTTTAAATCACCACATAAAACCCAAGTCATACTTCTTTTCAGGCAGCATGTCTTTCATCCTTTACTTTCTGTTATTCATATCTCTGTCTCTTCTTCATCTTGCCTTTTAGTCTCTTTATACATGCTTTCTTTCATTTTCTCCAACTCAATTTCACCCATTTCTCTCTCTCTTTCTCTCATTATTCTGTTATTTCTTCTTATCTTATTCTGTCTTACTTTTCTCTTTATACATGTTATCACTATTTTCAATATCATTGCTAACAATATCACTATAGTTGCTACTATTATAACTTTCCCTATTACTAGTTTACTCATCCTAGTTAACCAATTTGCTACTGAGGAAAACCCTCTACCAAGTTTTCCCAAAACACTTTCAACCTCCAGTGGGACTAATTCTTTGTGCAGACTTGTAATATTTGTAATATACTTCTGTATATTTTCACTGTTATCCGGAATGTAAGTACAACAATGTTGGACTTTTAACATTCCACAGACTCCACCCTCTTTTGCCAAAAGAATATCAAGGGCAAGCCGATTTTGCATCACCATAGCTCTCATGGCAACCATTTCGGTATTTACCATTAAGAACCCTCCCGCAGTATCTGTAGACAAACGATCTACTACTGTGGATAACTTCCGAATTTTAAATGCATTCAAAGATATTCCCACTGCTGGTATCAATGCTCCAAAAATATCTCCTACAATTTCTGAAAAACTTTCCCTCTTTCTACGTTTAAATCTATTAATCATCTTGTATGTTCCCTTTTCTTCTCTGTCCATGTGAAAGATTTTTGGAAAGACCAGGCCTACATAGCAAGTTCCATACCAATGGTCCGGTAACCTGTAATAAGCTCTATTCCCACAAATATAATAGATACCTGGAAATATTGGATCTTTTCCACCTTTGAATCCCCAACCTCCCAGAATTTGATAATTGTCATGGCAGACACTGGAACCTACAAAGTAATTGTCATAGACTGTCTTATTTCTCCTAATGCACAACTTTCCTGTTTGCGGCCAATCTAATGTCATTGCTGCATTTATCTTTTTCCCTTCATGATTTCCTTCCTCAAACGTCCATAAGCGTTTTCCTTCCTCTTTTATTGCTTCTTTTTGAAATTTCATTCTTCTTTCCTCAACCATGTCTAGAAATACTTTTTCTTCTTTCCTTAACTCACAGGTAAGGTTGTTACTAACTATTTCTTCTAACGTTAATTTTCTATGTTCTAAAAAGAATTCTCCTAAAACCTTTGCTGGTTTTACTTTGTTAAGTTCTGGCACTACAGGAATGTTTGCAAATATCTTATCTATATCAGTATAATAAGATTCTAATCTACCTGTTTTATAAAATAAACTTGCTATTACACTACATGTTATTCCATAAGTCAAAGGTAAGTGATGATAAGTCACACCTTCAGATACTGATGCAGGCAATTGCATACAAACATAACAATCTCTCACTTCCATTGTTTTTACGTACTCATACAACAACTTTGTAAAAACATTCTTTGAAAAATCTGTTACTGACCTATCCTTATGCAACTCTGCACTACTTCTTAAAACAACTTGTTCTTTAATATTAGTTTCTTTTTCTTGTTTAGTATCATTCTTTGCTTCTATCACAGCTACACTAATAGGAATTGTGATTGCTAATACTATCCATATGGTCATTAATAACCCTGTACAAAAGCAGCACATTTTGCACCATCTCTTTATAAAATCACATTTATTTCTTCTATTCTCATTATTCTCCATTTTTCTTTTTCTATTTGTTAATTTTTCAGAAAATTGTGTCACTACACCTCAAAATGACTTAGACGCCACTCTGCTTTCAAAAAGTCTTTGCTTGGTACTTTCTTTAATTCTCTCCAGAATTCTTTCGTTGTCACATCCGGTGATTTGTCACGTCCAGTAAATTGTCACGTCCGGCAGAAGCACTTTAAGTCTTCACTTCAGTTTCGTTGCATCTCACCTTTTCCCATCCGACTTCTCAGTCTCTGGTTTCCGTGAGTGTTTTCTTCTTCTCCTTTGTAATCTGTTAGTGCAATATACAGCCACTCAGGTGACTTAAATTTTGAATTTATTTTTCTTGTCCTTTTGGACTTTTGTAATCTTTTTCCACTGGGTTTTTCTTGTTCCTTTTGACTTGTTACTTCATTTACTTGTTCAGCATCCTCATCTTCTGCTCTTATTATTCTATATCTCAATTTTCTTACATAGCTGTTGGGCCAATTATCTCCTTTTCTTGGCCTTTTGACCTCACCCTCTCTTTCTTCTCTTTCCGATCTCCAATTTCTTTTTCTTGATTCAGTCTTTGCTTTTTCCTCTCCTCCACTTTCTTCTGTTTCTGTTTCAACTGTCTCACTATTGTTTCTTATTTTGAAACTTATAATCTCGTCATCTCCTACTGGTGGATCTGTCTTTTCCTTTTTGTTTTCCCTTATCACTGTCCCTCCTCGGGGTTCTTCCGATTTGGTGTTTTCCTCCTTATCTGCTTCTGAATTTCCCTGTTCTCCTGTTTCTCTATCTATCCCTATTGCTCCTCGGGGTTCTTCTCGATTTTCTAACTTTTTGTGTACTTCTTTCCCTACTTCATCTATTAATATTGTTTCTGAAGGATTTCCACCATAACTTGTACTTGGTTGTTCATTTAACTCAATTTCTTGCTCAGTTTCTTCTCTAATTGGTTTATAACCCCAAGTTCCCTTTCGAAATTCTTCCCAATTTGCAGCTGAATCATCAGATCCTGAAGTTGTGTCAGATATTTCCAGATGTCGACTTACAGGTCGATCTTCAAGTTCTGGAACTTCTGAATTTCTTTCTTCTTCTTCTTCTTCTTCCTCTTCTTCTCTAGAGGTGTTTTCCGTTGGGGTCTCCAGATGTCGACTTTCAGGTCGATCTTCAAGTTCTGGCACCCTTTCTTTTATCTTGGTTGTTCCCGCCGTTAAACTTTTATCCCACACTTCCAGACGCCGACTCACATGTCGATCTGTAGGTTCTGGAATTCTGATTGTGTGGCTGGCATGAACCCAGTTCTTTACTCCTGCACACTTGACAGCAGTCGTTGTTACTAGGATTACCTGTCTTGGCTCATCCCAACGCGGAACTAGACAGTTTCTTCTCCTGTGGACTTTAATACGGACCCAGTCTCCTGGATTCAAGTCGTGGGCTGGTTTTCTTTCAAGAGTGGTCGCATCCGGTCCAACCTGATGAAACACAGAACGCACCACATCAGCCAGTCCTTTGCAATAATCCAGTATTAGATCATCAGTTATTGTCAATAACTTGTTGACTGGTACGTGGGCTTGTCTCATTGCTCGTCCCATGATCATTTCATGAGGACTGAGTCCCGTTTTCTTTTCAGGGATGCTTCTGATGGTCATCAGAACAAGAGGCAATGCATCTGGCCATTTGAGTCCTGTAGCTTGACACATTTTTCCTAATCTGTTTTTAATCGTTCCATTTATCTGCTCTACTACCCCAGAAGCTTCTGGTCTGTAAGCACAATGTAGTTTTTGTTTAATACTCAATGCTTCACAAATCAATTGGATCAACTCATTTTGAAAATGTGTTCCTCTATCTGTCTCAACTGTGACTGGAAAACCATACCTCGGAATGAACTCTCGTAGCATAAGTTTTGCCACTGTTGTTCCATCATTCCTTCTTGTGGGGTATGCCTCCACCCAACGAGAGAACAAACAGACGACCACCAGAACATATCTTAATCTGTTACTAGGGGCATCTCAATAAAATCCATCTGTATCCTTGTGAATGGACCTCCTTCTCGTCCTATTGTTCCTAGACTCACTACTGTTTTTCTTCCTGGGTTAAATTGTTGACAAATAAGACATCTTTGACAAAGACTTTCAGCAATGGCTCTGAATTTTGGATTATACCAAGTTTGTCTAAAAAGTCTGATCATTGCATCTCTCCCAATATGAGCTTGTCCATGGTACATCCGTGCCATGTCTGCAATCATGCTATCAGGCATAACTGGTCTTTCATCTCTGTATACCCACACTCCATTATCTTCCTGTCTTCTACATCCTGCTTTAATCCAGTAATCCTTTTCCTCATCTCTTGCTGTTTCTTGTAACTGCCTTACTTCATCCCATGTTTCGACTGCATTAGTGAAAAGCAAAGGACAAGAGACATGCTCCCTTTCTCTATTTCTGTTCAGGGACGCCATGTTTTCCGCACAATATCTAGCGATCTCGTCAGCATAATTATTGCCAACCGCTATGTAATCTTCGTTTTTCTTATGCGCTTTGCACTTCACTACAGCTATTTGTTTAGGCAGCTGTATCGCCTCAAGCAGTTTTTTAACATAATCTCCATTTCTGATAGGTGTTCCTGCAGATGTCAAAAATCCTCTTTGTGACCAAATCTGGCCAAAATCATGTACGATGCCGAAACCATATTGGCTATCGGTCACAATCGTGATTCGTACATTTTTCCCCAATTTACATGCTTGAATCAAAGCAATTAGTTCCGCAACTTGGGCAGACCTAACTCCTTTCAGACAAGACGCTTCCATTACAGTTGCCACTGTGCATACTGCATAAGCTGCGCTTAACACTCCTTCCTTTGTGCGTAAACATGAACCATCTACAAACATGACATAATCGGATTCCTTTAACGGTTCATCTTTTATGTCAGCTCTTGGTTTTGTGCAATATTCCAGCACATTCAGACAATCATGATCTACTTCATCTTGTTCAATTATACTCTCTTCATCTGGCAATGAAGTCGAAGGATTTACATTTATGCATCTATCTATGGTCACATTTTCTGCACTCAAGATGACTTTTTCGTACTTAGTCAGCCGACTATGTGTCATGTACTGTGTTTTTGTTCTTGTCAAAAGAATTTCTACTGAATGGGGAACATATACTCTCAGTGGATACCCCATCACTATACCTTCACTTTGTTCCAGACTTACACAAGTAGCAGCAACTGCTTTCAAACATCCAGGCAATGCCTTTGCTATAGGATCTAAAACAGCTGAAAAGTAAGCTATAGGCCTCTTCATGGTGCCATGTTTTTGTACTAGTACTGAAAATGCACATCCATCTCTTTCACTGCAGTATAACTCAAAATCTTTCTCATAATCAGGCATGCCTAATGCAGGGGCCTCACACAGTTTCCTTTTCAATTCTTTGAAAGATTTCATTTCTTCTTTGTTCAACTCAAAAGGGTCTTTTACATCTTTCTTTGTCAATTTTTGTAATGGTTTTGCAATCAAAGAAAATCCACTTATCCATTGTCGACAATATCCAACCATTCCCAAAAACATTCTTACCTCTCTTTGAGTCATTGGTGCTCTCATTCCTTGAATCATTCTTACTCTTTCTGTCGCTATTTTCCGCACTCCTTTCTCAATTTTATGTCCTAAATACTGGACTTCTTTCTGACAAAACTGTAATTTTGAAGGGGACACCTTATGTCCTCTTTTCTCCAAATGGTTCAGTAAAGCAATTGTGTCACTTACACATGCCTCTTTGGTTTTCGATGCCACCAATAGGTCATCGATATACTGCACCATCACTGATTTTTCTGGCATTTTTAAATCTTCCAGAGATTTCTTTAGAATCTGATTAAAAATTGAGGGGCTCTCTGTATACCCCTGAGGAATTCGGCACCATGCCAAAATACGCTCTCCAAAACGGAATGCAAATAATGGCTGGCTATCTGGATGCAAAGGAATAGAGAAAATGCATGACACAAATCTATCACAGTGTACCACTCAGCTTCATGCGGAATTTGATATAGAATCACTGCAGGGTTTGGCACTATTGGACAGCATGGTACAACTATTTTGTTGATCTTTCTCAAATCCTGTACTATTCTGTATGTTCCATTTGGCTTTTTCAGTCCCATAATAGGTGAATTACATGGACTGCTCATGATTTCTTTCAGAATTCCCTGTTCAATCATCTTATTTATCACAGGAGTTATTCCTTCAATTATTTCTGGAGTTAATTTGTACTGTGGCGTGTTTGGATAACTTATCCCTTCTTTCACTGTCACTTTTACAGGATCAACTTCTCTCATTAATCCAATGTCTTCTCCTGTAAAATCCCACACACCTTCTTTCACTGTACTTTTTAATTCTTCTGGAAGTTTTCCTGCATCAAATGCAGGAAACAACCCATTCATTTCAGGTTCCTGATTCATCAAGGTTACTTTATACAAAGCATCTTCGTCTGAAGTCTGAAAACCAATTCCATCTGGTGTACAATAAATTGTGCAATTCATTTTACACAAGAGGTCACGACCTAGAAGATTTACAGGACTACAATCGCACACTACGAATTTATGCATTTTCCTAAAAGAACCAATTTTTACTTCTACCAATTCAGTAAGTGGGGTTTTAATCTGCTGATTGGCAACTCCTACCACTTGGATGCATTCACCTGAGAGAGGAAGGTTCGGAATTTCCACTGACCTAACAGTAGAACGGGTAGCTCCAGTATCGACAAGGAATGTTACGTTTGCTCCATTCACTTCTCCATCCACAAAGGGACCAGACTGATCTACCTCTAGAGTTGCGCCAAGCACGCACTCTTTCCCCTCTCTTGCGCACCGTCAGAAACTTTCATCTGGGTCATCCTCACTCTGATGCAACCAATACTGGGAAATGTTAGCTGCTCTCGGCAACTGTGTTACCTGTTCTCCTCCGTAGAATCCTGTTTCTGTACTGTATCTTTGCTGGTTAACAGTGTTGGGAAGTGGTGGTTGTGGCACCTGATTTTGTTGAACAACTACCTCATTCTGCACCTGTGGAGTTAATGATTGATGTTCCGGATTAGGTTTAGGTGGGAACTTACACTCATTTCTCCAATGCCCTAATTTTCCGTAATTATGACATGGCCATTTCTTCTTTGCCTCTTCTAGACTCACTTGTCCTTTTCCTTTACCTATATTTGGTCGCATCTTATTTTGTCCTGATTCGTTTCCATTATTATTATCCAATTGAGCTTCTTGTTTTTCTGCCACTTTCACTTGTGCCCACATTGCTTTTTCTTTCAGCTTACGCTGTTTACTCTCTATTTCATCACTACAATACTTAGCATACCTCAGCACCTCATCTACACTTGCATTCTGCCAGTTTATCATATGTTGCTTAATCATATCACTTATTTCTTGTTTCAAGCCAAATACAAATCGGTATACAAAATGACTCATATCCTTCTCACTTAATTCCTCATAACCACTATACTGTTTGAAAACCAACAACAATCGCTCATAATATGCATGTACACTCTCCTTGCTTTCCTGTGTAGTTCTATCAATCTTAACCCAATCTGTTTCTTTTGGAGGAATCTTATTTTTCAAAAAGGTAATCACCTTATCGTATTTCTTCATCACATCTGGTCCTGGAGCTCCTGTCTTAGGATCTCTTGGATATTCTGTAGTTGGCCAGTCAACTGTAATCTTACATTCTGACCATAGATCCGTTGGTACCACTATGTCAAACAATCCATCCAAATCTATCCACAACACTTTCGAGACCTTTACAAACCTTTCTACCTGTCGGTACCACTCAACTGGCTTTTCTCTTAACTTTGGAAAGTCATTTGTAAATGACAGGATGTCCTGCCTAGTCCAGGGAACATGCACATAACTACCACCTGGAGTTTCTCTCATAGGGTACTCTTTAACAACGTGTTCCTTTTCTGTTATCATAAAAGCCAATGAACCTTTGTCTACGCTTTTCTCATTCTTCTTTGTCCATCTAACCTTCCATCTGTCCACATCACCCCATTTTCTCAACAAAACAATCAACTCTTTTATCTGTGTCAGCCTTCCTGCTGTATTCAAATTTTCAATATCTTTTTCACAAAAATCTACTCTGTATGGTTTCTGCAACGTTTTTACTTTTGCAAAATCTATTCCAATCTCACCGGCCACTTCTTCTAGTTTGTCATGTAAATTCTTTGCCCTCCATGTTATACTTTTGCACAGAAACATTATTTCATCATCCTGATAATTCTTAATCTTTTCTGTACCAATCGTTCCCAGAATTAATTCTTCCATGTCAATCTTCAATCTGATCACATCTAATGGTTTTTCTTCCGTTTCTTTTATTTTAAAAGCTTTTATCCACTCATTTAACTCATCAGGAGTCGGACCTATAGGAGTACTATTTATTTCTGTCCAATTTCCACTCTTTTCAGGTGTCACTGTTGCAGATTCAGTTACCATAGGCATTTTCCTACCGCTACACTCATTTACTGTCAAATTTTCAGGTGGACTTGGTCTGTAAACACTAGTCAATTTGCTCGTACCTGGACTTGTTTCTATTCTTTCCTTTTCTCTTTGGAATTGCGAACTCAAGGGAATCACCAAAGATCGTTCATCAATTTTCTGATTCTCGAAAACTGGTATTACTGGACCTATTGTTATGGGTACGGTAACTGCTTCCATATTCTTTGTTAATTCTCTAATTTTCTCAGTTAATTCTTTTGTTGTCCTTGCCAATTCTCTTGCACTATCATTTTCTATTCCCTCATTTTGGGAAGTTCTTATTTGTTCTTGTGACCTATTTATTTCTTGTCTTTTTCTGGACTTTTATTTCGCATAGCTTCTATTGGTGGCGCATTTGGTGTCACCACTGTAGAATTCTGCTGATACGGAGGTGGATTTTTACTCAATATATCTTCCAGCAACTCGTCATCCGTTTCGCTCTCATGCATATACTTTTCTCTCTCTAAATGTTTCTTTTTCTCAGTCCGTTTTTCTTAGTCCCTTCCTCAACTGTGAAAGCTGGAAACAAACCTCCTGTCATGTTAGCACATCTCCATCGTTTTATTCTGTCCTCATGATTCATTCCCCACATTCTTCCGGGCACGAACTCATAACCTTTCATACCTCTGAATCTTTCTTTTTCGTACATCTCATCTTCCCATTCTGTTAAAGCCTCAAACTGTGTCGGTCTAGGTCTAGGTTCCAATTTAAGCATCTTTTCTTTTAAATTCCGTAAAATCGCTACATTAAAAGAACCATTTTCAGGAAAAGCCAATGCTCCATCATTCTTTGTATATTTTACCCAATTATCCAACCATATGCACGTATGATATCCATATTTCAGCATCATATGTGAAGCTGCTGATTTTGGCGGAGGAATTACTTGTCCCTCTCTAGTCACAACCTTTTTGTCTTTCTTAAAGAAATTCTTTAATTTCGTTGTCCATGACGTTCTCTCCCTTTCGTACTCGTAATATGGCATGTTTTCTATTTGTTTTCTCTTTACTCTAACGCTGTTTCCGTGTACGGAACTTCGTCCAATTACAGCGCGATTCACACTAACGTACCAATCAGAACAATTTCCACCGTCCGCGAACCAACCAATCCTAGCGCGGCACTTTTCTACGTCACTCCTGCTCTGTATTCACGTGACTAGTGCACTGACCAATCCTAGCGCGGCACTTTTCCACGTCACTTCTACTCTTTACCCCTCCTTTACAAAATTTATCGGCAATTTTTCCTTTTACTGTTTTTCTTCGTTAGTTACAACAAATAAACAATTCCATAGTCTGATTCGCTAAACAAAGTGACAGCCTTGTCCTTTTACACAAGAATCCTGTTTTTCCAGTAGGCAGCGCTTACCTCTACCCTACCACAGAATTATTTGCTTTTGTCGATAAAGTAGCACTTCCCTCTACCTTACCCTTCTTTCAAACAAACAATTTACTCGTTTCTCTGGGGATAAGACACATGTGGAGACTAGGCTCCTGAGAATTAAGGCCAAAGTTTCACAAGTAAACGTGATTTGCTATTTCATTTACACACTTTTCACACCGAAATCCCTAACATAACACAACCTGTGTTATAACCAAAATGAATTCAGACCATGTACCAAATTCCATGTGACTTCTCTTGCCACACGTGTTCCACTTCCTACATCCCAGAAGCGTGAAAACTTACATATAACATAACGCGACTCAACATATAGTGTTAGTCATCAAATAATCAATGATCAATAAACAATAATCACTAAACTAATCTATAGAAAACCATAACTCTGCTACCAAGAAATCTGATGCAGCGCGTACAAATAAAACTATCCTCCTCCCAGGTTACTTATAGGTCATCCAGGGGCAAACTATATTTCTCATATCCACATGACGATGGGGCCCATAAACATCGCCTAAACACACACACACACTCCTGGATTTTCCTTTTACCCCTTTATGAAATTCCGTACTCCTAGGAGAAGCATGAGAACTAAATGGAGAACACCATTTTGTGTACCGCTGGAAGAGCAAGGATATCTATTTACCTTAATTTGTCACTTTCTTTTAATTATTTCTTAAGATATTCCTGCTCATTGTTTTGTCGATGAATCATTCATTTAAGAAATTAGTTCATAGTGATTAAGACCAGCTGAATCACAATCAACCAATTACTCATGTCACAATCATTTAGGGAAATAACCACTGAGTCATTTTGGTTTTTAAAGAATCTTAAATTTTATATAATTTTTAAAAGCATGAAAAGATTTAATACTTTATTCAATTATTCATTTTTTTATATTCACAATTTTATTAAGCATAATCAATTTATTGCAGAAAGGAAATTTTTTGTCATGAAGCCAAAAACCTTAGTTACCTGCCTAGCTTCCTAATTTAGCCTAATGATTTCTAACCTAACTTTGGAATTAGAAATAGCCTGATTCTCATACTCAACTGTAAAGTTAAGACAGCAACAGCAACTTCAGCTCGTCAGCATCAGCTACCTGCAACCCGTCTCCTCTACTGCAACCACGACTCTCGAACTGCAACTGACTGTGACTGCAACCGCGACTGACATCAACTGCCTGGAACTGACTCCCTCCCACTAAGAGTAGGCCCTCTTATACCCTAATTCTAACTTTGCTAACTAACTGTTGCAACATTAATATCACGCTTTTCTCTCATTGGTCCATACATGTCAGCTTATTCATTCTTTAATCAAATTCTTTTGGATTCAAGGGTCCTTGGATCATTTCCTTTCCCATACGCTTAAACATTTCCATCCGATTCGATCAGTTCATTTGTATCTTCTTTTGACACATTCAAGAATTCCGCAGTCATTGTCCTTTCTCTTGGGCTCCTTTCCCACGGACTCTCTCCTGATCCTCACGGCACACTATCAGTTCAATTAGGTCACACCAGCCTTGACCATTTCTTGCATCCTAGCCTCTCAGATACATCACGCGGCTCCAGATTTCTTCAATCTCATCCCGTACCACGTGTCCCCTTGCGCCTGCGCACATCTTCCCACTGGCGGCCATTTTATCTCGCCACTCGGTTCTACTTTAGAAGCACTAATTTGAGGCAAATAAAACATAATTAAAATAGAGAAAAATATCCCTTTCATTTCCCTCCCGTCTACGTACCCCAATTAGTTGTTACCTAGCAAAAAGCGACATTTAAGCTGCTCCTTACTTACCATCACTATTGTTTTTGCAACGACACATTTTATTTCTATGAAGCACAAACATGCATTTATTTTATTTAGTACGCTTTTTATTCTTACGTTATGATTAGACACACGGACATTCATTAGTAGATTATTTAGCACGTACATTAGCATATTACCATTCCCACATATACAATGTTGATTAATACATTTAACGAACATTTTTAATTAATTAATTATATAATTTGTTAGGGGTTAAAAAAAATTTTTTTATTTTTACTGCTCCATCATAGGGTACACATAAATGCACACAGGCAAAAAAAGAACAACACCCCTATAGTCATCCAAGCACACATAAGTCAACAGGTCTTCAAATACTTGTGCACACAGACCAGCACACAGAAACACACACAAGCCACCAGAAATAAACAGACATACATGCAGACCAACAGGCATACAGGACATATTGCACACAGGCTGAAAGACATGAATATGCTTATTCACAGGGACCAACAGCCATAGGAGTACCCATGCATGCGAGTATGCATGCTTGCGCACTAAGGACACACAAGCACCTATGCAAACAGAGACAATACAAATGCATTTGTCCATGAGACAGCTTCACATGTACACACAGTCAACGTACGGAGATGCACAAACATATGTCAGAGATAATGCCCATATGTAAACAGACATCTATGGACTGAAAAATGGATAGGCATAGAGAGAGAAAGATAGAAAGAAATGGATGGGCAGCTGGATAACACACCTAAAAGCATCCATAAATTCAACACACACATAGATCAACACACTGGCAGAGACCCGGGCCCACTGACCAAAAGAGCTATAGGACCAGTTCCCGCATGTGTGGATTTTCCCAATGAACTCTTAATGCTGTTTGTCCAAAAACTCTTGAGCAACTTGTAATGAAGGGCTAACTGGTATGGCTACCCTTTTCTGCTACTTCCATTAGCCCCACTCATCTCTTGGTGGATGTGTGTGTTTGTTTGTGCTCTCCTGATCTTAAGCTTGTAGATGGTCTGTGTGCCCAGCATGCTGGATCTGGGATCCAGTGAATCCTCCCATCTCCAGCCCAGGCTGCAGGCACAGAGCTTGGAAATGTAGAGGGGAGAGAGCAAGAGCACGAATGAAGCTGGGAGCGGAGGAGTCCTTTAGCAGGGGAAAAAGGTGACATCAGGGGTGGGTGGTGTAGATTTGAAAGAGGGTAAAATGAGGAGCTGACATAAAGTTCCTAGAGGCTGAGATCACGAGTAGATGTACAGCTCAGAGATGGTGAGATCAGGAAACAAATTATAGTTTAGAGAGGCAATGGTTCGGAGGACGCACAACGGAGAGAGTCTGAATTTTGAAGCAAACAGGCAGCTCAGAGGGGTTGAGAAATGATCACACAGCTCATATAGGGCAGGCATGAGGCTCTGGGAGGTTGAGAAGTGAGCACACAGCTCATTGAGGGAAGACCGGTATCTCAGAGTGGATAAGATGAGAGCACACAACTCGTAAAGGGCAGACAGGCAGCTCAGAGAGGTTGGAAAGAGAGCACACAACTCATAGAGGGCAGACAGGCAGCTCTGAAAGGTCGAGAAGAGAGCACACAGCTCATAGAGAGAAGACATGCAGCTCAGATAGGTTAAGAAGGGAGCACACAGCTCGCTCATAGAGGGAAGACAGACGGCTCAGAGTGGTTAAGAAGTGAGCACACAGCTCATAGAGGGCCGAAAGGCAGCTCAGAGAGGTTAAGAAGTGAGCACACAGCTCATAGAGGGCAGATAGACAGCTCAGAGAGGTTGGAAAGAGAGCACACAGCTCATAGAGGGCAGACAGACAGCTCAGAGAGGTTGGCAAGTGAGCACACAGCTCACAGAGGGCAGGCAGCTCAGAGAGGTTGGGAAGAGAGCACATAGCTCATAGAGGGCAGACATGCAGCTCACAGAGGTTGGGAAGAGGGCACACAGCTCATAGAGGGCAGACAGGCAGCTCAGAGAGGTTAAGTGAGCACCCAGCTCATAGAGGGCAGACAGGCAGCACAGAGAGGTTGAGAAGTGAGCACACAGCTCATAGAGGGCAGACAGGCAGCTCAGAGAGGTTGAGAAGTGAGCACACAGCTCATAGAGGGCAGACAGGCACCTCAGAGAGGTTAAGAAGTGAGCACACAGCTCATAGAGGGCAGACAGGCAGCTCAGAGAGGTTGAGAAGTGAGCACACAGCTCATAGAGGGCAGAGATACAGCTCTAAAAGGTTGAGAAGGGAGCACCAAGCTCGCTCATAGAGGGAAGACAGGCAGCTCACAGTATATAAGATGAGAGCACACAGCTCATAGAGGGCAGACAGGCAGCTCAGAGAGGTTTGGAAGGGAGCACACAGCTCACAAAGGAAGAATCCCCATGCGCATAGAGAGTATTTGAGAACTGACTCCCATCCTAGGCAGGGGGAGCAGGGACACTGCCAATGATACCAAATGGCAAGCCAGGGGTAGCACATCCATGAGCAGATATCGATGTTTTGTAATCTTTATCATTTTCTAGTAGTCGGTGAAATACATAGAAGAAACACTGCCGTTGAGATATCCTTGTAAGGAAGCACCAATCAATATCATATGTTGCTGTTCATCTGAGGTAGAGCACCAGAGTACAATCTTCCTCATTCACCTCAGGATGGACGGACGTTCACATGTCCTTAAACATTGCACAAGAGGAAAAAGCAATGCTGGCATTTAGTTTATGCAGACAAAATATGTTAATTGATTTTAGCTGTGGCATGACAGCAATGACAGTTGCAAAAAATGAAGAAACATTGCACACCTTTTCAAAAAATGAAGAAACATAGCACACCTTTTCAAAAAATGAAGAAACATAGCACACCTTTCAAAAAATGAAGAAACATGGCACACCTTTCAAAAAATGAAGAAACATAGCACACCTTTCAAAAAATGAAGAAACATAGCACACCTTTCAAAAAATGAAGAAACATGGCACACCTTTCAAAAAATGAAGAAACATAGCACACCTTCCAAAAAATGAAGAAACATAGCACACCTTTCAAAAAATGAAGAAACACGGCACACCTTTCAAAAAATGAAGAAACATAGCACACCTTTCAAAAAATGAAGAAACATAGCACACCTTTCAAAAAATGAAGAAACACAGCACACCTTTCAAAAAATGAAGAAATATGGCACACCTTTCAAAAAATGAAGAAACATAGCACACCTTCCAAAAAATGAAGAAACATAGCACACCTTTTCAAAAAATGAAGAAACATAGCGCACCTTTCAAAAAATGAAGAAACATAGCACACCTTTCAAAAAATGAAGAAACATAGCACACCTTTCAAAAAATGAAGAAACATAGCACACCTTTTCAAAAAATGAAGAAACATAGCACACCTTTCAAAAAATGAAGAAACATAGCGCACCTTTTAAAAAAATGAAGAAACATAGCACACCTTTTAAAAAAATGAAGAAACATAGCACACCTTTCAAAAAAGAAGAAACATAGCACACCTTTTCAAAAAATGAAGAAACATAGCACACCTTTCAAAAAATGAAGAAACATAGCACACCTTTCAAAAAATGAAGAAACATAGCACCTTTCAAAAAATGAAGAAACATAGCACACCTTTTCAAAAAATGAAGAAACATAGCACACCTTTTCAAAAAATGAAGAAACATAGCACACCTTTCAAAAAATGAAGAAACATAGCACGCCTTTCAAAAAATGAAGAAACATAGCACACCTTTCAAAAAATGAAGAAACATGGCACACCTTTCAAAAAATGAAGAAACATAGCACACCTTCCAAAAAATGAAGAAACATAGCACACCTTCCAAAAATGAAGAAACATAGCACACCTTTTCAAAAAATGAAGAAACATAGCACACCTTTCAAAAAATGAAGAAACATAGCACACCTTTCAAAAAATGAAGAAACACGGCACACCTTTCAAAAAATGAAGAAACATAGCACACCTTTCAAAAAATGAAGAAATATAGCACACCTTTCAAAAAATGAAGAAACATGGCACACCTTTCAAAAAATGAAGAAACATAGCACACCTTCCAAAAAATGAAGAAACATAGCACACCTTTTAAAAAAATGAAGAAACATAGCACACCTTTTCAAAAAATGAAGAAACATAGCACACCTTTCAAAAAATGAAGAAACATAGCACACCTTTCAAAAAATGAAGAAATATAGCACACCTTTCAAAAAATGAAGAAACATGGCACACCTTTCAAAAAATGAAGAAACATAGCACACCTTCCAAAAAATGAAGAAACATAGCACACCTTCCAAAAAATGAAGAAACATTGCACACCTCTACAATATACATTACAGCGCTAAATGTCAATCAATCAAATGTAACTTTATTTGCTCTAACAAGACCATAAAAGTACATGAAGCATGATTACATACATCAGTCAATAAAAACAAAATCCATCCAAATCTACAGGTTAAAACCAGTTTAAAAAGCAACTAGGAAGACTTGTATCATACTCAAACTAAATTATATTGACAATAATCATTTTGCACCATTAAAAAACCTGAGAAGGACCTAGTATACATATTGGGGATCTATAATGATCATTTGAATCAGTAAACTGTCATCCACCGCTGGAAATGCTATTTCGAGCAATTTATTGTGTGTGAACGAAGATTGCAAGTGAGCAGGAAGATAGCATCTCTCCACATCCTTCTGTGCCTTTTGATAATTCGCGGCCTTTTAGCCTCTTTCCTTAACAAATGTGCTATTTTTATCACTTCAGTGAGGTCTGGCGCAGGAATGAACAGCGGGCAATGATTCTGCAGACAAAAACCGTGAGTCACTCTATGAAGCAGGGGCGATGGAGCGCGTGGGCTGGAGTAGAAAGCCTAGGTTTTAGGCAGTTATTTTTATTATGAAAAGACTCCTCTGAGGGGCTGACATGTTTTCAGCTGCTCTCTCACTGGCGCACCATTCTGTGAGCGCCCCCTTTTCTATGCAATCCATCCAGGTAACAATGATGACATAACCCCAGATCTAATAACGACGATGATGGGTCCTCCAGAGCAGCAGAAAGACACTCACGGGCTGCACAGGCCTCCTTCCGGCCGACTGTCCACCATCAGCATTTTCTATGGTCGCTTGGCTGAAACTGATGTCATTTTCTTTGCAACGTAATGCTCGCAATGCTGCTATTTACAATATTTCTGCCCATTTACTATAGACTTAGCCACTGGAATTATGCAGCAGAGGGGGACCAAATTATGCAGCAAGGTTATCTAAATTATGTGACAAGAAATAGCAAATTATGCAGTGTAATGTAGCACATTTTATGTTAATATTACTTCACTATTTTGACATTTTTACACTTGTTAACAATGTCTGGGAACGGTTCAACCTCATTAGTCCCAAATAAAGCAAAAAGCAAAACAAAAGGGACCAGTGAACCTTTGCGAAGGGCTTTCCATTGCTTAGCAACACGTCGCTGCATTAATAGTCAATTTTGATTCATTTGAGCTACAAATATTGGCGCATATTTACAAGACCCTATCACCACACGCTCAAGTGGCATAGCCGCATTTCCCATATTTATTGTAAATATGCCCCTTTACGCCGAAGTCCTATGTGGCAAAGGGGCGTGCAATGGGTGTTGCAGTTGGTGTTCCACTGTAAAACCAATTCCTTTTGACGCTGCCCCAGATTTACAAGGCTGGGGTAGCGCCAAAAACGAACGCCAGGGAATTCCTGGTCTTAGAATGGCGATACGAGGTGAAATTATTAATTTTTCCTCATCTGTTGCTCTTTCTATTTGTGCTGCAGAAAGAACAAATAGCCATTAATTATTGTTTATGTGCAGGAAGGTGTCCCTTCCTGCACATAAACAATCACCTTGCAGTGCAGGCACCCTTCCAACATGGTGGCAGGATGCCTGCGCTTGCTCTAGGCAGCTTTTTTGCACCAGCGCTAGAGGATACACAGGGGTGCACCGTAATCTTGTGAATATGGTGCATCCCTGCGTTTTAAAAATGTTGGAGCGCAGTGTTGCAAACTTTGTTGTAGCACAGCGCTCCAACATTTTTTGTAAATATGCCCAATTTTTTTGGTTGCAATCTGCATATTATGCAGCAGATGGTGGGTTATGCGGCAAATGATGCAAATCCATAATTATGCATAAAACATCACAGCTGCAAAATTGCATACTTCTAGTGGCCCTGACAATAGAGGATGCATGCTGATTCAATTACGGTTTATAGACACTATAATAGGCTTGTGAGTTAAACATCTTTGGATATATGAGTATTGCGTAGACACACGGATCAATGGTCATCTTCCTTTGCACTCCTGAGTGTCATAGTTGTAACCCCATCAGGTTGTGCATGCTGCTCCTTGTTGCTCCTGTGGGTTCCCAAGAGAGATGAAATGCCTGCATGCTCTTAATACAGGTCTACACAATGTGTTGAGAGTGCAAGGCCTATACCCAAGGGACAAAAGCAAGGGCAGTGAAGATCCATAACTATTCAGAGATTCGAATGTATCTAATGATCAAACATAGCATTTGATTTGCAAATAGCACCGGCCACACGCCTCTCAGATGCTTGTACTCATGGCTATTCCCTTTGCACTCTCCATACATGTTGACCCATCCAACCCTTTCTCTTTTATTAGTATTGTGTTTTTTCATTCGCCCACTAAATTCATGTACAGTTTTTCTTCACCACTTCCACAGAGTTTTCAATAAATGATGTCTGCTTTATTGAGTGAGGGTCAGGATTCTTCCCCAGTTACTGGATTCCCTTTGACATGCTTGTTTGCAGGAGCAGGGGCAGTCAATGTTGTACATATTCCAAATCCTCAACCCACCCTTTTGATCCTGAATTTTAATTCCACATTTTTTTCCACATTTGTAAAGGGTAAACTTATCACCCCTAAGGGTATCCAGGTGATGGGGGGGTCTGTCGGGGAGAATAAGTGAGCTATTGCCCAGAGTCACATGATGCTGAGCTGAGCTGCCGATGGAGCCGGGGATCGAACCGTGAGCCCCGAGCTCCGGAGTCAGCCGCTCTGGGCGCTGCACCACACCACTCCCTCCTGAATCTGTACCACTGGCCTGGAATTGTAAGCACTTACACAAGTGGACTTCTGTGCCTTAGACTTCAATGGCCCCAGCTTAGCCAATTACAACCTTGAGAAAGGCTTGTTCTTGGTGCTGGTCAGGCATTTTCTAGTGCTGTACGACCCAACCAGGAGACATTGCAAACACCTAGCTGCCTATCCCTTCAAATTCTCAAGGAGACAAATTGATCTCTTATCGCCTGGTGGGGCAGGGCCCTCCAGGTATCCTGGCTGTGGCTGTGGAGTCCACTGGATTGCATATAGCTGGGTCTGAAGTGAGGTGGCGAATTTAGCTAAAGAATGATGATGGATTCAACCCAGATCTGTGACTGGGGGTGAGTGTCTGAAAAGTTTCAGCGCTCCGTCCATCATCTCCTTGTGTTTGCTTTGTTTGCCCTAAGTTGGCAGGGTATGCCCAGACGTGGGTCCCTTGCTCACTTTGCCACTGGATTCAAGCTAGCCTGGCTGATGAGGGGTGTTACCCCGAAACCGGTCCCAGGATGCTTGTTTCCGGTTCAGGAAAGACCTGGCTTGGCAGTTCGGGCTGGACTGTTCCCATGAGGCACAGGGTCAAGACTGATTTGCATATAGCTGGGTCTGAACTGAGGTGGCAAAGTGAGCTAAAGAATGATAATGGATTCAACCCAGATCTGTGACTGGGGGTGAGTGTCTGAAAGGTTTCAGCGCTCCGTCCATCATCTCCTTGTGTTTGCTTTGTTCGCCCTAAGTTGGCAGGGTATGCCCAAACGTGGGTCCCTTGCTCACTTTGCCACTGGATTCAAGCTAGCCTGGCTGATGAAGGGTGTTACCCAGAAACCGGTCCCAGGATGCTTGTTTCCGGTTCAGGGAAGATCTGGCTTTGCAGTTTGGGCTGGACTGTTTGTAGGAAGGTGGAATCTGACTGCATGGTTGCCCCCACTTTTTCCTGGTGTTTTGCTGGTTTTCGACTTAGTTTGGCTGGGATCCTGCTATTCAGGACCCCAGCCTATCTGCTTTCCCCTTAAATTGACTGCATGTACTTTAGGTACACTCCAGAGTGGATTCTGGGGTACCCTTATAAGTCCCTAGTATATGGTATACTATGTACCCAGGGCATAGGTACCCCAGAGGCCTCCCAGGGGCTGCAGCATGTATTATGCCACCCCTGAGAGGCCATCCAAAATGACACAACAGGTCTGCTACAGCAGCCTGTGTAAGGTGGTGTATGCACCCTTACTGAGATATAGGTTCCCTATATCTCTCCATATCACTGCACATGTAAACCTATCGGTCACCCCTATGGCAGGCCTTAACAATCCTGAAGGCAGGGTGCTGGGTTTCATGTGAGAGGGTGCTCATGCATGAGCAGAGCCCTCTGCAGCTTTCGGAATCTTCATTCCAGGGTTGTTTGTGATGCAGCCAGACCATATACTCTTAAGTGCATTATGACCTCGCGGTAAATGCTAACTTGAGAATGGCTGCATGGAAACATGTCGTGTTTGGTGTCATGTTACTGGCATTGGTGCCAGTAACTGGGGTGGGAGGTATGATTCTACCATACTAGAGGGAGAAACATGGCACCACCGGTACACCCGGTACCAGCTTAACAGAACCCTGGCATCACAAAATGGATGCTGCAGCCACAGACACGAGTCTGCCCTCCTGCTGCTGGACGAAACTCTGGCAGGGGAGGCCTGGACAATAGGTTTCCTGTCACAGGGAGTTGTGACCACCTCCCAGACAGGCTTTAGTGTATTGGGGCTGGGTGGGTGCACTCCAAGAGTGCTTTGAAGTCTGCACTGGGGGCACATTTGATGTCCCTGTGCATAGTCCAGCTCAAACCGGTTGCAGGGGCTACCAGCCCCTGCTCTGGCGTGAAACTGGACAAAGGAAATGGGTGTAGCCACCCCTCTTTCCTGACCCTCCCATAGGTGGGTCTCCAGAGTTTGTCCCACCCCTTCCTTGGGTATAAAGTAGGAACCCCTGACTACAGGACTTTAGATTACACCTGGACTAAACTCTGACACAGAAACCAAGTACTTCGACGATCTACACTACGCTGGATGACTACAGAATCTCCCTTGGAGTAAAGGAGTTACTCCCCTGCAAGGCAGGCACCTTTAACGCAACTGACCGGTTGGCATCTCTGAAGCTCCTGCGGACTCCGAAGAATATTGCCACACAGGAGGTGGGTTCCCAAGGTCTCTGAGGTCGATCTGTGCCCACAGCAAATCTGAGGCCTGTATCCCTTGTGGAGACCGTGCAACCCGAACCCCTGGACACCGCAACCATTTGCAGAAGCATCAGCTTTCCGGCAACCCCTGAGGCTGTGCTTTGGGCTACTTGTAGCCCTGACCCCGAGCAGTAATTACACCGAAGATTGCTGGCCTACACTCAACGAGTGTTCCGTGTGCCGCCATTTTGTGATTCCTCTTGAGGTCCCTTTGCGATTCCTGGTCCGTTGACCTGTGGGTCCGCAAGAAGGCAACTCTAACTTTAATTGGGCTTTCCTGGTTGCTCCAGATGTGCCCTGACTCTCCATTGCTTGGGGAGTCCCCAGGATCTAGCTGGTCCGCACAGAAGCATCTTTTCTCTTCCTGCGTGGGTTGCTGTTGCCAAGGCTTGTTGTGTTCAATGCAAGCACCGACACCCCAGCACTCGACATCCTTTGTGGGACAGCTCGAATCCAGCTCCTGGTTGTCATCGACATCTCCTGGACCCTGTGGCTGTAGAGTCAAGCTTCACCTCTTGGCACCTGAAGCACCCGACATCGGTGGGCATTCGATTGCTCCGCTCCTGGTCACTGGCTAGTGACCCAGACTCTGTCCCCTCTGCTTTCAGGTTCTTCACATCTTCGATCCAGGCTTGGATCACCCCGGACACTTTTCTTCTTCACGGCAGCAGCACTTTGCAGCAGATCGCCATTGAAATCAACGACGATTCCCGACACCCTTTAACACCTATGCACCTGGCTTCCCTGGGTGAGGTAACTCGAGTACTCCGGTGCTCACGTGGGTGTTGGTGCTAGAACCCCTTAAGTCTAAAGGGGTTTGCTGAAAGTCCTCTCCTAAGTGTCCTTTATCTTTAAAATTCCAACCGCAACTTTCCTCATAGAATCCTACGGCGCTCGCGGCTGTGTTCTCACACTGCACGCGTCCCCCGTGGGTCTCCTGTGTCACTACCTTGGGTGGTTCCATGGGGTCCCAGTGATTCTACGTGCTCTAGGCACTGTGTCTAGTCAAGTTGTGGTTCTTATACCACTTTCTTAATATATGGTTTGGTCCCCCCCTGGGACCCATTGTATATTGTGCTATTTACTGTCGTTTTAATACTGTGATATTGTGTATCTTGGACTCTAATCTCATAAAGAGATTAGTAGTTAGTGTTTAGAAATAAATACATATATTTTACATATACCTTGTGTGGTTCTCCTTTCATTTTGTCATTCAAGAGGTTATAATCTGGTAAACCAAGTTGCTTTACACTCCTTCAAGACTTAGCCTGAAGGCTGCTCTCCATAGCTACCACTAGGATAGCTTTCAATAAAGGTTGTCTTTAAACCTATCATCAATAAGGGTCGTTTGGACTGGTGCAAGGTGCCCACTATAACTAGTGGACAGCATATGCCAGGCCAACTTCTCACATTGGTGTGCAGCGGTTGGATTCAAGCTTGCTATTGCTTTACCAGATAATCTCTTTGAGTGACTAACTGAAAACCACTATAGGTACATAGGTACATATAAATCAAGTTTAGAATACAGTAAGTTCTACTGAACTTAGAGTTGTTTGTCAAGGGCTTAGCACACCCTTTCTACAACTCAAGAGAGTTTAGTAGGCCCCACTGGAGTAGGTAGGTGCATACACCACACCACACTAGTCATGTCTTCAAGGGCAGAAACCAGTGGGTCTCTCCCAACTAAGTATGACCAGGTTTCATACCAAGAATTGAGGACTATGTGTGCCTCTAGGAAATTGAAGACAGGGAAAAGCCCAACCACACAACACCTCATTCAGTTGTTGCTAGCAGATGACCTCAATAAGACCCCAGGGTCTGATGAGGTTGGCAGAGTGGGTGGGGCAGCAGAAGAGGAAAGACCAGGTAGTGAACACTACCATGACCCAGACTCTGATGCTGGCCAGGGGGATCAAAATGATTCCAACCTGGAAAATCCAATTCTTCCTGAAGGTGAGGAAGGAGGCCCCAGTGGGGTTCTCTTTACCACACCTGGAAGGGTTAATAGTCTACTAAGAAGATCAAGATCTCCTTCTCAGGAATCTAATCATTCTGGTACTTCTATAGGGTCCTCTGCTTCTCATAAAAGGGCCTCCTCTTATGAGAAGAAATGCCAACTGCTTGAGTTTGAGAGAGCTAAGCTCAGAATCAAGAGAGAGCAATTGGCCTTAGGCAGGGAATCCCTGGAGCTTCAGATAGCTTCTCAGAAGTTGGGGCTAGAGCTCTTGACTGGGGGTGAAAGTTTTGATTTGTTCTGCATTCCGTCCATCAATTGTGTGTCTTTTGCCTTCTCGCCCTAAGTGCGCCAGGTATGCTCAGACGTGGGTCCTGGGCTCACTGTGCCACTGGAATCAAGGTATCCTGGCTGAAGAGGGGTGAAACCCCGAAACCGGTCCTAGGATGCTTGTTTCCGGTCCAGGGAGGACCTGGCTTGGCAGTTCAGGCTGGACTGTTCCCATGAGGCACAGGGTCAAGACTGATTTGCTTATGGCCAGGTCTAAACTGGGGTGGCATGGTGAGCAAAAGAATGATGGATTTAACCCAGATCTCTTGACTGGAGGTGAATGTTTTGATTTGGTCTGCATTCCGTCCATCAATTGTGTGTCTTTTGCTTTCTCGCCCTAAGTGCGCCAGGTATGCCCAGACGTGGGTCCTGGGCTCACTGTGCCACTGGAATCAAGCTATCCTGGCTGAAGAGGGGTGAAACCACGAAACCGGTCCTAGGATGCTTGTTTCCGGTCCAGGGAGGACCTGGCTTCGCAGTTCGGGCTGGACTGTTCCCATGAGGCACAAGGGTCAAGACTGATTTGCTTATGGCCAGGTCTAAACTGGGGTGGCATGGTGAGCAAAAGAATGATGGATTTAACCCAGATCTCTTGACTGGGGATGAATGTTTTGATTTGTTCTGCATTCCGTCCATCAATTGTGTGTCTTTTGCTTTCTCGCCCTAAGTGCGCCAGGTATGCCCAGACGTGGGTCCTGGGCTCACTGTGCCACTGGAATCAAGCTATCCTGGCTGAAGAGGGGTGAAACCCCGAAACAGGTCCTAGGATGCTTGTTTCCGGTCCAGGGAGGACCTGGCTTGGCAGTTTGGGCTGGACTGTTCCCATGAGGCACAGGGTCAAGACTGATTTGCTTATGGCCAGGTCTAAACTGGGTTGGCATGGTGAGCAAAAGAATGATGGATTTAACCCAGATCTCTTGATTGGGGGTGAATGTTTTGATTTGTTCTGCATTCCGTCCATCAATTGTGTGTCTTTTGCTTTAGAGCCCCATGGTGGCAGCAACAGTGTCCCTAGGAGTAGAGAAGATACTCATCCCCATAGGAACCTGAACAAGATTGTCCCTCCCTACCAGAGTGGGGATGACATCCACAAATGGATAACTGCACTGGAGAGGGCCTGTAAAGTACAGAGGGTCCCTCAGGAGCAGTGGGCAGCAATCTTGTGGCTCTCCTTTGCAGAGAAAGGTAGAGACAAGCTCCTCACTGTAAGAGAAGAGGATGCTGATAATTATAAAGTCCTGAAGAGTGCTCTGATTGAGGGGTTTGGCCTAACCACTGTACAATACAGGTTAAAGTTCAGAGACACCCAAAAGGCACAGACTCAGGACTGGGTTGACTTTGTAGATTGTGCTACTAAGGCTCTGGAAGGTTGGATACATGGCAGCAGGGTGCATGACTTTTTAGGATTGTACAATTTGATTATGAGGGAGCAGATCCTTAATAATTGTCAAAACCAGCTTTTACACCAGTACCTGGTGGACTCTGATCTGACCTCTCCCCAAGAATTGGGAAAGAAGGCAGACAAATGGGTCAGAACCAGAGTAAAGCCAAAGAATCAGGGTGGTGACCAGAAGAAAGATTCTTCCAAAAACCAAGAGAAAGGTGGGGATAAATCAAAAGACAAATCCCTTACAGGGCCCCAAAAGTCCTCTCCTGGGGGTGGGTCCCAAACTCCTTCCTCCCCTGAAAAGAAACCTTATTGCCATAACTGTAAGAAGCCTGGCCACTGGAAAAATTACCCCAGTTGCTCCAAGGCTGGCAAAAAGGAAAATGTTCCTCCCAGCAATACTACCACTCCTCCTGGTACTACAAGTAGTAATCCCCCAGGTGGTAGTACTGCCCCCAAAAAGTTAGGTGGGTTGGTATGGGGAACTGAGGTGGACCCCAGCTTTTCAAGGTCCTCCTCACAGGCCTCCTTAGTCTGTGATGGTGGCATGGGATTTGCCACTTTTACTATGAGTCCCAATACTTTGGGCAAGTACAGACAGGAGCCCTTAATAAATGGTCAGAAAGCTGTGGCATTCAGGGACACAGGGGCTAGTGTCACCATGGTGACAGGGAAACTAGTCCCCCCTCAACAGCTTTTACCTGAGTTCAAGTACCAGGTAACCAACATTGATTGTATCAGAACAGATCATCCCATGGCCATAGTCAATCTCAGCTGGGGAGGGGTCACTGGCCCAAAGAGAGTGGCAATGTCCCCAAACTTGCCTGTAGATTGCCTGTTGGGCAATGATCTGGAGGCTTCAGCCTGGGCTGAAGTTGAACACCAGGCCCATTTAAAAATGTTGGGCTTCTCTGAGAAGGTTGGTGGGGCTGTTAGGGCCTCAGCCCCATCCCAGGGAAATTTTGGAGAAGTGGAACCTGAAAGAATGGCCCACTCTACTCCCCAAGGGAGCAGAAGGGTTGAAGAAAAGTCTTCTTCCCCCAGACTATAGGTAAGGGTCAGCTTCCTCAGGGAACTGATCCTACCCCTAGTGAAGGAACTGCCCCAGAGGTGGCCTGGCCTGGCAACACCCCTGATGGCAGGGGACCCTAACAAGGTGGTACCCAGTCTAGAGCAGGTAACCTGCCCCTCTCTACCCTCCCTCTGTCAGCCCAGGGCTGCCGAGGTCAGGGAGGTCAGTGGACCCCTAAGGGCTCCCTGTCCAGAGGAACCCCCTCATCCACAGATTAGGGGCACCCAGTCTAGTAGCCCTAGCAAGGTGAAAATTCCTCAGCACACTGAGGGAACCCTCTTACCATTGGATAGGGACCTCCCCCAGATGGATTCTGTTGGGCAAAGGCAAACCTGGGACCAAGTGGTTCCAAACCTACCATGTCCCTCCAGTGTTCCAACCAAAGGGACCCAACCCCCAGCTGTAGGCAGCCAGAGGTTGACCCTTAGGGTCAGATACAACTCATTCATGGAAAGAAAGGCCTCCATGGTTACCAGTGATCTGAGGAAGCCGAGGCCAACTTTATTAGGGCCTCACTTCTATACTCAGACACCCCACCAGCCTTTTACTTTGCCAAAACACACCACAGGTAGTAATTCCAAATGGTGGAGATCATCCAATACCCTTGGGGTTAGGAATTGCTTAGTGGACCATAAGACAGGGGGTAACCATGCGAGTGCAGGTTCTTCCTTATATGGCCACTTAGTCAATAAAGGCTCAACTGGACAAGGTTAGCCTTATCTCCTTTCGTTTGGGGGGGTTATGTAGGAAGGTGGAATCTGACTGCATGGTTGCCCCCACTTTTTTCCTGGTGTTTTGCTGGTTTTTGACTTAGTTTGGCTGGGATCCTGCTATTCAGGACCCCAGCCTATCTGCTTTCCCCTTAAATTGACTGCATGTACTTTAGGTACACTCCAGATTGGATTCTGGGGTACCCTTATAAGTTCCTAGTATATGGTATACTATGTACCCAGGGCATAGGTACCCCAGAGGCCTCCCAGGGGCTGCAGCATGTATTATGCCACCCCTGAGAGGCCATCCAAAATGACACAACAGGTCTGCTACAGCAGCCTGTGTAATGTGGTGTATGCACCCCTTACTGAGATATAGGTTCCCTATATCTCTCCATATCACTGCACATGTAAACCTATCTGTCACCCCTATGGCAGGCCTTAACAATCCTGAAGGCAGGGTGCTGGGTTTCATGTGAGAGGGTGCTCATGCATGAGCAGAGCCCCTCTTCAGCTTTCGGAATCTTCATTGCGGGGTTGTTTGTGATGCAGCCAGACCATATACTCTTAAGTGCATTATGACCTCGTGGTAAATGCTAACTTGAGATTGGCTGCATGGAAACATGTCGTGTTTGGTGTCAAACACCTTGGAATCATACCTCCACCCCAGTAACTGGGGTGGGAGGTATGATTCTACCCTACTAGAGGGAGAAACATGGCACCACCGGTACACCCGGTACCAGCTTAACAGAACCCTGGCATCACAAAATGGATGCTGCAGCCACAAACACGAGTCTGCCCTCCTGCTGCTGGACGAAACTCCGGCAGGGGAGGCCTGGACAATAGGTTTCCTGTCCCAGGGAGGTGTGACCACCTCCCAGACAGGCTTTAGTGTATTGGGGCTGGGTGGGTGCACTCCAAGAGTGCTTTGAAGTCTGCACTGGGGGCATATTTGGTGTCCCTGTGCATAGTCCAGCTCAAACCGGTTGCAGGGGCTACCAGCCCCTGCTCTGGCGTGAAACTGGACAAAGGAAATGGGTGTAGCCACCCCTCTTTCCTGACCCTCCCATAGGTGGGTCCCCAGAGTTTGCCCCGCCCCTTCCTTGGGTATAAAGTAGGAACCCCTGACTACAGGACTTTAGATTACACCTGGACTAAACTCTGACACAGAAACCAAGTACTTCGACGATCTACACTACGCTGGATGACTGAAGAATCTCCCTTGGAGTAAAGGAGTTACTCCCCTGCAAGGCAGGCACCTTTAACGCAACTGACCGGTTGGCATCTCCAAAGCTCCTGCGGACTCCGAAGAATATTGCCACACAGGAGGTGGGTTCCCAAGGTCTCTGAGGTCGATCTGTGCCCACAGCAAGTCTGAGGCCTGAATCCCTCGTGGAGACCGTGCAACCCGAACCCCTGGACACCGCGACCATTTGCAGAAGCATCAGCTTTCCGGCGACCCCTGAGGCTGAGCTTTGGGTTACTTGTAGCCCTGACCCCGAGCAGTAATTACTTTGAAGATTGCCGGCCTACACTCAACGAGTGTTCCGTGGGCTGCCATTTTGTGATTCCTCTTGAGGTCCATTTGCGATCCCTGGTCCGTTGACCTGTGGGTCCCCAAGAAGGCAACTCTAACTTTAATTGGACTTTCCTGGTTGCTCCAGATGTGCCCTGACTCTCCATTGCTTGGGGAGTCCCCAGGACCTTGCTGGTCTGCACAGAAGCATCTTTTCTCTTCCTGCGTGGTTGCTGTTGCCAAGGCTTGTTGTGTTCAATCCGAGCACCGACACCCCAGCACTCGACATCCTTTGTGGGACAGCTCGAATCCGGCTCCTGGTTGTCATCGACGTCTCCTGGACCCCGTGGCTGTAGAGTCAAGCTTCACCTCTTCGCACCTGAAGCACCCGACATCGGTGGGCATTCGATTGCTCCGCTCCTGGTCACTGGCTAGTGACCCAGACTCTGTCCCCTCTGCTTTCAGGTTCTTCACATCTTCGATCCAGGCTTGGATCACCCCGGACACTTTTCTTCTTCACGGCAGCAGCACTTTGCAGCAGATCGCCATTGAAATCAACGACGATTACAGACACCCTTTGACACCTATGCACCCGGCTTCCCTGGGTGAGGTAACTCGAGTACTCCGGTGCTCACGTGGGTGTTGGCCCTAGAACCCCTTAAGTCTAAAGGGGTTTGCTGAAAGTCCTCTCCTAAGTGTCCTTTATCTTTAAAATTCCAACCGCGACTTTCCTCATAGAATCCTAAGGCGCTCGCGGCTGTGTTCTCACACTGCACACGTCCCCCGTGGGTCTCCTGTGTCACTACCTTGGGTGGTTCCTTGGGGTCCCAGGGATTCTATGTGCTCTAGGCACTGTGTCTAGTCAAGTCGTGGTTCTTATACCACTTTCTTAATATATGGTTTGGTCCCCCCCTGGGGCCCATTGTATAATGTCCTATTTACTGTCGTTTTAATACTGTGATATTGTGTATCTTGGACTCTAATCTCATAAAGAGATTAGTAGTTAGTGTTTAGAAATAAATACATATATTTTATATATACCTTGTGTGGTTCTCCTTTCATTTGGTCATTCAAGAGGTTATAATCTGGTAAACCAAGCTGCTTTACACTCCTTCAAGACTTAGCCTGAAGGCTGCTCTCCATAGCTACCACTAGGATAGCTTTCAATAAAGGTTGTCTTTAAACCTATCATCAATAAGGGTCGTTTGGACTGGTGCAAGGTGCCCACTATAACTAGTGGACAGCATATGCCAGGCCAACTTCTCACACTGTTCCCATGAGGCACAGGGTCTAGACTGATTTGCATATAGCTGGGTCTGAACTGAGGTGGCGAAGTGAGCTAAAGAATGATGATGGATTCAACCCAGATCTGTGACTGGGGGTGAGTGTCTGAAAAGTTTCAGCGCTCCGTCCATCATCTCCATGTGTTTGCTTAGCAGAATATTCCACTTTGAAATTGGCATGTTTAAGGTGTCTGAAAGTGTTTGTTTCCTATATTCTCCTTTGTGGTAGCATTCTGGAGCACAGGTTAAGCAAAGCATAATAGCACAGGGTTGCTAGTCATCCTACTTTCTGTGGCATTGTGCTAACTTGGGGCTACCTATTGCACTTGTTTGATGTGCTGCATTTAAATACAATTGATTTAAATAATTATTTCATATAAGTTAATTCTTTTGGTCATATGCCTTTCTTCATGTCCCTTTCTTTATCTTTTTGTCTCTATTGACCTTCTCTAGCATTGTAATAATAATAATAAAATGATTTATAAAGCACCAGGCTACTCCACTAGGAGTGTCCCCGGGCTACTCATGCTAAAACTAGTGCAAGACATGGATTGTTATTATTGTTATTGTATCAGCTATAAGTATGTATCTAAGTGAAACCTAGTGGGGCATTGATGTATTTTGCTAAAGTTCAACATGTGAAATGTCCTCATGAAACAAAACAGTGAGGTTTCAGTGTGCCCACTCTAATTAAGATGTGAGAGCAAGCACTCCAGCTTGGCTCCGAGAGCCTTTGTAGACAGTGTCTTCCACTGCACATTTGGGCATGAGTGTTCTATAGAACTGAGCTGCCAGAGCAGCTGCTATCAGGGAGACGACCTACATAGCCAGACACCACTGTGAAATGTAAACTTGCACAAAGCTTCTGTGGGCTGATTCAAAATGTGAAAGGCAAGCATGGACTGATGGGGGCTGACCCAAAAGACATTAAGGCTGAAGGTTGCCTCTCTATGCATGTGCATAACAACAGGGGATGTCAGCTGGCAATCCTAAAGTGGAATAAAATGAAGTGCAATAAGTCCAGCACCTCACGCCAGCCCCGCCTTTGCATAAAAATCAAGTTGGGGCGGTCAGCAGCTACCCCTTTGTCAGCGCTGGCAGTGCTCTGCTGCTCCGGTCACACAGTCAGGAAGGCAGCAGGAACACAAAGTGGACAGGAGTCCTGTTGTCCATTTTAGTTCTAGGTTTCGACAGCAAAGGTGCCAAACAGATTTATTGCTAACAAAATACATAAATTGGGCTCTGGGTCTGACTCTTTGCGCCATTGGCTTTCTTGGACCAGCTTCTTTCAGCCATTTTATTTCACTAACATCTTTGCTCAACCTAGTGGAATATTTTTCTCTCACAAAAAACTATTGGCTGTTTGGGTGTTTCTTTCCACCTCCATTTGAGTGCTTGCATTTCAATTACATGAGAGACTTTTTTACAATATCGCCCTCTCTGCTCCTCCTGGCTGTCTCCAGTGTGTCTCGCTCAAATGTGATAACAAAGGGGAGGTTTCAAACCTCGTAATGAACATCGGCTGTGCAGAGCCTCTAAACGGGACCTGGAACCCCTCTCAGTGAATGTGTTTCCAGCTCATCTCTCCTGTTCGAGTGTGTGATATTGGCTCTTCACAGATGACCGTGTGAAGGGAGCTGACATCGAGGGACACACAGTAGCACCGTGTGATTTGGAAGGTCTGCCTATTGGCTTTGATATTTGTTGTTTGGGGGTAATCTTCCACCTCCATTCGGGTGCTTGGATTGAAATACACGAGGGACTACTTTACAGTTATAGCCCTCTATGTTCATAGCCAGTGGCTCTCCCTTGTGTGTCTTGCTCTAATAGTTTAACACTGCCCGCGTTACCACATTAAAGCCAGACCTACTGGGTTTGCCAGTGTCTATTACTTTATATACTTTTATTCCTACCCCTTCCCCTAACCTCCCAGCTAATAGGCAACTTCTGAGGGGCATAGGATGAGATTCAGGGTCAATCCTGGGATGTCCTTGGGAGGTCAAAGGATTGGCGATGTCACTTTTACTGTCCCTGGCATTTTGGTGAAAGACGTCGTGCTTTTGTAGGTAGATCTTCTTCTCTTGTAATATTAACACAAAGTGGTGCACATGCGTATGCAAATTTCATGCACAGATCCCCCGGAGTTGTTGCTACATGCTGAGGAAGCACCAATAACCACACACCTTTATTTATTGTCTGTCTAAGTAAAGTTTACCATGTGCTTTCTCTTCCAGAATAAGGTACCAGCTAAGATTCCATGCTAAGCTTTTGCCATTGTTTCTTTATAATATCCAGCAGGGGGTGCTACTACATCAGCCTAGTACTAGTTTGTATGCACAGAGACCGAGCACACTCCTACTTGGGGGCATCAACTATTCATGTAATTAAATAAAGATGCAGCTTTATGCAGCACTTAGTGGTGGGTGCTGGTTTGTTTGTAAGTGTTCAAGATATAGGCCAGGCACAAGTTTGTGGAGAATCAGAAGAGAGATACCTTCACACCTCCCTCTACCCCCGGCTCTTCCAGAGACAAGTTTTGGGAGCCTCTTCTCTCACCGGAGGAAGCATCACAGAGCAGGGCTGGACTGGGAACCAAAACCGGCCCTGGCAACCTGCTCGGGCGGCCCATGGGGGAGGGGGGGATGCAGCCGAGCAGTTTGCTAGGGTCAGTTTCAGCCGATTTTGTTACAGGGGGCCGATATTGCTGTCCCCCGTAACAAAAACGGCCCCCCAGGGGCCCAAAACCGGCCCCCACCCTGGCGGCCCACCAGGGAAACGCCCGGTGCCTGCTACGGCCAGTCTGGCCCTGTCGCAGAGCCTCCCGGACTTGCAGCCCCTCTTCCCTCGACTCCATGTGAAAGAACACAGTCTTTCTGACATTTGCAGCCTCACAGCCCCTTATCATTGGATTTCACCCCAGAATCGAGGCATTAGCAGGTGCTGTGAGCACAGCGTTCTAACACAGGAATTATAGCTTTTATGTCAAACGATTCAAATGATGAACTCGCTATCTGCCAGTGTGCCACTGAAGACCAGCCTCTCTCAAATGTGTTCAACAAGCAAAGACTCGTAATTAGAAAAGGATTTAACCCTTTTTACAAAAGTGCCGATTTCACGATTATTTTGCAAATCCTGGAGGGTCCGAATAATGGCTGGTATAGACCTTCTGCTCCAACATTCCAGTGCTTGTCTTATTTTTTATCACTGTTTCATGTAGAACATTCTACCCTCAGCGGTAGGCATGTTGTAAGAGTTTATGGCCCTTCTACCTCAGGAATACTGGCAGTAATACGCTCTTTGCCTCATTATATATTTATAATTTCTTGCTTGTGGATCGTTCCAATAGCTCAGGTAGAGGGGGCTTTTCACGAACCATATAGTCCTCAAGAGCGGACAATAATGTGTCCTGTGACTGGACAATGGACCCTTCCCTGCCTCTGGCCTAGCATATCCCTCTGCAGTGAACATGCACCAAGTTGTCGATGGTAATTCCGGAGTTAAACGGGGAAGGAAAAACGAGAACTCATTTACACATGTCTGTTTCTGGTTTTGTAAGACATTAATTGGTTTTAAGCTTGCAAAAAACTCACTTCATGGGCCGGTGAATCCTCCGAGGATGGAACTGCGCTGTCCTGAGGATGGAGACACGGCCGTGTCTGGTACACTCAGGGAGGCAAGCAGGCTTGAAAGTGTCCGTGTGACAGCCCTGCCGCCAGCCATCGAGCCGGACTAAAAGTCACAAAATCTTGTCACCGGAAGGACGCTACCGCGTGCCATACAGCCCTCCGGTTATCACCCCAAGTTGCGTTTCCATGTTTCAGAAGTCGTTTAGATCTTCGGTGGGAGGCAGGGAGGTGTTTTAAAATGCTCTGTGATGATAAAAAATAAAAAAACGCTGAAGCTTCTTTTTAGAAATGAGGCTCTTACCGAGCCTTTATCTGTAGGGGAGCAACATGCTGCATTTCTTAATTTTGCATCAGTGTTAAAAAACAGTTAAATACTTGCCAGCCTTCACATGTCTTTCTTTAAATAACCTTTTAATGCCACACTTTCCTTTGACCGATAAAGTGTTGCTTTTTTACATTATGTTTCAACTTATTTTCTAAACCAATTAGAACGGAACCGTATTTCAGGTGTTGACTCACACAATATACTCTCATCAACAGACCTTTCAAATGGCTGCTCGCTCCTCTCTTGTAGTTTTCCGTACCAAATTTGCAGGATTGGCTTCCAGCTGCAGCAGAGAGCGTGGGGTCACGTAGTTGTGAATCAGCTGCTGAAGGGTGACGCATGCGTGGCCTTTCCAGCAAGGTGAAGATGCGGTAGGACTAATAGTCAGTGCTGTCTGCAGACATGACTCTGGCGGAGGCTGTTTCACTTTACCGGCAAGTTTCATAAAATCTGGGGGCATATTAGCAAGACCCACGTTAAAATTATCGCCGTTTTAGCGGCAGGAAACTGCCGCTAAAACGGCGATAATGGGCTTGCTAATATGCGTTATAGAATTCCAATAGAAGCCCAGGTTAGATGTCCTGCACATCTAACCTGGGCTTCTATTGTCCTGCACATCTAACCTGGGCTTCTATTGGAATTCTATAACGCATATTAGCAAGCCCATTATCGCCGTTTTAGCGGCAGTTTCCTGCCGCTAAAACGGCGATAATTTTAACGTGGGTCTTGCTAATATGCCCCCTGGCAACTGAAAAAAGCAGCCTATTTTTTGGGTCCCTCTGCTGTAATGTGATGAATATTGAGAACCTTTTCACGTATGCACAGCAGCACCAGCAGGGTATTTGCAAAAGAGGGACTCTCCCAGTCAAGCGCAGATATATGTTAGTTGCTCGATTGAGCCCAGCATGAATCATGTTTCTATGAGGCATAGTGAGGTTGTTGTGGTTAATTTTGTGAAATACCAGATTCTCATCCTTTTGAATCGGCCATGAAGCAGTGTTTTCTTTTTAAGGGCGCTGTAAAGTTTTGTGAAGGAGAAAGGCTTCACCTAGTTAGCACAACTCACCGGTAGATACCCTTCCCACCTTTGTGGGGTGAATGGTTTACCTAATGCTTAATTTGTAAAAGAATAAGTGTACTGTAGCCACTGTAGCTTGCTCCACACGTTGCTCCTGACAGCTGCCAATTACAGTACAAACACAGCTACTAACCATACCACTCCTACAAGTGTGACGATTTATAATATTCCAGGCCCCCCAAAGCTATAAGAATGGCTTGGGTAGCAGGTATTAGTCATTGTAAATGTATATTGAACTAATAAAGGGCTGTTGTTGTGCTCATACCTAAATTAGCCAGACAGTGCCATCATGTGGCAGACTGTTATAAGCCCCGGTGCTGACAATTAGGTGCCGGTGCCCAGCACCGAAAACCACTGGCTCAAATTAAGCACTGGGTTTACACCGAAATAATTTTGGAGCTTCAATAAAAGTATGTAGAGGAGGCTTGTGCGCAGGTGATGTAGTTAATAGTTACTCAGTGTTAGGGTGATTCAATTTTGAAATTCAAAAACCAAAATATTCCGCATATATATATACATAGGAAGACTATTTTCTTTCGTCAATAGAGGGTCACAGAATGACTTCATGGACAGCACTTACTAGCAAAGAAAGCACAGACAATGCGGTACTAAGGGTAATGAAATGCAACTTTTTCACAAAGTCATATATGCCAACAAGTGGAATCAGGAAATAGCGAGATTTTGAAAAAACTATTAGGGGATTTATTTTTTCTGTTGACTTGCCCTGAAGTGGTGTCAATTTTAGGAGGGAGAAAGCTAAACTAAAACAATGTTTGGCTTTAAAAATCAGGAGTCTTTCACCTGAATCAGATCTTTTCGCATGAATGACACAGTACTGTCCATCTCATTTCCGCTGGAAAAACTGATCTAGGTCACTACCATGATCATTGCTAAGGCCATTTTTTTCAGCTGATGCGCTTTGTGAGTCATTCTTAATAAAGAACCTTTCCCCTCGGGACTGTGCGTTTCTCTTCATCTTATGGAGTGGATATTTTTGAGAATTACAGCGGGATAGCACTGTCGGTACAGCAAGACAAGCCTGATATATATATTGAGAAAGACCTTTGTGGTTGAAACGCTTCAGCTCTAATAAACGTGTTTGAAATTTTCCCTGGTGTGCTGGCATTCGTGCTAGTGCGGCGGTGCTAACATTTCTGTTGCATATCTATATATATATATCCTTCTTCAATATGTCTGATGATTGCTGCCGCACGCCTGACCAAAGGGCACGTCGCCTAAACTGACTCAGCAAAGTCTGTACAATTGCTCCAACTCCTTCCCACCCAAAGGATGACGACACCGTGTGTGGGTTGTTTCAGTTTATTGATGTCTGGCTACCATTGAACATGTTTTGTCTGAACACAGCCTTGATCACAAGTGCCGAGGTGCCATTTGCCTCGGCATCGATTTATATATTACCTACTGGCGGTCACCAATAGGTAGTTATATTTAGGGCCATATTTCCATAGGAAAAGCGTTTTTTTGACTTGCCTATATCTTTGGTGCCATTTGACGAATCCTTACCAAATATTCCAAAAAGAGTGTGCTGGTGATTCTAGTTGTGCATGAAAAGTTTCAGGGTGATCCGTCAAGCAGGGGGTAAGAAAAAGGGAGGGGGTCAAAAAAAGTGTTTTTCCAATGTTAACTTCCATAGAGATTTTAGACACGACTACAGCCCGAACTACTGGATGGAATTACACCAAATTTGGCAGGAAGGTGGTCTTGATCAACAAAGATCCTTTTTGTTATTTGGTGTAAATTCGTTCAGTAGTTTTTGAGATATAAAAAAACAAAACAAATTTGTATATATAGGAACGCAAAGGCTCTGCGAACCCTCCCAATCTCGTGCTGAGGTCCCCTGGGACATAGCTATTTGCTCCACTCTCAGCAAGCAAGAGTTGTGAAACCGTCCCCACTTGCTGAGAGCGTGTTTTTGTCTGTTTCCCTTCTTGCTGTCATGCAGGCAGGGAAATAGACAACAGGATTGCTCTCTCAGACAGGGAGCTGCATGTTTCGCAGCTCCCTGTCTGTGAGAGCAAGGCCGGCTCCTGCAGGAGGCAAGGAGCCAGCAGGGACCTCTGGGGTTTGAGGTTCCCCCAACGGTGGTGATTGGGTGCAGTGGGTGGGTTCCAGAAAAAGGAACAATTGATGGAGGAAATGCTGAACAATGCAAACATTCACCCACAGTCACAAAGATCTGGGTTTAATCAATCGTTCTTTTTCTCACCACGCCACCCCAGGTTGGATCCAGCCATATGCAAACCAGTCTTGACCCTATTCCTCATGGGAACAATCTAGCCTGAACTGCCAAGCCATATCTTCCCTGGACCGGAAGCAAGCATACTGGGACTGGTTTCGGGGCATCACCCCATATCAGCCAAGCTAGCTTGAATCCAGTGGTGCAGTGAGTATGGGACCCACTTCTGGGTATACCCTTCCCACTTAGGGCGACAAATGCAAAAGGAACAATTGACGGATGGAATGCTGAACAATGCAAACATTCACCCTCAGTCACAAAGATCTGGGTTTAATCCATTATTCTTTTGCTCACAACTCCCTTCAGTTTGGACTCAGCCATATATAAATCAGTCTTGACCCTGTTCCTCATGGGAACAGTCCAGCCCGAACTGCCAAGCCAGGTCCTCCCTGGACTGGGAACGAGCATCCTGGGATCGGTTTCGGGGCATCACCCCATATCTACCAGGCTAGCTTGAATTCAGTGGCGCAGTGAGCACGGGACCCATGTGTAGGAGAGTAGGATCTGCCTCTTATGTTGCCCCCACTTTTTTTCTGATGTTTACACTGGTTTCTGGCTATAGTCAGGCTGGGACCCTGCTAATCAGGGCCCCAGCCTCTCTGTTCTCTCTAAACGATTTGGAGTGCACTCTAGGTGCACTAGTGATTGGATACTGTGGTACCTTATGAGTCCCTAGTATATGGTACCCTAGGTACCAAGGGCATAGGTACTCCACAGGCCTACCAGGGGCTGCAGCATGTATTATGCCACCCCTTGGAAGCAGACTAAATCTGACACCACAGGCCTGCTACTGCAGCCTGGGTGAGGAAGTGCTAGCACCCCTCACTGAGATATAGGTTCCCTATATCTCTCCTGCACACACATATAACCCTATCAGTCACCCCTAAGGCAGGCCCTATCAATCCTGAGGGCAGGGTGCTTGGCTTCTATGTGAGGGGGTGCCTCTGCCTGAGCAGGGCCCCTCTGCAGCTCTCAGAGTCCATTCTCTGGTGCTGTTTGTGGATGCGGTTAAACCATATACTTTTAAGTGCATTATATCCTCGCGGTAAAATGCTAACTTTGGAATGGCTGCATCGAAACATGTCGTGTTTGGTGCCAAACACCTTGGACTACTACCCCCCCGCCAGTCCTGGCGGCGGGGGTAGCATTCCACCCTTCTAGAGGGATAGACATGTACCTACTGTGGAAACGCGGTAGAATCCGACAGAGCCCTGGCATCACAAAATGGATGCCACCAGTCACAGACACTGAGCTGCCCTCCTGCTGATGACCAACACTCGCAGTGGAGGGAGCCCAACAATAGATATCCTGTCCCAAGAGGGTGTGACCACCTTCCAGACAGGGTTTAGTGTATTGGGGCTGGGTGGGTGCACTCTTAGAGTGCTTTGAAGTCCTGCACTGGGGGAGCAGAAGGCTCCTCTGTGCATATGCCAGTTCAAACCGGCTCAGGGGCTACCTGTCCCTGCTCTGGCGCGAAACTGGACAAAGGGAAGTGGGTGTAACCACCCACTCCCCTGACCCTCCCATAGGTAGGGTCATAGAGCTAGTCCCTCCCCTCCTTTTAGTATAAGAGGTGCATTGCACCCTAGATTTCCCTGGGCGACGCTCTACAAGAAGAATCCCGGACCTTCGACGTTCCACTATCTTTGGAAGACTGAAGAATCTCCCTTGGAGTCAAGGAGTGACTCCCCTGCTTGGCAGGCACCAAAAACTACAAACGACGGTCACAAACTACGCCGCCCCCGCCGGAGTCCGAAGTCCCTGCAGCCCAAGAAGTAGATTTCCTGACTTCTCAAAGGCCATCGTGAGTCCCCAGCGAAGCTAAGGCCAGTGGACCCCAAGAGTAACGAGGAACTGCGACCCCTGGGTACCGTGCACTATTGTCGAGTGCAACCCCTCACAACGTTCCACGAACTTGTGCCTTGGACCACGTGTGGTCCCAGCCTCCAGCAGGAATCCCTCCTAAGATCAGTGGCCTACCACGTCCCGAGTGACCGTGGGCCCCTGTGAGAGAATCCTCCCGAGGCGTCTTCGCGATCCCTTGCCAGCCAGCTTGTGGGTCCCCAGAAGACTTTCCAAAGAAACCAAAGGGCTCCCCTGGTTGCTCCAGGCCTGCCCTGACTTACCTTCGCTGGGTGAGTTCCACAGACCTTGCTGGTCTGCGCCATTGCCTCTTCATACTTTCCCCGAGACTTGCTGTTACCAAGGCTTGTTGGCTCCGATCAAGTCGCTGACACCGCAGTAAGCCGTAGACATCGTGGGACACGCCGAATCCAGCTCCTGGTCATCGTCGATGCCTCCTGGACCTCGTGGCTGAAGAGTCAAGGCAACCGTGAACGACCTGAACCCTGCGACGACGGTGGGCATTCAACTTCCTTGCCCCGAGTCACTGCCAAGTGACTTTGAACACTGTCCCCTCTGCTTTCAGGTCATCCTTCCACCGAATCCAGGCTTGGATTCCACCGGACACTTCTTCACACCATCACAAGCAGCAAGTCTTCTTTGTTCGCCATTGAAAACGACGCCGCGACCCGACACCAAAGGACACCTGTGCACCCGGCTTCCCTGGGTGAGGTAACTCCAGCACTCCGGTGCTCCTGTGGGTGTGGGCCCTTGAACTACTTACCCTGTAAGTGACTTGCTTGTAGGTCCACCAGAAGTATCCTAAAACTCTTACTTTCCCCGTGCGATTCTCGCACTGACTCGTACCTGGTTCGCGTCTGTGTTAGACACACCGCGTCCGACTCCCTTGCAAATCCTATCTGTAGACCGAATCCTTCGACTCGTACTGAGTCCGATCGGTGTGTTCGCCTCGAACACGCAAGGGACCTTGAACATTGATATCTCAATCGCGTCTGAGCGCATAGACTCGTACAGGATTCGCCTCGGTGCCAGGTCACCGCGTCCGTCCCCTGTGGGTCTCCTACAACTACCTGGGGTGGTTCTTGGGGGTCCCTCGATTCTAGATGCCCTAGACCTAGGTCTAGCAAACTAAGATTGTAATATTCAATTGTGCTAAACTTATCCTGATAATATTTGACTTGTACATGTGTTCCTATCCTCTAATCTCATGAAGAGATTAGTAGAGAGTGTTTATTAATAAATACATATATATTTGATATATATACCTGTGTGGTGTCTTTTCATTTGGTGATTCAAGAGATTGTGTGGTAAAACAAGCTGCTTTACATTCCTTCAAGACTTAGCCTGAAGGCTGCTCTCCACAGCTACCACTAGGATAGCTTTCTATAAAGGTTGTCTTAAACCTATCTACCATAAGAGTCGAATTGTTCTGGTGTAAGGTGTCCACTTTAATTAGTGAACAGCATATACCAGGCCAACTTCTCACATTGGTGGGCAGCGTGTGGGATTCCAGCTTGCTATTGTTTTACCAGAAAATCTCTATTTGAATTACTAACTGAAAACCACTATAGGTACTTAAGGTACATATAAAGTCAAGCTTAGTATCGATAAGTTCTACTGAACTTAGAGCTGTGTGCCAAAGTGATAGCACACCCTTTCTACAGCTCAAGCTAGGATCAGTAGGCCACAAACTAGTGTAGGTAGTACAACACTGCACAACACTAGAATGTCCTTAAAGGGTGGAACCAGTGGATCCACTCAGCCTCAGTACAAGGACATTGCTTTCTCTGACTTGAGAGCCATGTGTGTTGAAAGACACCTGAGACTAGGACAGAGTCCCTCAACCCTGCACCTGATAGATCTGCTGACAGCAGATGATCTTAGATTGGCTCTAGGAGCCAATGGGTCTGAATCAGTGGGTGGGTCAATTACAGTATCTGGGTCAGACGATGAAAATCCGAATGACCAGGACTCTGTGATTGAAGGGCCAGGCCTCAAGGGGCCTGAAAAGGACAGAGGAATTCTCCCTAAGAGAACTGACAGAGTGGATGAGAGGCCTAAATAGGTCCCCTTCCAGGGAATCTGAGCACTCTTATCACTCTGGCAGAGAATTTGTCCACCAGAGGAACTCATACTTTCCCATAAGAGAGACCTCCTCTGAAAGAATGTGCAAACTGCTGCAGTATGAGGAAGCAAGAGTTGCCCTCAGAACCAAGCAGTTGGCACTGGATAGAGAAGCCCTGGAGATCCAGAGAACTTCTCGACGAGAGGGGTTAGAACCCCTTGGTGGCAGCAACAGTGTCCCTAGAGGCAGAGAATCTATTCCAGACCATAGGAACCTGAGCAAGGTTGTTCCTCCCTACCAGAGTGGGGATGATATCCACAAGTGGATAACTGCTATGGAGAGGGCCTGTAGAGTACAGCAGGTCCCCCAGAAACAGTGGGCAGCAATCTTGTGGCTCTCCTTTTCAGATAAAGGTAGAGACAAGCTCCTCACTGTTAGAGAAGAGGATGCTGATGATTATGAAGTCCTGAAGAGTGCACTGATAGATGGGTTTGGCTTAACCACTGAACAGTACAGGTTAAAGTTCAGAGACACCCAGAAGGCACAGACTCAGGACTGGACTGACTTTGTTGATTGTGCAACCAAGGCTCTGGAGGGTTGGCTGGTTGGCAGTAGGGTTACTGATTTTAAGGGATTGTATAATCTGATGATGAGAGAACAAATCCTTAATAATTGCCAGAACCAGTTGTTGCATCAGTACCTGGTGGACTCAGATCTGACCTCTCCCCAAGAATTGGGAAAGAAGGCAGACAAGTGGGTCAGAACCAGGGTGAGGCAGAAACCCCAGAACCAAGGGGGTGACACCAAGAAGCAAGATCCTAAGGGCTCTGAGAAAGGTGGGGATAAGTCAAAAGACCAGAAGTCTTCACAAGGGCCCCAAAAATCTGCATCTGGTGGGGAGTCACAGTCCAACAAGGGAAAAGGCCAAAAGAAGCCCTGGTGCAAATTCTGTAAACAGAAAGGGCACTAAACTTCTGACTGTAACAAGTCCAAAGACCAAACCACCACCACTCCTGCCCCTAAGGCAACTGTTCCCCCTAGTTCAGCTACTGGTGGAGGTGGTACACAGACAAAGGGTTTAGTAGGGTTGACCCTGGGTTCTGAAGTGGACTCTGACCTAGTCAGAGTGCCCACTCAGGCAATGCTGATTTGTGAGGGAGACCTTAATATGTCCTTCCTAGTGAGTCCCAGTAATCTGGGCAAATACAAACAGCAGCCTGTAATAAATGGCAAACAGGCTTTGGCATTTAGGGACACAGGTGCTAGTGTCACCATGGTGGCAGAGGATCTTGTGGACCCTGGACAGATCATCCTGGGCGAAATGTACCAGGTGACCAATGCAAGCAACACCAAGACCAACCATAGTCTGGCAGTTGTGAATTTCTCCTGGGGAGGGGTAACTGGCCTCAAGAAGGTTGTAGTCAGTGCAGACCTCCCTGTCGAATGTCTATTGGGCAATGATCTAGAGACTTCAGCCTGGTCTGAAGTAGAGTTATGGACTCATGCTGAGATGTTGGGCATCCCTGCAGAGGTATTTGCTGTGACCAGGTCACAAGCAAGAATGCATGACACTGAACCAGCTCTGGATCCTGGAACAATGGACCAGATGCTTCCCAAGAGGAGGAGCAGTAGGGTAAAGGCAGTGCCTTCCCCTCTGTCTCAGATCACGGATTCACCCCCAGAGGGAGGTGAAACAGATCCTGAAGAAGGAACTGCCCCAGAGGGACTTGAGCCTGATCAGGTTGAGTTCTTGGGGGCAGGGGGCCCTTCTAGGGAAGATCTGAGGAAGGAGCAACAGTGCTGCCCCTCTCTTGAACCCCTCAGACTGCAGGCTGCTGCTGAGGCTGCTGGGAGTGCTAGTGGGTCCCATAAAGTCTACTGGGATGAGGGACTCATATATTCTGAAGATAGAGACCCAGCCCCTGGAGCCACCAGGAGGTTGGTAATACCTCAGAAGTTTAGGGGGTTCCTCTTGACCTTAGCACATGATATCCCTTTAGCAGGACACTTGGGCCAAAACAAGACCTGGGACAGGCTTGTTCCACATTTTCATTGGCCACATATGTCAGAGGACACAAAGGAGTTTTGTCGCTCCTGTGTCACATGCCAAGCCAGTGGTAAGGCAGGTGGCACAACAAAGCCCCCCCTGATACCACTACCGGTGGTGGGGGTACCCTTTGAAAGGGTAGGGATCGACATTGTTGGTCCCCTTGACCCTCAAACTGCATCTGGGCACAGGTTTATCCTGGTGGTAGTGGATCATGCCACCAGGTACCCAAAAGCAATTCCCCTGAGGACCACCACAGCCCCTGTGGTGGCAAGAGCCCTCATTGGAGTCTTCTCCAGAGTGGGTTTTCCAAAGGAGGTCATTTCTGACAGAGGTACCAACTTCATGTCAGGGTATCTAAAAGCAATGTGGAAGGAGTGTGGTGTAACTTACAAGTTCACCACCCCTATCACCCACAATGCAATGGTTTAGTTGAACGCTTCAACAAAACCTTGAAAGGAATGATTAAAGGACTCCCAGAGAAGCTTAGGCGGAAATGGGACCTTCTTCTTCCTTGCCTGTTGTTTGCCTACAGAGAGGTTCGACAGAAGGGTGTTGGCTACAGCCCATTTGAGCTTCTGTTTGGGCATCCTGTGAGAGGTCCACTGTGTTTGGTAAAAGAGGGCTGGGAGTTACCTCTCAAGCCCCCAAACAAGATGTGATGGACTATGTACTTGGTCTCCGCTCCCGGATGGCTGAGTACATGAAAAAGGCAACCAAAAACCTGGAGGCCAGCCAAGAATTACAAAAAGCTTGGCATGACCAAAGGCTGTACTGACTGTATACCAGCCAGGACAGAAAGTGTGGGTGTTGGAGCCTGTGGCCCCAGCAGCCCTCCAGGACAAGTGGAGTGGCCCCCATACAATAGTTGAACAGAAGGGAGAAGTCACCTACCTGGTGAATCTTGGAACTCCCAGGAGCCCCCTGAGGGTGCTCCATGTCAACAGATTAAAGCCATATGTTGACAGGGCTGACATGGGCTTGCTCATGGCAACTGATGAGGACCAGGAGGAGGAGAGTGACCCTCTCCCCGACCTGCTCTCTCAGAACCCTGATGATGGGTCAGTAGATGGTGTTGCTTTGGCAAGCAGCCTCACTGACCATCAGCAAACTGAGTGCAGACGAGTTCTGCAACAGTTTAGACATATGTTTAGCCTGACCCCTAGTCAGACTTCCTGGTGCACCCACGAGGTGGACACTGGAGACAGTCTGCCTGTCAAGAATAAAATCTACAGGCAACCTGACCATGTCAGGGACTGTATCAGGACTGAAGTCCAGAAAATGTTGGAGCTAGGTGTAATTGAGCCTTCAGATAGCCCTTGGGCTAGTCCAGTATTCCTGGTACCCAAGCCTCATACCCAGGGTGGTAAGAAAGAAATGAGGTTTTGTGTAGACTACAGAGGCCTCAATGCAGTCACTAGGACTGATGCCTATCCCATACCAAGGGCAGATGAGCTGATTGATACTTTGGCCTCAGCCAAGTATCTAAGCATGTTTGACCTAACAGCTGGCTACTGGCAGATCAGATTAGCTGATGATGCAAAAGCCAAGACAGCATTTTCGACCCCTGGTGGGCACTACCACTTTGTGGTGATGCCCTTTGGATTGAAAAATGCACCTGCCACTTTTCAGAGGTTGGTGAATAAAGTTCTGACAGGGTTGGAAACTTATTGCTCAGCTTATCTAGATGATATTGCTGTCTTTAGTTCCTCCTGGCAGGATCACCTGGTCCACCTCAGGAATGTTTTGGAGGCCCTGCAAAGGCAGGCCTCACTATCAAGGCCACTAAGTGCCAGATAGGGCAGAGTCAGGTTGTGTACCTGGGCCACCTTGTAGGTGGAGGCCAGGTTCAGCCTTTACAGAGCAAGATCCAGACCATAATGGAATGGGTTGCTCCAACCACCCAGACACAGGTGAGAGCCTTCTTAGGCCTATCTGGGTACTATAGGAGGTTTGTCAAGTGATATGGATCTATAGTGACCCCCTTGAATGATCTGACCTCAAAGAAAATGCCAAAAAAGGTTCAGTGGACAGCTAGCTGTCAAAAGGCATTTGAAGACCTAAAGCAGGCCATGTGCACTGCCCCCATCTTACAGAGTCCAGACTACACCAAAAAGTTCATTGTCCAAACAGATGCTTCTGAGCTGGGTGTGGGAGCTGTACTGTCTCAACTGAATGATGAAGGTCAAGACCAGCCAGTAGCTTTTATTAGCAGAAGGCTGACCCTTAGAGAGAAACGTTGGTCAGCTATATAGAGGGAGGCCTTTGCTGTGGTATGGGCCCTGAAGAAGCTGAGGCCATACTTGTTTGGTACTCACTTCATAGTTCAGACCGACCACAAGCCCCTCCTATGGCTTAAACAAATGAAAGGAGAAAACCCAAAACTTTTGAGGTGGTCCATTTCCCTACAGGGGATGGACTATACAGTGGAACATAGACCTGGGACCCAACATGCCAATGCAGATGGACTCTCAAGGTATTTCCACTTTGAACACGAAGACTCAACTGGTCAAGGTTAGTTTAGTGTCCCTGCGTTTGGGGGGTTGTGTAGGAGAGTAGGATCTGCCTCTTATGTTGCCCCCACTTTTTTTCTGATGTTTACACTGGTTTCTGGCTATAGTCAGGCTGGGACCCTGCTAATCGGGGCCCCAGCCTCTCTGTTCTCTCTAAACAATTTGGAGTGCACTCTAGGTGCACTAGTGATTGGATACTGTGGTACCTTATGAGTCCCTAGTATATGGTACCCTAGGTACCAAGGGCATAGGTACTCCACAGGCCTACCAGGGGCTGCAGCATGTATTATGCCACCCCTGGGAAGCAGACTAAATCTGACACCACAGGCCTGCTACTGCAGCCTGGGTGAGGAAGTGCTAGCACCCCTCACTGAGATATAGGTTCCCTATATCTCTCCTGCACACACATATAACCCTATCAGTCACCCCTAAGGCAGGCCCTATCAATCCTGAGGGCAGGGTGCTTGGCTTCTATGTGAGGGGGTGCCTCTGCCTGAGCAGGGCCCTCTGCAGCTCTCAGAGTCCATTCTCTGGTGCTGTTTGTGGATGCGGTTAAACCATATACTTTTAAGTGCATTATATCCTCGCGGTAAAATGCTAACTTTGGAATGGCTGCATCGAAACATGTCGTGTTTGGTGTCAAACACCTTGGACTACTACCCCCCCGCCAGTCCTGGCGGCGGGGGTAGCATTCCACCCTTCTAGAGGGATAGACATGTACCTACTGTGGAAACGCGGTAGAATTTGACAGAGCCCTGGCATCACAAAATGGATGCCACCAGTCACAGACACTGGGCTGCCCTCCTGCTGATGACCAACACTCGCAGTGGAGGGAGCCCAACAATAGATATTCTGTCCCAAGGGGTGTGACCACCTTCCAGACAGGGTTTAGTGTATTGGGGCTGGGTGGGTGCACTCTTAGAGTGCTTTGAAGTCCTGCACTGGGGAGCAGAAGGCTCCTCTGTGCATATGCCAGTTCAAACCGGCTCAGGGGCTACCTGTCCCTGCTCTGGCGCGAAACTGGACAAAGGGAAGTGGGTGTAACCACCCACTCCCCTGACCCTCCCATAGGTAGGGTCATAGAGCTAGTCCCTCCCCTCCTTTTAGTATAAGAGGGGAACCTGTGCATTGCACCCTAGATTTCCCTGGACGACGCTCTACAAGAAGAATCCCGGACCTTCGACGTTCCACTACCTTTGGAAGACTGAAGAATCTCCCTTGGAGTCAAGGAGTGACTCCCCTGCTTGGCAGGCACCAAAAACTACAAACGACGGTCGCAAACTACGCCGCTCCCGCCGGAGTCCGAAGTCCCTGCAGCCCAAGAAGTGGATTTCCTGACTTCTCAAAGGCCATCGTGAGTCCCCAGTGAAGCTGAGGCCAGTGGACCCCAAGAGTAACGAGGAACCGCGACCCCTGGGTACGTGCACTATTGTCGAGTGCAACCCCTCACAACGTTCCACGAACTTGTGCTTTAAACCACGTGTGGTCCCAGCCTCCAGCAGGAATCCCTCCTAATATCAGCGGCCTACCACGTCCCGAGTGACCGTGGGTCCCTGTGAGAGAATCCTCCCAAGGCGTCTTCGCGATCCCTTGCCAGCTGGCTTGTGGGTCCCCAGAAGACTTTCCAAAGAAACCAAAGGGCTCCCCTGGTTGCTCCAGGCCTGCCCTGACTTACCCTCGCTGGGTGAGTTCCACAGACCTTGCTGGTCTGCGCCATCGCCTCTTCATACTTTCCCCAAGACTTGCTGTTACCAAGGCTTGTTGGCTCCGATCGAGTCGCCGACACCGCAGGAAGCCGCAGACATTGTGGGACACGCTGAATCCAGCTCCTGGTCATCGTCGACGCCTCCTGGACCTCGTGGCTGAAGAGTCAAGGCAACCGTGAACGACCTGAACCCTGCGACGACGGTGGGCATTCATCTTCCTTGCCCCGAGTCACTGCCAAGTGACTTTGAACACTGTCCCCTCTGCTTTCAGGTCATCCTTCCACCGAATCCAGGCTTGGATTCCACCGGACACTTCTTCACACCATCACAAGCAGCAAGTCTTCTTTGTTCGCCATTGAAAACGACGCCGCAACCCGACACCAAAGGACACCTGTGCACCCGGCTTCCCTGGGTGAGGTAACTCCAGCACTCCGGTGCTCCTGTGGGTGTGGGCCCTCGAACTACTTACCCTGTAAGTGACTTGCTTGTAGGTCCACCAGAAGTATCCTAAAACTCTTACTTTCCCCGTGCGATTCTCGCACTGACTCGTACCTGGTTCGCGTCTGTGTTAGACACACCGCGTCCGACTCCCTTGCAAATCCTATCTGTAGACCAAATCCTTCGACTCGTACTGAGTCCGATCGGTGTGTTCGCATTGACCAACACTGAAATCGACCGTGGAGGGGGGCCATGAAGCCCCCCCTCCCACATTGAATTAAGGCCAGGCCCGGGGATGGGGTCCCCGGGTCCAAAATCGGCGGGGGCCGCGTGCCCCATCCCACTTTAGAGGAAGTACTCCCTGGTGATCCCTGGTGATCCCTGGGGCCCGGGGGTCTGTGTGGCTCCCCACATCATTTTTAAGTTAGCCCCGGGGAGGTTTTAAGTGGGAAAACAGAGGGCAGAAAAACAAGCGGGAAAGCCCCAGGAGGGGGGTCCATGTCCCCCCTCCTTTGGTAAAAATAAAGCCCCGGGGACGTGGCAGTCCCCAGGGCCCTTGGAGCTAAATGGAGGTGTGGTCCCTGCGACCCCCTCCTTAATATCAGTAAAGCCCTGGGGGGGGTGATCCCCAGGGCTTTTAAGTGGGAAAAACAGAGGACAGAAAAACGAGCAGGAAAGACATAACAGAGGTGAAAAAAAACGAGCAGGAAAGGCAAAACAGAGGACAAGAAACCAGCAGAAAAGGCAAAACAGAGAGCAGAACAACAAGCAGAAAAGGCAGAGCAGAAGGGGGCAAAATGAACAGGAAAGGGAAAACAGAGCAGAAGAGGGAAAACAGAGGGGAGAAAAAACGAGCAGGAAATGCAAAATAGAAGGCAGAAAAACAAGCAGAAAAGGCAAAATAGAGAAGAAGAGGGCAAAACATAGAGCACTCAGACACTCACAAACCCACTCACAGACCCACTCAGAGACTTACACACCCACTCACAGACCCAATGAGACACTCATACACCCACTCACAAACCCACTGAGACACTCACACACCCAGTCACAGACCCACTTAGAGTGTCACCGGTTCCAGGATGCTTGTTTCCGGTCCAGGGAGGACCTGGCTTGACAGTTCGGGCTGCCAGGGGATGATGGACGGAGCGTTAGAGCAAATCAAACACTCACCCCCAGTCAACTGATCTGGGTTTAATCCATCATCATTCTTTAGCTCACTCCACCACCCCAGTTCAGTTACAATACAGGGCTCCATGGCGCAAGGATTCACAGATGCGTCAGAAATACTGACGCATCTGTGGGCCCAAAAATGGGTCATTGCTGTAGTTGGTCATCAGACTGACGCAACTACAGCAATGCATAAAAAAACAGAGATGATTCCCAATGTAAAGGGACTGCATCAATTCCTACGCCTGGTTTGAAGAGGCGTAGGAATTTGATGCATTCAAGGCTTAGAGTGACACAGTGAAAACTTGTAAACTTCACTGCGTCAGTTCTAAGTGACCTTTTTTACGAGGGAACGCCTACCCTGCATACATTATGCTCACCGCAGTTATAAAGTGAAGCAGGCCTACACAAACTGATGCATTGGGCCCAATGCGTCAGTTTGTAAATATGGGGAAATGTAGAGCAATGAATACGCCGTTGCTGCATTAAAAAAAAACATGATGCAGTGGCGGCACAAGCTACTTGTAAATATGCCCCATTGTTCTTGGCACTTTTCTTTGGTCTCATATGGGCCATCTGCACATTCCTACCCTGTTGTATACAGCTTGCTAGGCTCTTGTCTTCTCACATCCCCTCATCTTGATTGCTCCAAAACTTTGTGGGCCCATAGGTGTGAGCCTGTGGGTGCTCCGGGTCATGAGAAACCACTTCTTCATTAGAAACTAAAAAAGGTTGAACTCTTCAAATGAGGCCTTGTCTGAGAAGTTGCAGCCCAGAAACCTTGAAGGTGTAGACAACAATATTTTGACTAGAAAGTGAAACCTGTTCCTAACAGCTCTTTAAAAGAAATGTCCTTTGCAGAACAACAATCAAATCGGAAAACACAGGCTTGTGAGTGCCTTCTGTATCAGGAACCCCTGGCAATGAAAGGTCATACTGATGAAAGGACAGCTACCACTAAGAGGCATCTTATCTTCTGTTTTGGCAAGTGGAAGTCGAAAGGGTACCAGTCAAGTGGATCCCCTGAAGCTCTTGTCTCTCACCCGCTTACACCATGGGAGGGAGAAAGTTGGGGTGCCAAGAAGATGTGTGCATTGCTTTAACCACAAAGAATCTGAAGGAGGTTGCTTTTTGGGAGAAACTACGTGGAAAGGAAGAAAGAAACTTGGACAAGGAGTCCCTCTGCCATCTCTTTGAGGTGGGACACGGGACACAGTGGAAATAATTTACAGTAACTACCAGGAACTGGGGCATCTTGCTGAAAAGTAAGAGAGGAAAAGGCATGGATATTCTGCTGTGATTCATTTAGGGAATCAAGCCAATCTCCAATATGTCAGCCTTATAGAACACTGCTCCCAATACTTAAAAATCTGTATTTCGTGAAACAGAAAATATATCAAGATGGCAGGAGAAGTCCTGTCAGCCTGGGGAAAGACAGATAAGTGCTAATCCTGCCCCCACTTCAGTGTATGACCCAGAAAAGCTACTTTCACAGTCAATTGTTTTATTATAGACCCACAAAGGTCCATGATCTTTTCAGTAGGAGCTTTGCTGCTGTGGAATTTATTTTCTTGAGTTAAAAGTATAGAAAATCCCAGAAATAGAGACTGTGACACCTGCCTTGAAGAAAAACAGTAGAAAGTGAACTTTTTGTTGTGATCCTGACTAAAAGTTAGGCAAAGTATTTGTCTCACTCCACTGGGGTCTACTCTGGTCCCAATGAGCATTTGCTTGAAGTTTGGGTTCCTTGGACCACCAGGAAGTAAGGTATACAACTTTTACTGCAAGTTCTAAAAGTTTCAATATTTGTTTTCATCTGCTGTTTTCTCACCATTTCGTTTTGTGCCACGCTTGAAACTGTGTGTCAAAGGACAGCATTTTTATAAGACCCATGTTTTTTAAACTATGGGCATTGCTTTGCTTCATTGTCAAACGGGGAATACCCTACTGCCCTCCTCTTTGACCAACAATTGGAGGGTTGAGTTTAAAATTTAATTCCATATGCCACCGATAAATACACAAGAATCTCCATTAGCTTTATTAATATTTCTGGATCCCAGCATCAACTTTATCAAATGTTTAATGACACTTGAATCTTTAAATTGTTTTAAGTAATTAGATTTTTGGATTTTAACGTATTTATTTCTTAACTGTTGTTCGAGGTAAGTTGCTTTTGAGGTACCACATGAAATTTTGTCTTAAAAAGGCCTTGATATCAAGGGTAGGCTCGGGATTTCTAATAAAAACCTGTTTTTACTTTTAAGCACTAAATACATTTCACTGTGTGGAAGCTCAGCTGAGGGTGAGGTGAAGACTATGTGTTCTCTGTCCCAAAGTCTAACAATTCAGTTTCGTACATCCACTGTCTCTCATTGTTTGCAAACATTCACCACATCTAACCTCTCCCTGGAAAATCCCCTCCTGCCTGAGCGAGGTTGAGAAGTTAAATCATGTTTCCACCTCTACTCATTTACAAGTGGGCCCTTTAAATAAGGTACGTTGACTACCCTTTTGTTCATTTCCACGAAGGTTTGTAGGAACATCATGAGGTTGATGTGCGATAGCATCTTGCAATGTTTCCTCTGTCTCACTTTGCCCAGCCAGACCACCTTGAGTGACATTAAGGCATCATATTTTGAAGCAGAGACAATAAAGAAAGACTTTGGGACCCCTCTCTCCTATCCTACACAACTTTACCCGGCAAAGCTCCCAAGCCATCTACTCTCTCATAAGAAGCACATAAAAGACTGAGGGGGAAGCTGCAGCAGGACCCACCTTGAAGAATTTATTTTTAATCATTACTAAAGATGATGGCCACCAACAAGACAAGGTGCACTCAGGAGTAGGTGCCCAGACATCTCTCTTCTGCTAAAGTGCGTCCTTGGCCTCACCTTGCTCTTCTGACTTGTGTTGGTCTCTGTCTCTTGCCGTTTTCCAGTTAGCTGCTCGTTCTGCCCCTGACTTGGTAACTATTCTTTTTTTGTGCTGTCTGTTCTATCTGCCCCATGCAGGGCACAAGTCCAAAAAAAAGAAGTGAGGGGACGCTGATGTCATGACAGGAAGTGACGTCACGAAAGGTGGCTTGCACCATCAGGCTAATTGCCTCCCCTCGCTCACCCCTTAGATGCGATTGCATCAGAGAAGCCAGCGAGGGAGCAGCGTTCTGAATGAGCTCCGATCTCGCCCCAGAGAGGCCAAAGAGTGAATGTGTGGCTCCATTTGCTCCAGTTATCGAGCTCCCGGTAAAATAAGTGGGGGGACGCCGTCCACCCGCGCGGTACCCTGACTCGAGCCCTGGCCCCATGTCTCTGTTTAACTGCTCCTTTTTGCATCTTTTAGTCCTCTTCCTGCTCTGTTTTGCATCTCGGTCTCTTCTTTCAGTTTTTGCACCCAGACTTGCTCCGCTGATCACGTTTTCAGGCCTTGCCGCTCCTGGGGGACTTTCCTGCTCTCTCCGTCAGACTTTCCCACTCTTGCTGAGCCCACCCACGGCACACATGCACTCTTTCTACTCTCTAGGCCCTACTTAATGAAGGCAGCAGCACAGCTGTGCAGTGGGCACACTCAAGGCTCACCAAAGGCAAGCCCATCTGCGCCTGTCTGTGCCTGTTCCGCGCTCGTCTGTGCCTGGACTGCGCCCAGCGTCAGGATCCCTGATCCAAAAATCTTCTGCAAGCTTTCCCCACGTTTTTTCGATGGAAGCATTAATAACTTAGTGGAAAGAACTAAGGGCCACATGCATCAAGCATTTTTGCATTTGCAAATGGGCCAATTCTCAGAATCGGCCCATTTGTAAACGCAAAAAAGGCTTTTCACATGTATCAAACCCTATTTTTTGATTCGGTAACCTGTTACCGAATAGCAAAATGGGTTTGCGATTCCATAGTTGGAAGGGACGTGTTCAGGGCGTCCCTTCCAAATACCAAATCGTAACGGTATGTATGAATGTTTTGTGCCCGTGAAAGCGGTCGCAAAATAGTCACATTTTACCCATTCGCAAACGGGAAGGGGTCCCCAAGGCACCCCTTCCCCTTTGTGAATGTATGCAAAAACTGTTTTTAAGAGCAGGCAGTGGTCCAGAGACCACTGCCTGCTCTTATAAAATGAAAAGTGAACTATTCATTTTTTTTTCTAAACGCAACCTGTTTTCCTTTAAGGAAAAAGGGCTGCATTTAAAAAAAAAAGATTGGCTTATTTAAAAGCAATTATGTACATGGTGGTCTGCTGACCCCAGTAGGCCACCATCCCCCTGATTTTAGCGATTCTGAGAGGGTCGAAAATTGTGACCTACCTCATTAATATTAATGAGGGAGGGCGATTTGCGACCCCTAAGAATCGCTATATGAAACCCTTGGAGGTTCATACATTTGTACTAGCGATTACCTAATTGCGATTTGCTGAAAATCGCAATTAGGTTATTGCTATTACAAATGTTGATACATGTGTCCTTAAAGTTCCTATTGTGGCAGACTCTGAAGTAGTGAAATATTTCGGTGTTTCCATTCAAAACGAAAATCCTACAGCAAAATACATCATTTTCCATCCATCCATCCTACCCATCCATCTTTTTGGGGCGGGGCTGAGGTGCAGGAAGAGGAAACCTTGTCTGCTTTTGCTTGGCAGGTGCACTATGAATCTTTTTTTATGAAAAACTGTTTTAAAAGACACCAAGAGACCCTGCCAACAGAAGACTGAGGGTTGGGAAAATTCAAGTTCTCAAGAAATTATCTTCTTATCTGCTGTTTTGCACGAGCAGAGGATATACAGTCAGAATATACAACTCGCATCTAATAAACATTATTTTGCCAGCTGTTAATTATCGTAATTATTACAATTGGCCAGCCATGGCCGGCATGACTCGCGAGTGGGGGGGCGGTTGGGGGGTTCGCGCAGGTGTTCACGCGGGGGGGGGGGGTTAATTAAAAAAAAAAACGTACCTTTCCGGGTCCCGTGCCGTCTCAGCTCCTGGCCGGGTCCCGCGTTTTCCTGCTCTCCTACCTCCGGCAGGAACAGGAAGCAGGCGACCTCCCTCCCCTCCCGTAAGCCAATTACAACGCTGCAATAGCAGCGTTGTGATTGGTGGGGACGCCGACTAGCCAGGCGTCTATGGCGAGGCCATTTTCTCCATGTAGGCTGCATGCAGCCTACATGGAGAAAAGGGCGAGTGCGCATGACTGGTTTGGTCAGTCCCAGAGGGCCAACCAAACAGTCAGGGCCCGCAGCATTGAGCAAGCCACTGCTCCCCTGCCCTCGAGCAGACCTGACCACCCTCCCGCCTCCAACCAAACCGTTCTACTTTCTCGCACTGTGAGAAAGCAGTGGGGCGACGCTCCTCTGCCCTAATGGAGGAGCCGCATGGTTGCATTCAGCGGGTGCGTCCCTAAATTGTCACTTCATCCAGAATTTCTGTCTGTAATTGATGACGAGTGGTCACTAATGTTCTTTTTAAAAGGTAGTAAGATTATTCACCAAAGGTAAACTCTTTGAGCTCTCTAACAGAAATACGTATATATTTTTTTCTAGTTTTGTACTGTTAGTTCCTAATCATCTTCGATTAACAACAGAAATATTTCAGGGGTGAGATATTGTATAACTGAGAGTTGGTATGCGTAGCTGCCCGTTCCATAGAATATATATATGGTGTCAGACATTAGGAATGTTAGATGTAATCATGTAACGCGCTTTTTTGGCTGTACGTATAGCCGATTTGCGCTATAGTCCACAAGGTGGCACTAATTCCCCATTCTTTGAATGGAAGGAGGCACTGCAGAAATCTCAGCCACCTAGTCAGATGCAGATGGCATCGTGCAGTTCACCAGTTAAGAGTCGTTCTATCCTGGTGAGCGGCGGAAGGTCGTTGTTGGAAATGTAGCCTAGTTCCTATAAACACAGTTATAGAAAGCAAGCTCCCTGTTGCACAACGTGTATGATTTAAACACCGGAGAGTGACCAATCTATTCTAAGAAATCATGCCTTGCAGTAGTACCCTGCTCGTTCTCCTTTCGGGGCAAGCACTGCCATTTTAGGGATTTTCGGGTCCCAGGACAAGAAATATTATGTGGCTCCCTGTTCGGAACAAATTCGAATTTTCTTACCTATTTTCTGCCAACTCAAGACTACGTATATTTAATTATACTTTAAATTTCCCACCAAACAGCTGAACTTTTTTCCGTGGCCCCCAAAATCTTAAAAATGGCGCTGGGTAGTGAAAGTCAGAGTGAGAGGAAGGGAGAGAGAGGTTCTAATAAATAGAGTGGGAGAAAGATGATTTTACCAGGAGGCCCTTAGGAAAGTAGGGGCCCTGGGCAATTGTCCAATTTGCATCCCTTAAAACGCCTCTATCTGAGAGTGGTTAATGGTGGAACTGAGACTTATCTCCTTAGAGCCAGTTCAGGTTTCTCCATCGGGCTTATGCTGGTAGATGCTGGGCTTGGAAATACAGGCACCTTTAGGGGCCTTATTTATTAGGCCCTTACGCCCCCGCTGCTTCACTTCTTGTGATGCTGCGGCGGCGTAAAAAATGTGCCACACTGCACCATATTTACAAAGTGACGCATCTAGGTAGATACGTCACTTTGTAAACCCCTGCGCTACATTATACCTGCGACAGGTATAATGTATACAGGGTGGGCGTTCTGGCGCAGAAAAGGCTCGTAGAAGTGACGCAGTGAAATTTATGAGATTTCATGACGACACTTCTACAGCCTCACTGCGTCAAATCCTTACGCCTGCTTCAAGCAGGCGTAAGGGGCGACGTGGCCTTTTCACATGGGGCTTGCCCCATTTGAAATAACACAGTGCTGGAGTTGCGTCTATTACACTCCAGCAATGCGCCATTTTTGCGCCGGCAGAAACTTCAGGATTCCTGACATATCTGTCAATCCCTGCGACATAGAGCACCATACAGTAAATAAAGCGCATCCATGGTGTCTCAAGGGGGCGCGCTAAAAAGTGTCGCTCTTTTACTGCAGTGATGCAACACTTTTCATAAGTGAGGCCTTAAGTCTGCAATAGCTCCTCCCTTAAAGATGTAAGCCAAGATTTGCTGAAAATCATGCAGTATAACACTGTATTGTGTTGTGAAATGGTCACAAGTGGTCAAGTCTACAATGCATTGGTCACCATTAATGTCATCGGCAATGCAAACATGTCTCAAATAGCGAGATGCTCGAGTGATGCTAAATCCGATTTAGTGCTGCACTAGGCACACAATCCCGATCGAGCTTTACCTTGTGTAACATTTGTACTCAAAGGAAATTCTGGAGTACAATCTTCACTCATACCACCGCACAAGGGTGACTCATGCAGCACATAAACCTTTTTTGAAAGATACACATATGATGCATCAGGGGTGCAACTGGACTCGAACGGAGGGGGTAGGGGTAGGATTGGGGATCAAGAGCTAGCAGGTTAGGCAATGGAGGCAGGGCTTACACTTCATCTTGAGCGATCCTTAGAGCCAATACAAGAAAACAGAGTGATAAATTGTGCATTTTAAACCTATTGGTCAAACACAATCGATTACAAGTACCAAGTTTTTTAATTGGATTTGACAATGTTAGTCGGCCACTGACGCTTTCAGTCTGATCATTGCAAGATATGCCTCTATGCGGCTGCACACGTCTCAGCATATTGACCTTAGTGAGTTAAAGCACCTGATTCCCGGATGCGGTGATGGCAAGTCTCAGGTCTGATTCCTAATGCATCTCACATTCCTCCTGACATTGAGTGAGTGGCAATCAGTTTGCGATATTACCCTTGATTAATTACTCTGACAGGAATCTGCACTATTCTAATTCAAAATAAAATAGTTGTTGTTAACATTCCACTCTGAGCAGTTCTCATATGAGATGACAGCTACATCAATACTGGAAGCCAGCAGGCTTAAATAACTGGCAAAAAGGTAGTTGCCTTGAAATACCTTTGCAATTAATGATGCTCTAGCGTGCAGATTTTCCTTCAAGATCCAGAACACAGAATGCGTTGCTGATGGGCAATGTCCTTCAAAGAGGTCACTTCAACTGAATCAGAAATAGTCCTTCTTAATAGCATATGCTTTAATAACAAGTCATGCTTTTAATTTTGTTTTGAAGCTTCAGCACATACATTTTCAAAATCACAAAAATATAAATGCTGGGACTTATTTATGAACTGTTTGCACCGCCGTTGCGTCACTTTTTGTGACGCTGCGGCGGCGTATAAAATGCACCATGTTGCCCCATATTTACAAAGTGACGCATCTAAGCAGATGCATCACTTTGTAAAGCCCTGCGCTGCATTATACCTGCGTCAGGTATAATGCATGCAGGGTGGGCATTCCCCCGTTCAAAAGGGTCATAGAAGTGGCACAGTGAAATCTATGAGATTTCACTCTGCCAATTCTAGGATGCCACTGTGTCAAAATCTTACACCAGCCTCACAGCAGGCGTAAGACTGACGCAGGCATCTTTAACACGGGGCTTGCCCATGTGTAAAGACCCATTGCTGGAGTAGGGTCACTTTTGCGACACACTCCAGCAATGTGTCATTACTGTGCCTACAGATACGTCAGAAATACTGACATATCTGTAAATCCTTGCGACATGGAGCGCCGTACAGTAAATACGGCTCATCCATGGTGTCACAAGGAGGGCGCACTGAAAGTGTCACATCGCTGTTTTCACGTAGCGATTACAACACTTTTCATAAATGAGGCCAGTTGTTTTTAAATCCTGTATGGGCAATGTGCATTGTAAAATGCAACATTTGTTACAAATTTCTCCAAAGTTCCTTTTAAGAAGAATGACCATATTCTCTATTCTGGTTGTTCTAAAAGTCTATACGAATTGTAGCAGTTCGGCTAGACTGGGTAGAGGAAGGGGCAACCCTGAATGGGGCACCAGAGAGACACCAGGCTGACAACATGGTTACCAGTTTGTCATTGTAACACTGTAACAAGTAGTGCACAAGGCAGTGTTTCCATTGTGCAAAGTGATTGCATTAGTTGCTTATGCACAATATCAGAATTATGCTGCTTGTGATAGATCCAGGCTTAGTTTGGCAGCAGAATAAGGTTTCACAAACATTTTGCAGCCAGACTACCAAACTACACTGTTTTGAAAAGGCATGACACATCGATACAATGTCCACATATGGGAAGTGCAGACACCATCCAGGAAGAAAACCACACAAGGTATACGTTAAAGCAAATTCTACATTTTTTTTTCAATGAACCGTGAGAAACTGATAATATAGGCATTTGCTTTAGGCGGCAGAGGTATGCCTCTTGTTAGACATAAATTATATGTTCAGGCTTCACGTAGCTGAGCTATCTCTCAGGCTACCCACTGGTAAGGCATCAGACATCCCAGCTATCACTCAGGTGACAGTGCTCCTTCACCAATGGACAAGAGCCACAAACTCATAATTTCTGCTCTATTTCTCCTAAAAGTGACACTAGCCCTGCATTTAGTGCCTGAAGGCACCCACTGAGTGGCACATCTATGAAAGTTTTGCATCACCCTTGCACCATGTAAGGGGGCACAAGGTCGGTGCAAACCTCAGTTGATTTATCAAACCACGCAAGGCCACCTTGCGAGGCCCTGACTTGCTTGATAAATCCAGATTAACACAACACAGCACAAATCGCTGCATTGCATTACTCTGCCCCAAAGAGGCGTTCCATGGAATATAGCATGTTACAATGCATGCGAATACATTGCATGCTATTACAACGCGGCCGTTACAACGACCGCGTTGTTAGTACGCAATACCTTTACATCGCAAGTCATTACAACGACTTGCTGTAGGGGGTGCGCTGGATTTAGGAATAGTATTATTTACTATTCCTACTCCAGTTTGCGCAACAGCAGGGAAGATGTTGGATTTTATATCCAATACCTTTGCGCCCCCTACAGCAAGTTGTTGTAATGACTTGCGATGTAAAGGCATTGCGTACTAACAATGCGGTCGTTGTAACGACCGCATTGTAATAGCACTGCGTTGTGGAAACAGCGTTGTAAACACTGTTTCCCGTTCCATGGGTGGAGTGTGGGTGTTCCCATGCATCAACCCATGGATTTGGTGCATTCCTAGATCTACCAACGCTGGTAAACCTGGAAATGTGTCACATTGCTACACCTCCCCAGGGGAGAGGTAACAAGGAGAAATATATTTATTTCTTCTCATTGCTTCCTCTTTCTATGTGTGCTGCAATCTGCAACACACATAGAAAGAGGAAATGCCTCTCAGGATTATTTTTGTGCAGGAAGGTGTCCCTTCCTGCACAAAAACAATCCTGATTACAACCCAGGCACCCTTGCACCATAGTACAAGGGAGCCTGCGTTGGCGCAAGGCAGCACATTGTGCACCCGCACTGGGAAGTGACAGGAATGTGTTGTATTATGTTAAATATGGCACATTCCTGCCCTTTCCCCATCATGCAACGCAGTGCAGCAAGGTGACTTGCTGCACTGAGCTGAGTGACAACTTCAAAAATATGCCCGAAATATATTGAAAACCTATACATCCAGGATATAAGTTGGGTTAAGTTGGTACTTACAAAGTGCAGCGATCTTCCTAAGCCATCTTGGCGCTGAATTAACAATATCAGAAAGGATTTGAAGATAATCAATAATACAGATGGATTTTGAGAGCCTTCCTAAACATAGAACGGTCCTCTACTTTGTGTAGGACAAGACGGAGTGCATTCCAAGTAGAGGAATCAACAAAAGAGAAGGAACATCCCTGCCTACCCCACCCTGCTACTGAGTCTTTCTAAATTGGAGGGCTGATAGCAGGTGGGAAGAGCCAAAATGAAGGAATAGCTTAGACTTGGAAGCAAACACATAAGCAGCATGGAGCCTGTTTCATAACAGGCTCTGTGGGCAAATCAGACTGCCCTATGATGGATCCTTCTAGAAACTGCCAGCCAGTGCAGCTTACAACAAGCCTCATAGAACCTATCAAATTTTTCTGAAACTCATGACAAGGCACGCTGTGGTATTCTGAAGATCTTGAAGCTTGTAAATAGACGACTAAGGAAGGGCAACATAGTTAGCATTGGCATAGTTCTATCTAGAATTGATGATAGCATTAACATAAGCGTTCAAGTGGCACAAAGTAAAAAGAAGGTTTTTCTTCAAGATCCTCATTTAAGGGTATAAGGACGACACAACAGTAGGATGAGGTAGGTGGAAGTGCCATAATTGTAATCTTGTCTGATATCATTCAATACAGTCACAGGGACAATCTCCATGCCTAAACCAGGCCATAAACTAATCTAACTAGCATCTAATTTCTGTCGCTCTTCAAGATATTTAGAAAGCTGGTGCACCAGAATGTCTCAACAAATTTTAGTGACTAGTGGAAAAAGAAAATTGAGCCTGTATTTAGATTCTGCCCAGGGGCCCAAGTATGACCACTAAGGACAGTGTGAGATGAAAACAGATTTTAAAGATAAAGGTAAAAGCAGGTGTTACCACCATAGATAAATATTTGAGTCCTTATTGAACATATAGCCCCTGTTGAGCCGGATTTTATGGAGATAAGCAAGGAGGAAACATCCTCTTCTTCCTTAATATTTGGGAGAGCTGTGAGAGAACTGACAAAACAGGGCAAAGGCTTGTAAACATGCTACATGAGACAGGTTGAAACTAGAAGCAGGGCAATACAATCATTAATGACATTTTGACCCCTTTTTTCTATACATACAAGTTTGTGTTTTGATAAATGCAAAATTGTATATTTTTTACATACAAAGGTGGAGGAGTTGCAGACATTTCCCTTAACCTGACCTCAGCCAGATATGCCTAAACTACATCCAGCCTGTCCTGTTCACTAACGAACAATGCTTTGCTGGTTATTAGATAATTTTTGATATTTTCTTTAGCACTAGATGACACATGCTGGCGGCTTCAAAACACCAGGAGCAAAGACAAAGGTGAAATTAAGGGCTTAATTTAGAGTTTGGGGGAGTAGGCGTGCCATCTCAACTCGGTGGTTCTTCTGCCTCGCCGAATTCGCTGTTCGACCACTCTATGTACATTCAGAAGAAGGGCCGCCTTTACATGGTGGTACCTCCGCTGGGACTGCTGGTGTAAACCTCTGACTTGACGGCCCATCTGCCAAATGACCATAAAGTCACAATGATGATCGTCCAAACCTATTGCGGGAGGTACTACCATCACTCATGTTCGCTGCATGAGGCATGGTGGATACAAGCAGGTAAAAGGCCGTCCACACACGGGGGGGAAATGTCCCTGCACCTCAGGCCTCCTGTGTCTTATTTTGTGAAAATAAACTCAATCTTCGAGAGGTTTTCTCAATACAAAGAAACTTGCTGAGTGAGTGGTTTAAAAACGGTGAAAAAAAAAAAAAATGTAAGTCCGTTTTTATATAGCGCAGCTACTCACCCTTACGGGTCTCAAGGCGCTGGGGGCCGGAGTGGAAATTAAGTGAGCTATTGCCCAGAGTCACATGGTGCTGAGCTGCCGCCGGAGCCGGGGATCGAACCGTGAACCCTGTGCTCGGAAGTCAGCTGCCCTGGCCGCTGCACCACACCGCTCCACTCGCTCAGTAGGCCTACAGTGCTCTAAAGGGGGTAATACAGTCACAATTGCCCTCACAGCAAGGTGGGTATCTCTTAATAGGGTGGGCGGCCCTCTGCCTGAGTAGCTGAGGCAATAGGCTTATCCTTCCTGGCAGATCTGTTGACTGTCCAGTAGGTGCTAAATGTCCTCCTAAGCATAGTTTACAAGATTGCAGTAGGGAGGTCACTTGACACATCAGGTGAGTCAGGTGGTCATTGTGTATCACCAATACCTATGCACGATCTTGATTTCTATTCAGCTATTCTCTGACATCATAGTGCAAGAGCAAAGACACAGCTGGTGACTGCAGGAAAATGGACAAAATAGATGGGTCCTGACACTCTGCCCCCACCACCCCGCCATTCCACGCACACACACCCATCATCATCCTAGACCTCCTTCTCTGTTTATGATATGTAATTGTATTGCCAGGGCAGTGACCGAGGTGGACATTTATTAGAGGCTATGAGGTTTATAGCAAGTAAAAAAATGAAAAAAGTAGGTGGGCTTGGTGACCCCAAACTAAAATTAATTAATCGTAAGCAATTTACCTGCATGGATATCAAAATGATAGAAGCACAGAGACATATTTGGAGAATAAGTCCTTGGTTCCAGGTTATGTAGAATGAATTAGTGTACACAGTAATTGCCATAACTCTTTGTTGGGGTAGGTAATGGGTGACATAATGAACAACTCCTGAGTTCCCATCTCAGAACCCAGTCTCGCATGTGAAATTACACTGACTACTGCATGTTTTGGATTTATGTCTTTGCATTTTATCCTGACAGATTTTTTCAGGCTTTTTCTGGGGAAATCGGGCAGGAAAAAATTGCAGAATGTGATAATGGTGCACAACCCAGAATCCTGATCTATGTGCAAATGTCCATTTGCACATGAATCAGAATTTAAAACACAACTTTGAACCAGGGTCTTAACCTGCCATCAAGTGGCCCATTTATATACAGTTTGAACCGCATAGAATACGGGGCTAAAAAAGTGCACAGAGATGACAGGAACTACTCTTAGGAAGTCCAAACTCAGGGTGTCCGTCTCATTAGTGACTGATGTTATGCATAGGTTCTAAGCATTATTAAATAAAACTAAAGCAATGTATTCACCTGATCTTGTCTATGTCCTTTCAAGGGTTAGGTGGGATGTGATAAGTGGGTCTTTCATCCCCATTGACCTATTCCCAGGCACGTTAAGTAGCCCACCATGGCCCTGGTCACTAGTTGCACAGCAGTGGTGGGCTGTAAACGCTACACCAGTAGTCATAAGGAATGTGCAGTAACAGCCTATCAGTACCATGCAGTTATGAGTTGAATCCCTGGTAATGGGGAATTACGATGCAGATTTACCAGGTGGCATTCTGCATGGTACTCTCTTTTCTGTGGGGTTTAACACACACATTTTCCCACCTGTTCTAGTAAAAGTGTGCAGTGGGCTGTGGTAAAAGTGTGCGGGAGCTGTTGTAATTGAAGGATGAAGGCAGGAGGCGAGAATACTCAAGGAAGGAGTGAAGAATGTGGGCTGTCTTGTCTGCAGTTTAGGCAGGGGTCATGGAAGTGGTCCAGGTTACAATGCAGCCTTTTCTAACAGTGATTTTATCTGTTGGACTTTCCAGGCTACAAAACTTGGTGCACGAATAATGGACCTCTTATAATTGTGTGGAGCAAAATTAAGCTTCTCATATTTCCCAATGGAGTCCCATATCTATTTTGGACAACTTGCAAGTGAGCTAATTAGGCAGAGAGCGTGACATTATGAGGCACAAGAGCCAATGAAAAAACAAGCAAAGCCTTGTCTAGCTGTAAATGGCTTTTCGATTACCTCAGTGGCTGAAGTGTGTGGGATTCATTGAAAATGATGTTCTCAATTTACTTTAATTGTACATTAACTATTGCCATACTTTTTGTTAAAAAAACAACCAATCGAGAATGGATAATGCCAACCTTCAGTTGCTTTTGGTTGGAAGGGAAAGGAGGTGGACTGCTGTTTTATAAAGCCCAGGTAGAACCAGATAGCGAAAGAAGAAACAAGCCTTCTCACCAGGGTGTCTACTATCTGAAAGAAATGCAAATGTGTGTAAAAATTGGTTAGGCTAATCTAAAGGCTGGTTTGGAGCCAGCATATGGCTTTAATTGATTGAGTAATTTGAAACTTCATGGTGACATAGAATTATTCTTTTTGAGAGGTAATGTAAGGGGTTTATCAGCTGAGTTCTTTAGTGTATCCTTTTAATGGAAATGAAAAAAAAAAAGTTTGCTCTAGATACAGTCTGATTACGGATTACTAAAAATGTATATTTTGAACACACTTGTTTCATCTTAAACACTAAGGGGTCGATTCCGATTCGGGCCGGAAATTTCTCCGACCGAGCCGGACCCGGAGAGATTTCCGACCGAATCGGACCCGTGCAGTCCGACCGAACGAGTACGATGCGTCCGTATGTTATCGGACACGAGTCGGTCGGACTCCCATTGAACTCAATGGGAGCCGGTCGTACAACGCGTACGCGGGCTCCCATTGCCTCAATGGGTGCGGAGGCGGACAAGGGCGCCCCCTACAGCGAGTACGCCGCGAAGCGCTCGCGGCGTACACGCACAGGTAGGGGGGACCCATGGGTCCCCCCTGTGTGCGCCTCGCACGGGTACGCGTACAGGGGGTCCGACACGGACCCCAAAGTACGGCTCCGACAGCGAGTTCGAGTCGGACGGCGCGAGTCGGTCGGAGCGGTCGAGGTGCGCATCGTACTTACCCGGCCGGAAAACGTCTCCATTGCGCGGTGCGAATCGGGTCCGACCGAGTCGGTCGGAGCGGTACGATCCGGGTACGAGTCGGTCGGAGCGGTCGGGTCGCCCGGACGAGTCGGTCGGCGAATTCGCATCGTACTCGCTCGGCCGGACCCGCGTACGGTTCGGTCGGGAAACAGGCTTTCGCATGGCTTTTTTCCCGACCGAATGGTATTGGGTGCGCCTCCGACCGAGATCGGAATCGGCCCCTAAATGGGGCAGAGTGATGCAAAGTTTAAAAATGGGATTGACTTTCTAGTGCAAAACTTTATTTCTGCTGAGAAGTAGCCCTAAAGTTATGCAAAGTAGTGCTTGCGCTGTCTTTCGTCCAGTGTGTATTTCATGGGTGGCACATGGGCATTCCCATGCTACACCCATAGCATTTGACGTAAATTCCTATCTATTGGCAATAGTAGCCGGGTACTTGTGCCAAAAAATAACACTGTCTCAAGGCAGGTGTTAAAAAGGAGAAATATTTTTATTTCTCCCTCTCCAAACTTTTCCCTCACTGCATGTGTGCGGCACTGTATAGCATACATATAATGCGAGAAAAAATTAAAGTACGCCTCAACTTAGTATTTTGTACTGGAAGGGTAGCCTTCCATTACAAAACCTATGCTAAACAGAATACACCCACATTTTCACTATGGTGCAAAGATGTGTGCATGGCGCTAGCCAGGCAGTTTTTGCTCAGGAAGAGAGCAGGAGCGCTATATCTTTGTAGACAATGTGCTGTCATGCTCACGTAATGCAGTGCAGCAACTTTAAACCATTTTTGAAACAATGGCTTACAAATTCACAGTGCTTGCAGTCTCAGGCTGCCACCAGATAGTACTATAAATATGTGTCACTATTCTCCAGTGCACCAACCAGGATTCAGTTTTGTGGCTGTCTGGTTACACACAGAGACATCTTCAGTGATCACATTAACCAACTGAGATGTCATAACATATTTTATTTGTATTTCCCTGCAGGTGAAAAGCCAACAAAATAGTTGCAGAATGTTTTGTTCTTTTTAGCGAGTTTTAGGCCTCGGCCCTACGGCAGTCAAGATGGCAGTTGCCATCCTTTATTTGTGCACTTCAACATGGGTGGCGCCTCCTTTATGGTGGAGGAGCATGATAATAAAACCATTTTATTACCATTTTATTTTTCTTTCCTTATCCTACCACAGCCAGCTGAGGTTAGGGCGGGGGTGGGGCCATCGTGACGAGCGTCACAGTAGGGAGGAGTGGTGGGCACTTAAGAGTGTGCATGTCAGTTTGGCCGGCTGTCTTAGGCTAGCCAAACACACATGCACACTTTGGTTTCTCCAACCCAGCTGTATTGTACAGCCGGGTTGGAGAAAAGCTGCAGGTTCCCTGTGCCTGAGTGAGCGTCAAGTCAGCCCGCTCAAACCAATCAAAGCGCTGCTTTCATACTGGTAAATAATATTACCAACATGAGAGCAGCGCTGTGATCGCATGTGCATTCTATTTTCTATTAACACATATTGATGGAATCCATAGTACAGGAACATTGACACACAGATGTTATCCATTGAAGTGGACAGTTTTAGACTTATATGGGACATTATGATTAGCAGTTCAGGTGTTTGAGGGCTGTTCAGTCACCCACATTAAGGTGCTTTTTAATGTCCCCTATGGGGCAGGGGCAGGCCTGCCCAGGGGTAGGAAAGCTGAGAAGGGGGCAGCTGGAAGATGTAGCCCAGTTTAGCATCCAGAGAGCAGTGCCCAAAGAAGGCCTTGGTTTGGTATCTGAAGGGTGCCCCATAGCACTCATGCCTCAAAACTGACAATGATTGTTTTGATAGCCAAAGAGTTTAGGTGTAAAGCAAGGGAACAGCGAAAAAACCAAAGAATTGTATTTACAATAACTTGGGAATAGTCTGAATTTTATTGCCTACTTTTATATGCCTTATCCGATTTATTACATTATATATTATATACGCGTCCCAATTACACAAGCAGGACGAACGGTGCCAAAGTGCGTTCAGTCAATTTTTTGCACCAGTGCATTTTGTATAATCTGTATAATCTGGGCACAAAGTGCTGTGAGTTTGTTGACCCAGCCTCGCAAAAACTTCTGACATGGATGCACTTACCCCTTTTCTCAATTTGTTGCTTAGGAAAGCTTGGCAGTTCGGGCTGGACTGTTCCCATGGGGAACAGGGTCCAGAATGATTTGCAAATGGCTGGGTCTGAACTGGGGTGGCGAAGTGAGCTAAAGAACGATGATGGATTCAACCCAGATTTGTGACTGGGGGTGAGTGTCTGAAAAGTTTCAGCGCTCCGTCCATCGTCTCCTTGTGTTTGCTTACTAAAGGTACCAAGGAAGTGAAATTTCTCAGTCTGCAAAGTATATGATGTGCCACAGTGACTCCCTGCAGTCATCCATGCTTTAGCACCAAAATGCACCAGTTCATGGACAAGATTGGACCTCAAGGGGTACATTTGTTAAGGTTTGCGTGGGCATTTATATGGCATAGCACAATTGTGGCAGCGCTTGCTGGCTTTTATAATGTATGATAAATCGCCAGTACATTTTGCGTTGTTGCGCCATGTGAACGCGTGCACAGAACTTACGAAGTATAATCCTAATTGTGGCCATGATTGGTAATATCTCTTGTCTGTTTCACATCACCTTCTCTCTGGGACTCACCCCCTTGCTGCCCCTTTTCCCAATTATTGCCAGAATTCCAGTTGTTTGCTATCTGGAATAAATACACAAGGCGGAGAAGCAGTGAGGCGGGCCTAGTTACCTTGCGCTGTCGTGCACAATTGCCTCAGGGGGTGCTGGCAATGTGCCAGTAAGTTTTAAAGGGATACCAGAATATCATGGTCTAAATACATTTGACAAAAATATTGTGTTTTAAACGTTGTTTACAAAAATATCTCATCCCATAAGTTAATAATAGAAAATCTACACCCAATGGAGCGATATTTAGGCTACGATTTATTCTAGATGATATTTTTGTTATCAAGATTTTGCACTACAATCGCCTTGCAGCACGTCTCAGTTGAGTATAGTGCATCATGCAGCAAAGCTTGCCTCCTCTCCCATTACACATAAGCGCACCCTTCTCAGTTGAGTATAGTGCATCATTCACTTACAAATACCATGTAAGGGCCAGTTCAGAAAATCAAACTGTCAACTACATCCTTTGACTCTCCTAGTTTAGATAATTCAACTCACTCACTCACTCTGTCACTCGCTCACTCGCTCACTCGCTCACTCACTCACTCACTCACTCACTCACTCACTCACACTCACTCACTCACGTCCCTTTTCAGCAGGCATTGGAAACAAGTGGGTATATTCCTTTTCGCCTGGTCACATTACGAGAATCTTTTTGATTTCAATTTGCATCATCGGATTGCAGTGCATCTGGTGTTGATCAGTAAATGTATAGTCTGTTTCTGTTCTCTTTGTCCTTCCATCATTCTCTGGTCTCTGTTTCTTCATCTCCAGTCACACTGTAGAGTTTTCAACTGCTTTCAATCCTCAAGGGTCATTTAGAGTTTCGTGAGATGGGAGACCAGCTATAAATCAGTGGTTTCGCGCCCTGCCAAAGGGACGGTTCTCCACCTCAGTTAGGGGGTGGGAACTGCTGGGATTCCCATGGCACAGCCTCATCAAGCTCTGGCATGAGAAACCCCTGCCGGTCGCCTGTCAGCCTCAGGGCCACCGACTCGACAAAATTGAAAGGCACAAGCTACTGAGTGCAGGCTTTCTTTTCTCTTGTCTCGTGACAGCCACAACATCCACAGCGATCAGATTGAGGAAAACAAAAACATGATCATGGACGTCAATTCACCAAAATGCCAGGGGTAGCGGAAGTGACTTCACATGCCCTTTGACCTTCACTTTCACTCACACGTACACATGCTTACACATACACACGCTTACGCATACATACATATTTACACATACGCTTACACACACTGACACACTCTGCCTACACATACAAACACATTCACACATACATACACTCTCTCATACAGAAACACACTCAAAACTACAAGCACGCCCACAACATACATACATTTAAAAGCATTTTTTTTACTTACCTCAGCTGCTAGGGAACATCATATTCCAGCTATTTGTACTCCATTTTCTATTTAACTAATAGCGAATAATGTAATATTATTCACTATTAGTATAATAAAAAAGTTGACAGAAAACAAGGAGAATGAAGCCCCCACCCACGTCCATAAAGACAAGCTGCTTCTGTTCCTGGCACTGATTTTGCCACTGCTGACGCTAGGGGTCGCAAAGGCAGTGCCAGAGGTGTCAAAAAGGACATGCCAGGGGTTGCAGCAGCGACCACTGGCGACCCCTAAATGGCGTCCGTGACCATGATGCATGGGGAGAAAACATCTTGTGTGCCAGGGCTAATAATGTTATGTTTTGCTGAAAGAAACCCTTACTATGGAAGTTTGTTTCTTCAAAACAAAAAGTAATGTTGACTGCCCCTCATCAATTATAGAATGGGCTGACATGATGAAAGTGCTTCTGCTGCACTGGCAGGCGCACCTTCTCCAAAATGATCCCCATGAAAAGAAAGGGTTCTCTAAACATGGAGGGCAGTCTTCTGCTGGGAGGGCGGAGACCAATCAATCAATCAATCAATCAATCAATCAATCAATCAAGTGGCTTGTAAAGCGTGACTACTCACACATAAGGGTCTCAAGACCAGAGTCCCTGAGGGTGTGACTGGAAACCCTCCATACTCTAAATGACACAAATAGTCTTTTCCTTTTGGCTTGGGAGTATTCCTGTCAGCCTGTGAACATTGCCATTCCTCAAACTGACCCGAAATTAAATGTACAGCAGGGTCTTTTATCTATGTAGGAATACTTCGTGTTTATTGCAAAACATGGCACAAGGCCCTAGTTTGAGCATGCCCGCAGCCAAATGGCAGCCCACATGGAAGCCATTACTGTGCAAAACATTATGTGAAAAAGTGTGGTCTCCAGCACATCGTGGCACTGATGGAAACAGAGCTACATGGTCTCCCCTGGGCTTTTCGAGAGTGGTGCTTCCAGTAGGTATAGCAGTTGAGAATGGGATAAAGGGGTCTTGGGTGGCGTCAAAGATTGGATTTAGGTGGGTTTGCAGAGGAAGGCTACTTCTTTGCCTTTGACCTCTGCACGAGGCGAGTCTGAACGTTTAGGCCCACCCTTCCTATTCAATAAAAGGGGTTAAATATGGTGGGACAAGGGGAGAGCTGCATAAGGGAGAGGGGACGTTAGCCCATTTTAACAGACAGATTTGTGCATGGCTGAATGGTTGTATGTTGTAGATGCTGGCGGGACAAGTTTAGCAAGTTTGGTTATTGTTATGAAGTGTGTAGATTAGGCTACAGAGGTTTAAGAAGTTTGAAGGGGTAACAGGAGGGTTCACTTGGACCTTGATAGGATTAGTCAGCTCGGAGGGAGGGGTCGAGGTGAACTGAGATGCTCGGATAGGGAAGTACCTAGAAATATTACAGGATTTTGGGGCATGGAAGGGACAGAAGCAATATGGGGAAAAGAGGTGAGTGGTGATGAGTTGGACAGCAGTTTGTTCGGAGGACTAATAGCATTTAAAAGGGGTTTTAGGCTGGGAGGATTTACGCTGGAGTTGTTGAATGATGGGCGGGTGTTAGGTATTTTATGTGTAGTAATGAAGCCTTCAGTTTAGCCTGTAAGCTGTTGCCAGAGTATTATATTGTTAGTGTCCACCTGTCTGTTTAAGGCAAACTTTTTCACAAACACTGGCAATCCTTCAGCTAGTAAACACATGCTAAACAACCCTAAACAATGTCCTGATTTCAAGCTCTAACCCCTAAACATTACCCACACCTTAAGACTCTGAAGCCCACTCTCCCCCTTTAATAACCAACACTATGTTATTCTTGGTTTTTAATTCTCCATTGCTTTCCTTTCCAACTTTTGGCCTAGTGTCACAGCTCATACCATGGAGGGGTCCAAAAAGGAACAGAAAGTAGGGTAAGGGAGTATTCCCTCAGTTAATGTTGTCTAACTGATCTTGTGAGGGTATGGAGGAAAGGTATAGTTCACACTCAATTATCCCCTTGTTTTCGTCGGTCTTAGGTTGTGCCCCCGGACTGGCCAGAGAAGGATCAGTGCTGCTGGATCAAAGAGCCTTTTTCTGACACACATTCAGATTTCAAGGAGCAGTGCTTTGGTTCCTGGCACTCCTGCCTATCTTCCCCGTACCCACACTATTCTCTACACTAATGCTCATGCTATACCATGGATTGCACACACACCGTCTCTCTTCTGAGGGTCATTCTTAATTCCGACCTTCCAAATCAGTTTATTATTCCACCATCTCCAACCCAAACAACACTTCGGTGCACCATCAATACATCACATACAAAGAAGCAAAGTATAGCAACAGAGAGTAAACATGATCACAGTTCACTTTAATTTAATTCAGCCTGCTTACACCATCCAGCCAGAGTAGGTCTTGGATTGTGCCCCTGGACTCGCTAGTGAAGGATCAGTGCTGCTGCACAGCTGAAGACCAGACTAAAACAAGGGGATAATTGAGCCCGCACTAGGCCCAGGCTGTCTTCCATTCCATCCTAGATCAGATTGTTCCGCATCCTTCTCTTCTCCTAACCTTCTCATCTCTTCCCCTGACTTATCCTGAGCTCTGTCTATCGACAATAATTGAGTGTGAACTATACCTTTCCTCCATACGCTCACAAGATCAGTTAGACAACATTAACTGAGGGAACACTCCCTTACCCTACTTTCTGTTTCTTTTCAGACCCCTCCATGGGATGAGCTGTGACTCTAAGCCAAAAGTTAACTTTTTGTTTTCTGCATATGAGGAAGACATTATGGGACCAGGAAAATCTAAGTAACATAAATTCACACTGAAAGGGACCTCATGCCTAATCTATCTCCCCCCAGTATGGTAAAGGCACTTGCTGATTTCTGAAACAGTGGGTAGGACTCACTAACGAGGATGTGAAAAATTCTTTCCTGATAGTAGTACCTTTGACTTAGATCATTTGAATCATTTAAAAAGAAATTAAAGGACATTAAAAATAAAAAAAATAATGCAGAACAATGGCCAACATTTTTAAATTGGCATGAAGAGGTGAACAAATGCAAGCATGAGTCCCATGTCCATGGTATAAAACAGACGCTGGAGAGATTGGACTTTGAAGTAAGCCATCTTAGGGAATAGACTTAGGGCTTGTGCTCCTGCAGCCCTACATCCTCCCTATTTTTTCCAGATCACTGAACCACCCAAAAAAATGGAAAGGAGAGTGAAGACAACAGTGATGTTTTACTGGCTGTTTTAAACTTCCACATGCCCGCTGACGGAGCTGGGGGTGCACCAGTGGATGCACCTGGAAACGGGGCAGCGCCAGCAGGACTACTGGCATAAGGAGATAAGGAGAATATGGAAGTAACTCACAAGCGAGCGCTGTGATTAACCGATAGTAGGACTCTAGATGGAAGCATGCTTTTAGCAAAGCGAGATGCAAGCTCTGTAACAATAAACCAGTCTCGACTGAGGTTTAGTTCAGTCCCGGCTGGGCGTCAGGATCCCAGTAAGTGCAGCACTACTATCATCCGAGAAAGTTTAATGTCAGCACCCGAGCGGCTGGCTACTAGTAGGTTCCTAACAAAAATAAAGACATCTCTCCTCACTCTAGTGACGCAGATGAGATAATTCCCACTTTGCCTGCCTTGAACACAATTCTTCCCTTGAGAGACTTCCCCAGTCCCAGAGGTAGAGTTTTTGTTCATGTTTCTTGGACCCCTTCTGATTTAATGAGTATTAAGAATCAATTACCAAATATCTGAAAAAACCCTACTAAAATTCATGAGGAATTGCAGAGTATGTTCAAACTGTACAAGCCTCACTGGACTGATGTGAATTAATTGTTGTGGTTGGTTCTGCCAAGTAAAGTAAAAGACCAACTGATTGAGAAGAAAGGATGGCTGAGACAGGACCTCAAGAATGAGGGGGCCCTGAATATAGCAAAGATAGCTATGATGAATGCACTTACAAAAGTGTGCGTTGTGAAAATTGATTTTAATAAGATCTCAACAACAAAGGAGAGTCACCAGCAAATTATTTAGAGAGGCTTAGGGATGTGTTTGAAAGATATTTGCGCATTGTCCGGTTAGCGGAGATGGTTCAGGAAGCTGTAGATGTTGCTTTTGTGCAGGGATCGTCAATGAATATGTAGAACCAATTGATGAATATCTGTATTGGATGACAAACTGAAAGATGGCTGAACTAGTCACTTTGGTAAATCATTGTGTAGCATCTGAGGAACACAAGAAAGAAACTGCAGAATCTAATCTGATGTCTTTAGAATTACACAATATGCAATAGAACTTGAAGAGGAGTGGACAAATGAGGGGACAAGGAGGAACAAGAGCTGGGAGGAGGACTGAGAGAAGCAGAGGAGAGGGTCATGTTTTGCTTGAGAGCAACTGGGACACTGGAAAAGGAATTGTCCTAACAGTGTTTGAGATGTACCTCGTTCTTCTGACCGATCAGAGTTTTCATGTTTACCCACATCACACAAAATCTGTATCCTGAATACTAGGACAACCTGAGAGGAGCCAACTCTACCTTGAAAATTTTGATCCCCATAGATCAAAAAGATCCTATTGTTGATTTTATGATAAACAGAAACCCACTACTTGCCTCATTGATGCTGTGGCAAGCCAGTCTGGTCTAAAGCCCTCTAAATTTCATTCACAACCTCTCTCAGATTGTCCATAGGTGCTGTCAGTATTTCAAATTAATGAGTCCCACATTACATTTTCAGTCCTGTTTCCTTAACTTTAGGTCCCATCACAGACATGCATGCATTTCTTTTAAACACTTCTTCTCCTGCAAAACTGTTGGGTTGTGATATTCTATATAAATTAAACTGCACTATTTTCTATACACCAGACGGAATCAATGTCATTGTACAGCAGAGCAAGGAAGAAACGGTCTTTGCCATGTTGTGAGAAACTGATTGTCAACCCCGTTCTGATAATGTTCAAATGTCTTAAGATCCATCTGAATTACTTGCACAGTCGCTTTCCACTCTACGAGCCATACATGCTTATTATGTAGGATGTATTTGTTCTATTGACCCTGCAGAGATAAAGACAAATCCTATGAAAAAGATAGCCCATATCTCACAGCATCCTCTAAATACTGAAGCCGAAGCAGGGATTTGTGCTTTGGAACCGATTATGAGCAGATGTAATAATCCTATTCTCCATTTCGGAAAGGCGGGAAAAAAGCAGGATTTAAGAGCTATCAATAATGTGCTTATTCCTTCGTTTTCTATGGTCGTCAACCCTGCTCTCATCCTTTTCCGTCTCCCACTAGTGTCCAATAGTTCACCGCGATGGGTTTATGGTCAGCTTTCTTTTCAATCAACGAACGAAGTCAGTTTATCTTTCCTTTCTCATTTGACGGATCCCAAATGGGCTGGACGAGGCTTCCTTATTGTTTTACAGGATATTCAATATTTTTCCAAGCTTTAAAGAAGGATTCAATATGTTGATGATCTTCTTCTTGCCTCTGTTGCTTTAGACCAATGCAAAGGTTATCTCCTCACCAAATTGGCATAAAAAAGGCACAAGGCTTCAAACGAAGCACTGTAATTTGCATGCTCTGTGTAGGGTACATAGACCATGAGATCTCCGCAAGGAAGCCCCATTGGTAAGTTAACACTTCTGGGTACTGTCTTCCAGTTTCTTGGGACAGTGAATCCTTGGGTACACCGCCAAGGCTGAAACTTTTGCAGAATTGTACTCCTCCTCACTATCAAGACTCAGCACCTGTCCACTGCGAGACAGTCTCAATATGAGATCCTATTGTCATCTGCCTCTCATATTACCTTGATTCTCTGACTAACCTAAACTGCATGATTGCCTTGTGAGAACCAGACATGTGAAAACGCCCTGCAATGATTTATAGATCATCTTGTACCAAATTGTGAATTAATCCACTTTGTGGATGGGTCATGTCTTAGAAATAACCAGGGTGAGCTTGTTGCCAGATACTCTGGGCCTCATCTACAAGAAAATGATGCAGCACGGTTCAGCAAGCCATTTATCTGTGCTGTGTCATTTTCAAAGCACAGGGATGCGTTGTATTAACAACAATACGACGCATCCCGGTGCTTTCTCCTGGGCTGGCGTACAGTTGACTGCCATGCGCCCGCACAGGCACCCTTGTGTTATTTTGCAAGGGTGCCTGTAGGGATGATTGCTTTTGTGCAGGAAGGGACACCTTCCTGCACAAAAACAATCATTAATGGCATTCCTCTTTCTATGCGTGCTACAGAATGCAGCACCCATAGAAAGAGGAAAACGAGGTGAAATAAAAGTATGTCTCCTCATTGCGCCATTCCTATGCCTCCCCTGGGGAGGCGTAGGATTCTGACACATTCCCAGTTTTACAAAATGTTGTAAATCTGGGAATGCGTCCAGTTCCATGGATGTTGCTTGGGAACACCCACAGTAACACCCATAGAATGCCCCTTTCAAGCAGAGTAATGCGTGAAAGGGGCCCATATTTACAAGGCCATGAAAAGTCACGCAGGGTGACTTTACTTGGCCTTGTAAATATGAACAAGCCCATTGCGCCCCCGGTGCGTCAAAAAAAGTGACGCACCGGCGGTGCAATGGGCTTGTAAATAAGCCCCTCTGTATGTACAGTATATCAAGTTACAGTGAGCCGCCATTTAACCAATTTGAGATCTACCCAGATTGCTGAAGTCATTGCCCTTATGAGAGCTTGCATCCTTGTTGAGAAAAAGACTTCGACTGTATTCACAGACTCCAAGTAGGCATTCAGACTTGCACATAACTTTGGGATTCTCTAGATGCACAAGGTTTTCTGGCACCCCAATCAAAAAGGTCCTGTACGTTAACAATCTGATGAGCAGTTTGATTTTGCTGATTAAGATTGCAGTAATCAAATGCACTGCCCACCAAAATTCTCATGATGAAGTTTCTCAAAGAAATGCCCTGGCTGATTCTGTTGCTAAGAAAGCTGCTTTATCCTGAAATAATGAAGTAGCTATGTTGAACAGACCGATTTGTTTCCTGTTCCCTCTCTAAAGGATATGTCTTTGTTAAGGGAGCAAGCCTCAGAAGATGAATAACAATACCGGACAAAGCAGAATTAAGAAGAGGCCCGTAGGGAGTGAGGAGAGACAGCTCAGGATGCGTGGTAGCACCAACATGTCTGCTCCCAACCTCGAATGATTGAATCATGGAGCTGCCCATGTTGGAAGGGATAGTGTGATTCGTGCCGCTGCAACCCACTGCAATGTGCCATTCTTTCCTTTTATTTCCCAGAATTATTTCCCCTCCTGTGTCATTTGCTAGTCATGCAACATTGGTAAGGGAATTAAGACCACCCCCACTGCCCATCCACCTCTTTGGGGTCCCTTCATCCATCTACATATGGACTACACACAAATGCCAGAATGTGCTTCCTAATCTTATGTACTTGTGATTGTTTCTATGGGCCTCATTTATGGGTTTTTTGCCATAGGGCAGCGCAGGAGGCCTTGCTGCTGCGCTGCCCTACGGCAAAATAAATGGGCTGCCGTGCGTCAACGCAGGCACCTTTGCACCATGGTGCAAGGGTGCCTGCGTTGTGGGAATGATTATTTTTGTGTAGGAAGGGAAACCTTCCTACACACAAACAATCCTCAGAGGCATTTTCCTCTTTCTATGTGTGCTGCAGAATGCAGCACATATAGAAAGAGGAAAAACAAGGAGAAATAAAGATTTTTCTCCTCGTTGTGCCTCCCTTACGCCTCCCCTGGGAAGGCGTAAGTTTTTGGCGCTGCCTCAGACTTACGATTTCTCGTAAGTCTGTGGCAGTGTCAAAAAGCCATGGATGTTGCTGGGAACGCCCCCAGCAACACCCATGGAACGCCCCTTTCACACAGTTTTCTGCGTGAAAGGGGCACATATTTATAAGGCCATGAAAAGCCACGTAACGTGGCTTTACGTGGCCTTATAAATTTGCCAGTGGCACAGTGCGCCACCAGAACATCAAAAAGGTGATGTTCCGGCAACGCAAAAGTGCCGGTAAGGTCTCATAAATGAGGCCCTATGTTTTTTGGGTGGGTGGGAGCATATCCATGGGCAACAGGAGATGCTATAGCTGTAGCTAAGTGCCAACTCAGGAAGTTCATTCTACAATTCGGTATTCTACAGCCCCTTTCTAGCAAAATATACTTTATTTCAGCAGTGATTCAGGACTGCTGAAAAGCATTAGGGATCAAGGAACACTTTCAAAGTGCCTATCACCGTGTCAGCAGGGAAGGTTGAGTTCAAAGTAGCACACGTAACAATAAGAGAGGAAAAATCTGTTCCGAGACCCAACTGAAATGGTCTGATGCCTTCCCCTTGGCTTTGTGGTCAATCGGGGCCATTGAAACTCAAAGGGCAAAACCTGACCCTTACGAGACACTTAAGGGGCGCCCTATGATGTTGCCTTCAAATCCACCTGTTCCTGCTCTAAGATGGACTTGAAATTGAATGATGATGCAGTTCTCCTGTACTGCTGAAAATGTATTTGTTTTCGCTACAGTTTTCCTTCTTTGGTTCAATCTGCCTTACCTGACCGCCACACCCTGCAGCCAGGTGACTGGGCCTTTGCCAAAGCGCACTAGAGGAAATCTGCCTTGGAGCCTCGTTGGAAGGACCGTATCAAGTATTTCTCATCACCTACAAAGCCATTTAAAAAAAACAAACAAATTTTATTGATTTTACATACACCAAGAATGGGGCCACAGGGTCACGCCCCTGCCAGTTAGCAAAGTTACAATCAGGTTATTTGAGATACAAGTGTGGTAATATATGCTGTCGATGACATCATGCCGTTCATGTTGTGCGATCATCACTATATTTATTGTCATCGGCGCCAAACTCCCTTCCCCAACTGCCCCCCCACTCTTCCCACCCTTCCCACCCCCCAGGCGTGTCTCTTAAGTCCAAGTTCTAAAGGTACAATAGCCCCACTTATTCAGCAGGGCGTCAACCTTGCATGGGATAGTGCTGTGGCGGAGTGTGTTCCAGCTTGTGAGTGTAATGCCATCTCTGGCAGCGAGGTTTCAGACCTTAGTATTCCTATGACTGCTCATGCGCTAATCCGTGGCCGCTGCGGGGTCACCTAAGTGGGCATCTTCAGCATCTTCTTCAGGGGATTTGAGTGCTACGACTAGCGTTTCCCAAGCTCTCGCCCCTTCAAGGGCCTTTTTACTCCCTGTTTGTTTTGCTATTTGTAATCTAATCACCCCCTCACATTTGGCCCATTTGAGGAACTCTGCTTTCCACCGTGCTATGCTGGGGCCCCGTTTCGCCTTCCAAAGTGTGGTTATGTTTCTCTTGGCCAGGAGTAGACCCAAATCTAAAAATTTACTAGTGATTTTGTTCTTTGATGTGTGGGGGAACCAGTGTAAGATGCAGTGTGTCAAGGTCGGCTCTAATTCTCTGTCAGTGAGATCTGATAGAAGTGTCATTAGCTCCTCCCAATAGCTGTCTAGGACCGGACAGTCCCAGAGCATGTGTTTAAAATCTGCGCTTACTGCATTACATCTCGGGCAAGCCGCCGAGTGGGCTGGGAAGTATTTGTGGAGCTTTTCCGGAGGAAGGTATGCTCTATGTAGAATATGGAAGTGCACTAACTGGAATCGCGCATTCCGAGTGCTCTTACAGGCTCTCTCCACCAACTCCCCCCACGACTTTTCCGGGATAGCCTCCCCAATATCCGTTTCCCACTTGAGCTTCAGGTCAGCCAGGGGAAGTAGTGATTCCAGCGTCATGCGTCTATAGAGGCACGTTACTGCTTTGAATGTACCTGCTGCCATTACCACGTACTGGCAGCCCAGAGATGTCTGTGGTTCCGTAAGACCCCCTCCCCAGTGCTTCCTGATAGCCGCAGTGAGGGCCGTATACAGTAGGAAATCTCCCCCGGGTAGGTCATTCACCAACACAGCCATGAGGTGTAGTAAGCATGCAGATACTCCCTTTAAAGTCTGCCGACTAGTGCAATTCTCAGGACATGCACCTGCCACCTGCTTGAGCTGTTCCAGCCTCTGCACCTTCTCCTGTAATTGGACTGGATGTCTGAGGCCAGCTGACCCCGCCTGCTCCTGAGGCGAGTCAGCTTTTGTGTCCTGGTGCATTGCAGCCATGTGACAGTGCACCCAACCAGGGCCGGACTGGGATCGCAAACCAGCTCTGGGAATTAGATCCGACCGGCCCAGTGGGGGGGAGGTTGTGGTGCTGGCGGGATCACCACTGCTGCACGCGCTTTTGTTAGTGGGGGCCGATTTAGCAGCCCTGCTGTAAACCCGGCCCCCACTAACAAAAAACAGCCCCCACCAGTCCAAAACCGGCCCCCACCCTTCCAGCCCACCGGAAAAACGTCCGGTGCCCGCTACGGCCAGTCCGACTCTGCACCCAACGCCTCTCGGTGTTACCACCTCTGGGGAACAGCCGACCTCCCGTCATCGGATCCCACTGTGGATCTGGCTGGCTGTCTTTGCTGTTGTTCTCTGCCTCCTTATGCGGTACCTCATAGAAAAGAAGTAGGGCACTGGTGTAAAGCCAAACTGTACTGCACCTTTCTGTGACAGCGATGGCCTATATTTGTACCAGAAGAACTCCATCACATTGTTGCTAGAAAAATGGATTTGCATTCACTTGTCCATTGATGTCTGGTGTCGTGTGCCTTTGATCGGGGTGCCTCTCAGCCATCATGCAACCTGCCTTAATCTGCTCTACCATGGGCACCATCTGCCCAAGAGTGCAGGCACTTTCCCAAAATCTAAACATGATATGGAAGATTTCCACATCCCCAAAGATTACCTCTTTGTTGACAGTATTCATCTTGCTTACTAAGAGCGTTGGCTGTTTTGTGAACATCAAGATCCAATTAAGTGGAGCATCTTTGTGCGTCAAAGTGAGTGACACTGTTCTGGAGACTGTACCTGACTATGTTATCCACCTTGAAAATCGCTTTCCCACGGGCCAGTTGTTTCATAAGTGTTGTTTCTGGGAGGAGTATGTCCATCTGATTATCAGCAAGTGCGTTTATCCCTGGTTGCCATGATACTGGACTGTGATATGTTACCCTGGGTACATGACCTCTGCCATCAGACACCCTGCCCAGCACCCACTTCAATGATAGTGAAATGCTATGAAGTGTCCATGACCAACAGTTTTTTTCTCCATTATGTTTCCTATGTATGGGTTGAGGGCAGGCTATCCATGAAACCAGAAAGAATGATAAAATACCAGAGGAAATTGTAATGCTGCAGCTATTTTGGGGCCGATAACTGATCAGATACATTCCCGCAGGTTCGTGATCATGGAGAATAGAATGGCGCTTGACTTTGTCCTCACTGTCAAGGGGGACGTTTGTGCCATAGTCAAGTCAGAATGTTGGACCCAACATCTCACTCAGAATCCATGAACAAATAGATCACACCAAGGGTAGCATTAGGGATCTCCACAAATTTAAAGGTGTCTCTGAAATCAATGGAAGTACCATCTGGTCATTGATTGATGGGTTATTTGAAATTGTGAAACTGTACATTTTGGTTCAACCATACTTGGGTACCATTTAATACATTGGTCAAAATAAAGGCATTGCTCCTGTTAATCTACTTTATATTGCTAATGATGCTATCAGCTATGTATAAAAATGAAAGTGTAATGATGTTGAATTACATGGTGAAATTCTTACATGGACTGTTATTGATTTGTTGTACGTTTCCACCTCAAGAAGAACAAGCATTTGCAATGCAATAGGTCTCGCATTTGCAAAATTTTAAGCTATTGGCATTGTAAATGACAATGCCTTTTATTTATATGTTTTCAAAATCAACACATAGGTAAAAGGTTTGTCATTTACAATGCCGGTAGCTCAAAGTCTCGCAAATGAGAGACCTATTGCATTGCAAATGCTTGTTTTGGAAGGCACAGGGAGATTAAGTGATATGCCCAGAATCACAGGATGTGGAATGGACCCCGAGGCTCGAACCTTGGTTTCCCAGCTCCAAGGTAGGCACTCTAGCCGTGAGACCACAACCTCGCCCCAACACTTCTGCGGCAGCCCTCTCAGTGAGCTACACCACAGTGCCACCCAGCGCTCTTTCACCCCCTGCGCCTTCCCTGCGCGGGCATCACCGGTGCCACCTCACGGCCGACCCCAGGGCCCCTGCCGCTGCCCTTTGATGATTCCCACTAAGCTGGAAATGTAAAGCATCTGCAGATCACTTTGATGGTGTGTAATTATAGCACCAATGTGTAACCTGCGGGTCAGAGGTCAGCGCGCTTGCACGCTGGCCTGCTTTGTGCTGGAGGGAGCGCGGATTGTAAACGGGAAGAAAAGCCCTGCAGGGACAGGCAGTAAAACAAGCAACAGAGGATGTGTGACTCGTAAACCTCACCGCATGCTCCAAGGGTAAGGACGGGCAACGTCCAGGCATGAAGCTGGAGTCACCGTTAAAAACCCCATGCCGTGGCTGTGCGTAAGATCCACGCCAGGAGCCCCATGCCCAGCCTCCGTTTACAGGCGGCCCACCTCAGGCTGGGGGTTTTTATTGCCCACGGTCCCGTTGCCAACTCCCCATGGTGCGGTTTGGTATGACGGCAGCCATATTAGCACAGCAGGGTAGTATGTCTCATAAAAAACAGAATCTATCTACACACACGCACGCACCTTCTTACATCGAGTTCCATTGACTCTTAAATAGAAACTTTGGAACTGGAAAACCAAATTCGAATCTCGTAATCTACTCAACATCCCGTGATTCAAGGAAAATCGCTTAATCACCCTGTGCCTTAAAATAATAATAACCAGAACAAGGGAAAGTAAAAGCGCCATGCGCGCGTTGTAGGCACGCCGTGAGCGTGCACATCGGCGTGGCCTGCGGCTCGTGCCCAGTGGCGGCGCCTGCGTACTTCGCCGCCGTAGTTGAAGAAGTGCTGCGGGGACCGGCTGAAGACGGAGACCAGCCGAGGAGCAGCGCAGAGTCCCCACAACAGCAGGTAAGTGGAGTGAGGCATGCTGTGCATGTAAAGCGCGCCGCGCTTGGAGCTTGCGTGCGCATTAAAAAAAGAAAGTAATATTGCATGAGGCTTGCGAGGACGGAAGGGGGACAGGAGATGTGCACATCGCGTGTTCACGGGCGCGTTCACATTTCAAGTCCGTCCTGCGCGTGCACAGCTCCTGTCTCCCTTCCGAAGCAAGTCAGCAACAATAAGTCTCGCTAGCGACAGCGCTTCGCGCTGCATCGCTAGGTCGAGACCTAAAAAGGAGGGGATGTGTGAAATCGTTTTTATACCTATTTAAAGTAATTTCTCATTATCATGTGTTTTAAATGTACTGCCATCTTGTATTTTGGTATTGTACATTGCACCTTTAGCCTGACTGCTTGAGTAAGCATAGCCTCACTTTGAAATTGTCATAAACAAGCAAGAAACTACAGATTTAGTGAAACCCACTTTCTGCTGTCCCATCTGGATCTAGTGTTCAAGGTCTATTTGTATTTTTCCCAGGAGGCATACTAGACACCTGCTCATTAGCATCTCTCTTGAGTTTCATGGTGTATCACATGTTCTATTCTTCGCTTGCTGCATTATAGAAAGCGAATAAAAGAAGGTTGAAATTGACATGAATTTAGCATTGTATGCTCCAGTGACTCAGATGGTGGGGGATTCTTACCTCGACTTGGACCTGCAAATGCCATTAAGGAACTGCTGCTGTTGTGTTCTCTCCCCGCTCCACTTGCTGCACCTGCTCTTTGGGTGCCGGTTCTTGAGGGGGGTGTGCCGCTGCGTGACGCATCCGCTGGGGCACTACAACGCCCATAACCCCCTGCGTGACTTACACCTGTTTTGGATTTGCACTATTTAAGGGCTGGTGAGTCCCGCTGCGCGAAGGGTGGGCCCGTCCGTGCCCGTCAGCGACAAGAAGACGCAGGGCTGGGCCCCCCCTCTTGGCTGGTCGTTTTTTAATCAGTCTTTTCATTCTGTTCCCTTATGGTGTGGCAGATATTGTCAGTTTGTGGTGACGGCTGGCTGCACCCTTCCGGTTTTTGTTTTTCAACAGCCCCCTTGACCCAGGCTCCTGGGGAAGTGGTGGTTTTTCTTTTCCTGCCAATAATTATTGCATTTTACCGGCATTTAAGTAACTTGGATTTTTGCTGTTTAGCTGATTTCTCTCTCTTTGGGTCTCCTCCTGCTTCCTGGGGCTTTTTGATTTGATCATCTTCAAAGAAGGCCTTTGTTGCATCTGTCATTTAGATAACCGGCCATGGCTTACATTTAGATCATGGGGAAAAGGAAACATCATAGCACTACCTTAGCCAAGCCCCCTTCAAAATCCTGCTTGTCTATTATGAACTACATCACAGGGGCAATGGGGGACATAGAAAAACAGATCCTTAGTGTGGAAGAAACATTAACAACCTGCACCGGGGGGGGGCTCTGATTTGATAAACCCAAGTTTAGCGTCTTTACCCGAGGCCGATTTTAATGGTGTATCTGATAAAGACAATAGTCTACCGAATTCCACCTCACTGTGCTCCTCGAATCTTCACCCGCCAACCAAACGCCCCAAAATGCCAAATAGCAGTACTAATTATCATACTGAGGCCACGCAGGGTGGATCAGTATGGGTTAAAAAAAAGGCACTCACCCAGAAACAGGCAGCCATAACTAAACCACCCAGAGGCAGCAATAAAAAACTGGCAACTGCCCCCTTGGACCATACTTCATTGGAGGCTTTAGTTTAGTCTCTGATAGATTTTCTTTAAGTTTCTTTTAGTGCTTTCACTGACAGACTTAAAGCGATTGAACATACTGTATTATCCTGTGTAGACTTACTAGGGACAATTAAGTCACATCCCGGTAGCCAATCATCACAAGGGGACGCCATGGGAGAGCCGTATGGTAACACCAACAGAAGCGGTTCAAATTCCAGACATTCTGTTAATCTTCCACTACAGCCGTCTACTTCAGGGATCACTGATCCATCTAACTGTCTTTTGGCAAATACAGCGTCCCTGATCCAACAAGCACCGGCTTTAGTAGTAAGCAATCTTCTCAAACTGAGGACTTCTTCTCCCCCCCTATTAACAAACACTCTTGGGGAAACGTCTCTAACCCCTCCTTGTCTAAATCAGACAGATTAGACCTTCCTCCAGCTGCGACCCCCTATGTGGTTATTTTAGTCAATGTGCCGACTCTTCTTCCGTCTATCCAAGAACCCTGGGATTCTCTAAGAAACAAATCTCTTAATTGGTTAAATGCAAGATTATCCCGACCAAATTTCTGTTTTACCCCTCGGTTTTTCTATCAACCCTTCTCACAGTCCTCTATACAATTGCATTCATTGTCACAACCACTCCTTCAATTACAATCCTTACCTCAATCGCCAACATCTAATCTGAATTATTCCTGCCCCCCTACGTTCCCCATTTCGATCACTAACAGGTTTGACTGTCTCTCCTCCCTTACTGGTGTGGACTGACTGTGGGCAGCGACCCAGAACGGAGCCAATACTTATGTAACACCTTCCATAACTCCCACCTACCCTACCAGCTCACTGAGTGAGGAACGTTCATTGAACCTACTGACAAGTGCCAAGCCGGATTCTCCGAGCAGTGAGGCAAATGTAGTCCCGACAACGCACAGTGCATGTGCCACTACTGTTTTATGTTGGAATGTAGCCGGGCTTCGTAGTAAGCATAACTTGTTAGAATGGTTACATTTTACGTCCGGTTTTAACATTATCTGCTTACAAGAAACTTGGGCTATTGTGCCAATCCATCTCAACGGCTTTAAAACATTTCATTCCCCAGCCATCCCCTCAAGATTTGGTAGGCCAAAAGGTGGCCTCTGCATCTATGTCTCTAATAAACTGGTTTCCTCCTGTATAGCTGCTATGTCTACCAATCCATTTTATCAAATTGTCTCTATAAAACTCTCAGGGTCGTTATCGCTGGTATTATTCCATTTTTATAATAGCGCCCGAGACTTAGAAATATTGAAAGTCTTATGTCAACTGGACTCCGACCTAGACTTACTAATTGCTAATGAGCCTAGAGATAAAATTCTTTTATGGGGGGAGATTTTAACATTCAACTATGCCAGTTGCCATCCAATAAAATGTGTGGCTTGGTTACCCCCCACTAATGATGACATCTCCCATTTTATACATACAGAATATGGAGAGAAACTCAACGAGTTATCTTTTAATTATGACCTGGGCTTTAGCAATGAGTTTGGGCATAGGCCAGTTGACGTTACTTGTACATTTAATGGTAGTGTGGGTAATAGCGTTATTGACTATCTACTGTTCCCTAACCGCTATTCTGCGTTAGTTACCAAATTCACTCTACATGACCTTGCAATGAGCGATCATTTCCCTCAGAGCTTAGAGCTGGACATTAATTCTGTCAATAACCAAGGGGAATGCCATTGCACCTCATCTGTTGAAAGAATTGAATTATCTTGCTTAAATGGCTTCACTCTGCGTTGGTCTATGGTTGATCCGACCAAATTTTTAGAACAATTAATCCATCATCAGAGAAGGGCTTTTGATATATGCTTAGAGGAGGCAACAGCGGCTACTACTGTCATAGATGCATTTAACTTAATTACCAATGAAATCAAAGCAGGGCTAACCTCCCGTCAGAAGAGAGGAGTTGTAAAAACTAAGAGTTGGTTTGACCATGCTTGTACTGAGACTCATAAAAACTTGAAACGCGCTTTAAATACTTTACCTAGGAACATCACTTTAGTTCAAAACTGTAGACGGGTGTATAGGCTTGCCCTAAAAGACCGTAAAAATGGTTTGAAGGAGGAGGCCTGGGATCAATTGCATGAGGCAAGTTGTAACATCGACAACATGGCATTTTGGCGTGTTGTAAATACCCCTTTCTTTAGTGATAATAAAAAGCCCAGAGTCGAGATCACAGTAACTGAAGAAGGCTGGCCAGCCTATTATTCTAATTTATACGCCAGTACAACTGAGTACGGCTGTACGTATCTTGCATTAGCGCCTGCGGTCGACCCCTCCTTGTCCACACCCCCTCAATACCAGTTCGACCTTAACTTCACTGTGGACGAGGTCAACTTGGCTCTAAAGTCGAGTAAAGGAGGCAAAGCGACAGGCCCCGATGGCATCCCGATCGATCTTTTTAGGGCTAATATTGATCTCTGGGGCCCCCTTCTGACTCTCATCCTTAGATCGTGGCAGAGTGTTGGCTATCCAAACTCCTGGTCTGAGTCCCATATTGTCCCTATATTTATGAAATATGACCGAAACTCCCCTGCCCATTACAGACCGATCTCTCTGTTAGATTCACTAGTTAAAGTGGTTGGTCGTATGCTCTTAAGTAGACTACAGGAGTGGGCTGATTGTAACAACATCATTTCGGACCTACAATACGGATTTCAGCTGGGAATTGGGACCATGGAACAGGCTATCAACCTGCACCTATTGATAGGCAAATATAAATATACAAAGTGTGGTAACTTGTTCCTGGCATTTGTCGATTTGTCCTCTGCCTTTGACTGCGTAGTTCATGACAAACTCTGGTCTGTTATGCTTTCAATGGGAGTAGATACCATTTTAGTCAACTTTCTTAGACATTTATATTCAACCAGCACTGCAAGGGTCCGCTATGGACTGACAGGTGAATGTACCCGATCTTTCAGCATCCAAAAAGGAGTTCGACAAGGGTGCGTACTCGCTCCCTTTCTGTTTAACTTGTACATTAACAGTTTGGGTAGCACTCTTGCCAATAGATGCTCCGACCTCCCGCAAGTCGGGCACCGGTCTATACCGGTTCTGCTTTATGCAGACGACGCGGTGCTCATGGCTCGCACCCCGTTGGCCCTGCAGCGTCTTCTTAACGAATTTATACACTATATGCAGAATCTGGGGCTACAAATTAACACTAACAAAACTTTTGTTATGAAAGCAGGTCAAAGAACAACAAAATGCCGTAATACTCAAATTGCGGAACCTATCATATCGCAAACACCCTCCTTCTCGTATTTAGGGATTGTATTTGACTGTGAGGGGAATTGGAGAAGTGCTATAAATTCTAGAAGACTGCAATTTGTTAAATCAATTACGGCCTTGTCCAATTTTTCTGGGAAATTGGATATTAAACATCCAAAAGAAATGTTGACTATTTACAATGCCAAATGTCGATCCATTGGGATGTATGGTTCTGAGTTGTGGGGATATGTAAACCTGGAGACTCTGCAGCTGTTGGAAAATGCTATTTTTCAAAATCTTCTTGCGCTTCCTAATAGCTGTTCTATTTTTGTATGTCACTCTGAGTTGGGCACACAGGGGCAGATCTACAAGGAAGTGCCGCAGCGTGGCACCGCAAGCCCTTTGGCCGCGCCACGCTGCGGCACTTCCGAAGCACAGGGATGCGACATATTTACAAGAATATGTTGCATCTCTGTGCTTCCCCCTGCGCTGGCGCACAAACTGCAGCCATGCGCTGGCGCAGGCACCCTTGTACCATGGTGCACGGATGCCTGCGTTGTGGGGAGATTGTTTTTTGTGCAGGAAGGGGCACCTTCCTGCACAAAAACAATCACTACAGGCATTTTCCTCTTTCAATGCGTGCTGTAGAATGCAGCACGCATTGAAAGAGGAAAAAACGAGGAGAAATGAAAACATTTCTCCTCGTTGCGCCTCGCTACGCCACCTCTAGAGAGGCGCAGCATTCAGACGCATCTCCAGATTTACGATTTCTCGTAAATCTGGAGATGTGTCTTGTTCCATGGGTGTTGCATGGGAACACCCACAGCAACACCCATGGAACGCCCCTTCAACGCAAAGTGCTGCATGTGAAGGGGCCGTACTTACAAGGAGAGGAAAAGACACGCAGGGTGGCTTTTCCTGTCCTTGTAAATATGGAGGAGCCCCCTGCGCCACCAGTACGTCACGAAAAGTGACTTACTGGTGGCGCAGGGGGCTTGTAAATCTGCCCCACAGTATCTAGCAGATCTGCTAAAGGTTCAACCAGTTTTACTCTGGCACAAAATTTGGTCATCGGACTATACAGAATTTAACCGTGTCATTGCAAAGGACTGTTGTGGTTTGGAGCACATTCTAAAAATTCCATGGCTAAAATTCATCAAGCAATTCATGTCTGACATTGGCCATCCCGAATACTATGACCATCCAGAAACCTTGAGAAATATCACAAGGAAATTGCTAAAACTGGAATGTTTAACTCTTCTTGAGGAATTGAGGTTGTCTGTTGAACTGGTTAAATCCATTGTCTTTTATAATCAAATGATCTTGACCACATTTTCCATGCAACCTTACTTAGTTAATGTTCTTAATGCCCAGCACAGATTTGTCCTGACGCATTTCAGACTTTACATTTTTTATCGACTGACGAGTTTTCCTAATACCAATAACTGGTCACATGAATTAATGCATTGCCCCTGTGACAACATGTCAAAACAATCGATCATGTATATTATGTTTTTTGTAAATGTTATGCGGACTTGAGAAATTCTTTTATTAAGCCATTACTGAAATCCTTAAATTTTAAACAATGTAGACCAGCTTTTTTATACCTACAACTACTCCCAGATTTGTATACATGTGTGGTTTTAACACGATTTTTATGGGCTGTTATCTTCAGTAGGAAGACGTTGTTGGGTGAGCAGATCATTGCTGCATTATCTTAAATTGTATTTGTATTTTTATCTCTTTGCTTTTTAAACATTTCTTATCTATTTTTATTGATTTGTATTCTGTCATGCATGCTTTTATGATACACTATGTGAATCGAATAAAGTTTATTGACTCAGATGGTGAAGTGCTGGTCTGTTGAAATTGTGAATTCGCACTTAGAATATTTTTTCTGCCTGTTATATTTTTGCATTCAACATATATTGGGTTCAGTGTTATTTTTCTTCCACAGGGGTAATTTATTAGCCCCTGTATTTGCCATTCCTTTTTTAGGTCTCGCACAGGCAGCGCTTGCGCTGTCTCTTCGAGACATGCTGTATTCAGGTATGAACTGTAAGCTCTGCCCACTCTCCGCCCATCTTTTTAATTGGCTCCTGTCACTGTCCTTTGTAAAGGTTGCCCTTTGATTTGTTAATAGGCTTATTAGTCCCTCCTTAGTACCTCCCTGTCTTCTGTTGTTACCTCCCATCAGGACATCCCCTCTAACATGTGTTGTTGCTCGGTAGCTTTCAATTACAGCCTGCTTTTGCATGCAGGACATGGTCTCCCGCAATGTATTTTTTTTAGGTCTCGCCTACGCAGCGCGCATGCGCTGCATAGGAGGGCCTTTAGCCGTCGTTCTGCTAATTTTCAAGCACTGCACTCGTGCTTGTGGCGGCATCCACCTTGCGGGAGCGGGCAGGGGCGCGCCACAAGCACGAGTGCAGTGCTTGAAAATGAGCAGACTGCGCGCGCATGCACGCACCACTCCTGGGCTCACCTCCTGCTCCCCCTATCTCACGCGCGCACCACTCGTGGGCTTTGTATTTTCAGCCAGCGCCACTCTGTTTTCCTAAACCCTCCCTGTTCAGCCTTCTTCTTCTCTCTCTCTCTCTCCCCGTCTCCACGTCCCTCCTTCCTCCGCGCAGCCTCTCTTCGCACCCCCGTCCTTTTCACCCACTCTCTTTCGCCTCTTTGACTCTTTCGCCTCTTTGACTTTCCTAGTGCCATCTCTAAAATACTTTTAAAAATGGAACAGTATCATACTACCAGGTCTCCCTCAAGAAAAAAACACATTAGAATAACTCTATTGTTTTGTTCGGAAACAATATAATTTTGCTTGAAAATAAGGACAATTCCAATACAGCAGAGTGTCACACAATGTTGAAGTTCCTTTACAGTTTAGTAAAGGGGCGCAGACGGATCCAGGGGTTACCTTTCCCCAACCATCTGGAACCTGGCTGAAAAGCTGCGAGGCCGAACTCTAAACATCACAGATTCCAGCTCTGGCAGAGCTGAGTTCAACTGTCATTCTTTCTATGTCGATAAAAAAGCCTTATTCTGCCGAGTAATATGAGCTGTAATTCTAGCCCTAATTCCTTTTGCTGTTTGTGGGCTTTGTAAATAGCCAATATTAGTGTTAAAGCTGCTGTATGCTTTGTTTTCAGCCTTCTGGTTTAATTGTTTTCAATCCTCTGTTCTATTTCCTAAACAAACCTAGTCATTTACTTTATAAAATATGTACAGTCATTTTCCAGAAATGGCAACATTATTCAAAGCGTCTATCTATAACCTAAAAAACAGAGGTTTCATTTTCTCTTTGTTTCTTTTCAGAAGTTGTAAATCCTTACAATAACACTTTTATAAATCCCCTTGGCCCAGTGCAGACATTTCGTGACCTTCAAGGCTCGGCATAAAGCAACATGGTGTTTATGCCGCATTTTCCGGTGTTGCCCGACCAAAAGCTTCAGGAATGTGAATACAACTTTTAGTCCTGGAGCAATCGTTTGATAGCAAGGCCCTTTTCATTAGCGCGTTTAGCAAAGGCACTGCTGATTAATATGTGGTGAAAATAATTGAAAAACGGACATCTGCTTGTCACTGTGAAGGAATCCCACAGCCCACTGTTGGCAAAAGCAGCTGGATGAAAGCTCAAGGCGCGAGAAGGAAACGGCCACCGTTTGCAACCTTTTATTTTTTTACCTTAGGCAAAAAAAGACAATTGTGGAACCACGGTTGGTATCTTTCCCACGGCCATAAACTTTCTAAAAAGGAAAGTTCAACATTGACTGGATCAAAGCAAGAACATGTTATTCGGTCCTAAGGAGTGTTTTCGAACTCGCCAATTCCTTTCTACCAAAGACAGTTCTGTGTGCTGCAAAATATTTGTGCTGCCTTAGAAGATGCAACATTCTTGGCATCTGCCCCTTGGTAGCACGCACCAGCTCTGAATAAGTTTTCGACTTGCCCTCACTAGAGTAGACACGGTGTGAGTGCGTTTATGTGCAAATTTTGCCTCTGCGCGTTCTTGAAATTACAGGAGGAATTCTGCAACGAGCTACTGAAAATGAATAAAAAAGGACTGTTTAGAATATGTTGGATGCAAAAACCCAAGGTGCACCCAAGAGCAAGCCACCATTACTAGGATGTGACGGTGGGCTTGGCCATTGAATTGGCTATATTGTTGATCAAATCTCATATGCACATGCAGAAAAGCCAATTTTCATATTTCCTGTGGTGAGGGCTGACCTGTAAGGGGATAAACTTTAATTCCTGGAACGGCACCAGAAGTGAACTCACCAAAAGTGACGTCACTGGATTTGTCGTCAAGGGAAAATGTGTTCTAACCTACACCTTTGCTTTTCTGCTCTTTGATCACAACACCTCTGGCAGTCACTCACAGAGTGCTAAGTAGGCCTGCCCGTGCAAGCGTCTATAAGTAGCCCAGCTCACCTTACCATCATTCTGGCTAAATTACCCCCACCCCCTTTTCCATGGCATTCTCCTCCTTCCCTGTACCTCTTCCTATCCCTCCCTCTCTCTCTCACTCTCCCACTTGATCTCCATCTCCCATTCCTTATTCCATTCTTTCTCTCTCGTATTCTCTCTTCCACTCCCCTCCTCTTTGGCCTGCAGGTTGCAAAAATCTATACAGCAGACAAGGAGCCTCTCGAGTGGTCTCATTAGAGTGCTGTGTAGTCATAACATAACTCGAAATTTCTGTGTCTTTTGCTCAAATCACTAAACAATTTATCACCAGTTTTCTCAAGCTTTTCCATGTATATCTATTGTCACACATTATTTGTTACATGTATGCATTTTAGGACGCTTAACCATGCATCTCTTATGTATTTTCCTTTCTATCAATATCTACCCATCACCTGGTTTCCATTGTGTGCTTGACAATGTACAGCTCTCCACTGCCTTGTAGCTAGGTTCCTCCTATAGAAATACCACATACATACAATAATGCAAGCCAGCTACATTAGGGGAGAAGGCCGTAGCAGGACTATTCAGCAGGAGATGACTTTTGAGTCAACTAGGATTTCAACTCTGATATCTCTTGCTGTGAGGCAGTGGTGGAAGGCTGTGCAGAATCACACCAAGCCAGGCAGCTTGGTGATGCAGATACCAACTCCGCCTCTGCAGCTCTTTGACTCGGTTAGTGGTGGGGAGCACAGGCAGATCAAATTGGCGGGACTAGAGTCCACTTGAGAGAGCTTACAATAACGGCAGCATTTCAGATGGGACTGCATGCAACACTGTTGAGCTTCTCATAACCAAAACCCTCAGCCTCCAACGCAGCACACACATCACATCACATCTCAAGGATCTCCACTGGCTCCCTACACACAAGTGTGCACAGTTCAAACTCATCATTCTCACTTTCAAAGCACTACATAACACCGGCCCTGCCTAGCCATATCTCCTTTCACAAACCTTCCAGCCGGACTCCTACTCACACACATCCCAAGCATGCACAGAACCAGATCCAGTGTTTAGGCTTCCTCCTACATTGCTCCTAAAATGACAAGCATTTGCAATGCAATAGGTCTCGCATTTGCAAGAGTTTGAGCTATTGTCATTGCAAATGACAATGCCTTTTACTTATGTTTTGTAAACCTGCAAGCGGTGCGTAAACATGCACTTTGTACTTATAGTCCTTACTACAAGCAGGGCTTCTCATAAGCAACAACTATAAGTACAAAGTGTGTGTTTATGCACCGCTTGCAGGTTTTCAAAACAGTAAAATAAAAGGCATTGTCATTTACAATGCCAATAGCTCAAACTCTCACAAATGCGAGACCTATTGCATTGCAAATGCTTGTTTATTTATTTAGAATGGCTAGCACTAATAATGGCCGCTGGATGCCTTTTTAAAATGTATTTAATTTTTTTTACCGTGCCTTTCACCCACGCTTTAGCTTTAAACAGCTGAAGCTAAAACGCAGGTGCCACAATTACTTCAAAAGCAAAGAAATAGAAAAGAAAATTGCATTTTTTTTCTATTTCTTTACTTTTGTAGCAATCACAACACCCGTGCTTTAGCTTAAATGTTCAAAGCCTAAACGCGGGTGCCACCATTGTAACAAAAGTAAGCAAATAGAGAAAACAAAAGCTTGCGGCCACCATTTGTTTTCTATTTGCTTACTTTTGTTACAATCGTGGCACTTGCGTTTTAGCTGTAAACATTGTAAGCTAAAGCGCGGGTGCCGCAATTGCTTAAAAAGTACAGAAATAGAAAAAAATGCTAATTCTTTACTTTTTAAGCACTCGCGGCACACAATGTTTATAGCTAAAGCGCGAGTGCCACAAAGGTCTCACATTTGCGAGAGTTTGAGGTATTGGCATTATTAAATGAAAATGCCTTTAATTTATGTGTTTTGAAAACCTGCAAGCGGTACGCACGGCTTGCAGGTTTTCAAAACACATAAATAAAAGGCATTGGCATTTACAATGCCAATACCTCAAAGTCTCGCCAATGCGAGACCAATTGCATTGCAAATGCTCACTGGAATTACTGTTGTCAATCACAGACTCTGGGCCCATTTCTCTAGGTCCTCCTACTACACTGCTGTTCCCCATACACTGGATGTCTTCCTGTCTGCTGCCCCCTCCCCCTCCCAGTCCATCCTTCATGTCTGTTTAATCCGTCTCTCGCTTTCTGTCTGAGTTCTCTTCTCTAAGACTGTACCCCAAGAAACACAATACTTCTTTTGGAATAATTTAAACGGGAAACCAATACCTTCAACCTCACTTCTGTCACCCCTGATATACCTACCTATGCTCTCTTGCCCCCTACCTTCCCTTGGTCCCACGCTGCCCACCAGTCCCCTGTATACTCATGTTTATTGTCTGCCACCTGTGTGCGCGAGGACCCGGTCCACCTTGGTCTCTTATCACCTGCACTGCTTTTCTCAGGTGGCTGTCCCTGAGAAAGCTGCTGCTTCTCTCCACCAAGTCTGGATCACTGTCCTCTCAGTGACACCACCACCGATGCTCATTTCCTTCTGTCCTCCTTGCTTGTTGCCCTAGCAAGTGACAAATCCTCCTCCACCTGCATATTCTGTCCTCAGACGAGGATCCATTCTAGTTTCTCTATGCTCTCATGCCCCTCAACCACTCAGCCCCTTGCTGTTCCATGATTCTCCTACATCCGCCAGTCCCTTGGCCATCTGCCTTGAGCACTGAGCATGTCCTGAGGATCTCTACCTCAGTCCTCTCAAACCCTCTCACATTCTCTCTCAATCCTCTTCTGCCCTCCTTGAGCCCCTTCTCATGTGCTCTTCAGGCACTTTCTCCTTCCAATCCAGTCATTCTTAAGGCATCAGGCACTTTCTCCTTCCAATCCAGTCATTCTTGAGGCATCAGGCACTTTCTCCTTCCAATCCAGTCTTTCTTGAGGCATCAGGCACTTTCTCCTTCCACTTCAGGCATTCTTGAGGCAGGTGGTGCTGATCCCCTCTGCCCTCTCTGTACCTGCATGGATGGCTGCACCTTGCCCACCCTCCAAGGCTGGCAGCGGATGCCCCGTTGCACCAGCCCCTCCTTGCTGATATTGTGCATAGTAACCGGGCACACTCTCTGTACAAGGTGCCTGCCTCCTCATGGACGTCTCATCTGCCGTGTATTCACCCACGGCTCGGGGCCAGGCTGCTTCCTTGCTTCTGCCTTCTATGTACCTCTCGCTGCCCAGCCCTGCAGCCCATCCTTCTAAATCGCTTGGTGGCCCTCGTCTTCCTGTTTCCCAGTTTCTGAAACCCATAGCCCTGCTGTCTTTATCCCGCCCTGCTCCCTTTTCATGTCTTACTGGTGTAGCTTGTTTCCCTCAAGACTCGCAGCTGTTATACCTGGAGGCCCAGCCAGCTCCACAGCTCTGCACAGCCTTCTAGGGCCCCCAGTAGTGCTTCTGTGGTCTCCACTGGTGCCAGCCTGGGCTTTGCAGGTGCTGCTAGGGTTTATCTGCCGCCGGGTCCCTCACTGATGCTGCTGAGACCTTCACTGGGGCAGCTTGGGGTCCCATATTGTGTGAAGCAGCCAGACCGGTCTCTAAGTAGGAAGACATTCTGCAAAGCACCCCAGCCACACTTATTCCTCCTATTAAACCCCCCTTGGGAGCAAGGAAATTAAAAGAATGCTCTTCTAGAAAATGGAAACTGTTGTGGCTAGAAAGGGTCTCCAACCAGTAGCTCGTGAGCTACTGTAGCTCTCCAGCTACCTCTGAGTAGCTCGCCTGTGTGTAGCCCAGCTCACATCATGCCCATGAGCGAAGCACTCTATAAATGGTTATTAATAAATACAGAATAAAACATAATGTCTGCCACCTGATTATGACTGTATATCTCCTTGAGGCCATTCCTGGACTCTACTTGCTTCCAAAAGGGAAACATGTGGATACACAAAAAAGATTACCTCATTTGCATGAGGCACCCCTTTAAGCAAACGATTTAACCTCCCATTAGGGCTATATTGGTGCTTTATACATGTGCATTTTACATCATACAAGAGGGCTGTGTACCATTCGCATATGCAACCCTTATAGTAAATTGCACCAAGAGCATAAAAACGTGTGCACTTGGCTTTAGTTTTGCCAGTGCAAACAATGTAATTTAGTCCTCGATGTCTGCCCTAGCAACTAGATTGAATTCATATGAAAAATATTATAATTGAAAAGATGAAATGAATTTGACTAAACAAGTGAAACCCGGCTTGATATCTACGGAAACTGTGTTTTACGTTTTCAGTTGCATTCCCATGTTTTTCTATGCTTCTATGTTTTGCAAAAGAGTTCCTGGCTGATATCAGACATTTGTTTGGTGATAGGATTTCCAACCAGCGTGATCCTATTTATTACATGTGGCAGATGCGTCATTTGTAATTTTATCTTGCTATTTTTTCCCCTGTTTTCTCACACTCTGCACTGACCTCTGAATCACATTTCCACAGACAGACTGCACAATGCTGGGCCAAAGGGAATGCTGCTGTATCTTCCTAGATGGCAGAGTACATGCAGTTCTTCGGCCATAGTACATATAGAGCTCTGTGGGTGCAACGTGTGTGTGTGCCCGTTATTTGCACCCTCAGAGCACTATGGCATTACAGAAGGGGCCAAAGAGGATCGTGCTGCCCCTTCTGTAGTACTGAAAGCGCTGACGCACATGTCGCACCAGCGCTATCTTCAGAGGGCATAGCTCCATGCAAATGAGAAAATAACTTTGCCTCTGTGCCGTATTACAGATGTGGGTGCAGAGGCTAACATCCCTTAGAAGACGCACTGACAGTGCGCTACAAAAAGGTAGCGCACTGTCAGGACACCAGCTGACGGCAGTCCTCTGGAGGGGGGGGTAAAGGGGTCCTTAGGAACCCCAGGGGGGTCCATAGGAACCCCCGTAGATATCCCCCTGCAGGCAGGTGCAGTCACTCACTGAACCCACCTACAGGGGGATCCATAACTCCTCTTTAAAGACAGGCGGGTTATCGACTGCACAGAATAACAAAGAGAGGCTTTGAAGCAGCTGCTCCGTGTATCAATGAATGCGCTGCACCAAGGGCAGTAGGAGTTCGCAGCCACCGTGGTGCAGCGCATTCATTGTAATAGGCACACTGTTTCTGTTTGTGCCTGGCACACCTGCATAAAGATGATCTGTGGTGGGGAAAAAGGACAATGCACTCTAAGTGTACTAGGGGTTCTGATGTGCAGAGCGTGCCTCTGCAGTGCGGGCTGGGTCTCACAGGAAGTGAGTTAGTGCTTCCTCCGGTCTTTAAGTTCTCTGAGAAGTGGAAGGACCAGTTAGTGCCCTTCAGAGGCAGAGCAGACCATCCGCTGATGGGGCATTATACAAAGATTCTTTTCCTTAAGATTTTAAAGGTTATTGTGGTATGAGCTGCAGAGCCACGATTCGTTGATTGTTCTTTCTGTATAATGCCAGTTTCGTAATATTATTAATAATATCATAATAATAATAATGACAATTTACACAGCACATACTATGGACTGAATTGTTTCTTGAGGTCTCATTACCACCTCGCGCTCCCTTTGTCACGATTAATTATTTTAGTGAGAGGTGCTGAGCCTCATTGACACACCTCCTCATTAAAGAAACAAAGGGCCAAATTTACAAGAAAGTGACTCAGCGCAGCACTGGAGGCCATTTGGCGGCGCCGCACTGAGTCACTTTCAAAGCACAAGGATGCGTCATATTTACAACAATATGTCGCATCCCTGTGCTTTCCACTGCGCTGGGGCACAATTGGCTGCCATGCACTGGCGCAGGCACCATTGCACCTGCGTTGTGGGGAGATTGCTTTTGTGCAGGAAGGGATACCTTCCTGCACAAAAACATTCAGGAGAGGTGTTTCCCTCTTTCTATGTGTGCTGCAGAATGCAGCACGCATAGAAAGAGGAAAAAACAAGGAGAAATGAAAAAATTTCTCCTCGTTGCGCCTCCCTATGCCTCCCCTGGGTTCCTTATAAATCATGGCAAGTTACAAGTTACAAGTACTAAACAAAGGGCTAGGATTTGTATCCACCCCTCAACCTGACCGTTTTGTACTCAGACACAAATTGACACATTTTTTGTAGAAAAATTCGCTTTGAAAGCATATTTTCTAAATAACACTCAATCACTACTCATTTTGCCATTAATCCAATATTGAGATCTAAGTTCACATCCCAACAACCTCTCTCATCTGCACCAGTAGAGGTAATTATGTTTGAGAAGGCTATCACTCAGGAAATAGAATCCATCGACATTCGGGGTGAAGCAGTCTTCGATAACTTCTCAAAAAAAGAAAGGAACACTGAAAGTCGACCAGGCAAGTGTGATAAAGCCTGACAATAAGGGAGGAGCCATTGTGGTCATGGATAGAGAGATGAAGCTGAATGTATTCACCTCCTCTCCGACGAAAACAGTTACAAAGTCTTAAGTAATGATCCGACTGGGAGACTTAGGAATGTGATTGTTAACATAACCGAGGAAGCCTTATCCTCTGGGTGGATTACAAAACAGGAGGCCGAGTTCCTTGTTTCTAAGGAACCTCGCATAGCCCAATTCTACATCCTCCCAAAGATACACAAGAATACATTTCTGCCACCTGTTCGACCAATAGTATGCGGGATTGGCTCTATTTTAAAAGTCATCTCACAATTTTGTGATTGGTTTCTCTGACGCTTGGTAACTGAAACCGGTCCCAGGATGCTTGTTTCCGGTCTAGGGAAGACATGGCTTGGCAGTTCGGGCTGGACTATTCCCATGAGGCACAGGGTCAAGACTGATTTGCATATAGCTGTGTCTGAACTGGGGTGGCGAAGTGAGCTAAAGAAAGATGATGGATTCAACCCAGATCTGTGACTGGGGGTGAGTGTTTGAAAAGTTTCAGCGCTCCGTCCATCATCTCCTTGTGTTTGCTTTGTTCGCCCTAAGTTGGCAGGGTATGCCCAGACATGGGTCCCTTGCTCACTTTGCCACTGGATTCAAGCTAGCCTGGCTGATGAGGGCTGTTAGCCTGAAACTGGTCCCAAGATGCTTATTTCCGGTCCAGGGAAGACATGACTTGGCAGTTCAGGCTGGACTGTTCCCATGAGGCACAGGGTCAAGACTGTTTTGCATATAGCTGTGTCTGAACTGGGGTGGCGAAGTGAGCTAAAGAACGATGATGGATTCAACCCAGATCTGTGACTGTGGGTGAGTGTCTGAAAAGTTTCAGCGCTCCGTCTATCATCTCCTTGTGTTTGCTTTGTTTGCCCTAAGTTGGCAGGGTATGCCCAGACGTGAGTCCCTTGCTCACTTTTCCCCTGGATTCAAGCTAGCCTGGCTGATGAGGGCTGTTAGCCTGAAACCGGTCCCAGGATACTTGTTTCTGGTCCAGGGAAGACATGGCTTTGCAGTTCAGGCTGGACTGTTCCCATGAGGCACAGGGTCAAGACTGATTTGCATATATCTGTGTCTGAACTGGGGTGGCGAAATGAGCTAAAGAAAGATGATGGATTCAACCCAGATCTGTGACTGGGGGTGAGTGTCTGAAAAGTTTCAGCGCTCCGTCCATCATCTCCTTGTGTTTGCTTTGCAATTCATGTAAACCATTTCGCTGTTTTAAGACAATTATGTACATCAGGTGTTTTTCTGTTGCACCCAACTTGGTTCTCTCTAGTTGTGCTTTATATATTCCTTTATATGACAATATATGACAACTGTTGGCATCAGGTCAGAGACAATTACACATAGGTCTGGAGGTACTAATTACACTATTTTGCACAAATATGTGAGCGCGCTTAGGCTTTAACATGATCTTATCCTAGTCACAACATTATAACCGTAAAAATATCATGGAATGCCCAATTCTGAATGTTGACCCCGAAATACTCTAGGTGTGTCTCCATTTTTGATGCTATATAATCTCTATGGAGTATATTAATGACTGTGCAGATGTATTCAATGTTTATCATCAAGACATGACGTGATCATTCGCACATGCCTCTATGACTACTATGGGGGATCCTTTTTCAGTACATGTATTCGTAGCAGAACCATCCAATTCTAATGGGTGCCACTCTGATGATTATTGGACCAGACCATAAAAATATTTTCCACTTGACTCTTTTTCTTATATTTTTTTTAACCCTGCACTATTTAGTACTGCAGGTACCAGCCACAGTATGAGATTTGCGTGGTTCCTCAACACAGCCAACAATGAACACACAGGACTTCAATACTCATAAGCCCCATGAGTCATGTGACCACGTGTAGCCGAGCGTACTTGCGCACCACATGATCTCGGGCAACCTCTGACTGCTCTTTACATACTGGCTTCTCTCTTCGACTTGCATCGCCGAGAGGAGACAAAACGCTGAAATGGGGGATCCTGCAGATTTAACCTTTGGCGAAGTGAGTAACAAGTAAGACTCTTAACCATGGGCATTTCCACCATTTTTGTGAGTATCTGACCACTTCTGCTTTTCTCATTTTTAGTGGTTGACTACAAGGCCACTCTTGTTACCTCTTCCACGATGTTTTTCGCTAGTTTAGTATACAGGATTTGCATGTATGTGTGCGATCACTATTCACATGTTTTAAATACCAATTTGCAATGCATTATGGGACGCTCACTTATTCTCCTCACAAATTGTATCACAAATATACAGTGAAGTGCATGAGCCTTATCCAAGTCTGCATCATGACTTCTCAAGTTTGGCTGGAATTCAGCATCTCGCAAGGAGCAGAGGGCCAGATGTACGACCCATTTTTGCATGCGCAAACGGGTTAGCGACCCGTTTGCGCATGCAAAAACTAATGGGGCCATGTACAAACTCTATTTAGCGAGTCACAATTTATTTGCGACTCGCTAAATAGGATTTGCGACACGCAATTAGGAAGGGGCGTTCCAAGTCGTCCCTTCCTAATTACGACTCGCTACCCTATGTAAGAATGTTTTGCGACCTCAATTGCGGTCGCAAAACACTCGCAATTTACCGCCCTCTTCCACAGGGTGGTAATGCACTGGCAAATAGGAAGTGGTCCCCAGGGGACCCCTTCCCCTTTGCAAATGCAGGGGAAAATATTTTTTAGGGGATGTGGTCCCAGGGACATTACCTGCCCTTAAAAAATGAAACAAAAACGTTTCATTTTTCTTTTTTTAAATGCATCATGTTTTCCTGTAAGGAAAACGGGCTGCATTTAAAAAAAAACCTGCTTTATTTAAAAGCAGTCCCAGACATGGAGGTCTGCTGAGCCCAGCAGGCCACCATACCTGGGAGGGCCAGCCATTCCTAATGGGGTCGCAAATTGCAAGTGCCTCATTAATATGCACGAGGCATGCAATTTGCGACCCCATTAGGAATCGCTAACAGTGTCTCAGACACTGTTGTACATTGTGATTTGCTACTCGCAAATTGCAACTTCGCAATTTGTTGCAATTTGCGAGTCGCAAATCACAATGGTCGTACATCTAGCCCGTAGTGTCCTGGTTATATGTTCTTTGTCTATTTTTCTGTCGATTCAATTTCTAACATCTATGTCTATTTTTAATTTTACTTTTTGTTTACATGTCATTGCAGGATCGTCTAAAATATACGCTGATGAAGCGTTGCCCTAGTTTGCAGGAGAGAACATTCATACCAATGGGTGTTGTGTGGGTGTGCCTGCAATATGTGTAAGATGTGTGCTTTAATAATCTAGGGAGTAGAGATCCCTGGTCCTGAAGAAAGTCACGGACCCTGTGTGGGACCATTGACTGAAACATATCAATTTATTAGATGCAGGAGTATTGATGACTCCTAGGCATCACTCAGTTTTCAATCATCTTGTTACCTTCACAACTAAATAAAGGTACCTCCTAGTGAAGGTCCCTGAGATTGTAACTTTTACCCTTCTGTGGATCCCTCTCCAACCCTTGTCCATACAGGCTCCCTGCTATCTCATTGGTGAGCCAACCCGCCACTAGAGAATGCAGTGGCGTAGAAGGATGATCGATGATGAAGCATGACACCCAGGGGGTGTGTGAGGCCATACCTTTCAGATTTTTGAATTGACTCCAAAGAGTTTTTATTAGGGTCCTACATTGACTACATAAAGGAATTGTCAAGGTCTATAGAGTCTTCCAAATTTGGATAATCTCCCAACAGTGACCTTTCTGTGTCTCATTTGCCTTGTTATGTTTTGTATCGACATTTAAGACCTTTTTCCATGTTGCGATCATGTCGGCAAGACGGCTAGGGGAATTAGGCTCTTTGACTTTCAGATACCTTATCTTGAGGGTATTCATAGATACAGTGGTCTTACGCTTAGGTCCATCTTTCATTCCTAGTGATAAGTTGTTTTCTCATACCAACCAAGAAATAGTTCTATCAGTATTTTATCCAGAGCTTCAATCAGAGGAGAAATTGAGTCTCCTTAATCTGGATGTCAGGCAAGCACTTTTGATTTATCTAGAAAGAGTAGCCGAATGGAGAGACCCAGGAACCAATAGTCTGTGTATTAACTTTAGTTCGGTCAGGAATGGACATACAGGTTAGATCAACGATTTCTTTGGCATTCACTGAATCTTGTAAACCTCCTCCATCTGGAGCAGAAGGTAGATTAACAAGTATGTCAACAACATTACCCAAAGCTCAGAGCGCGTACTTTTGTAGGGCAGCCACTTGGGCAGTCCCCTCCACATTAATTAGGCAATATAGAGTTCTATCATCTGTACTGCAAATAGAGGAGGAACTGTTAATATATTACATTTTCTGCTGGGAATTTCATTTGTCCCGGTCTTTTTATCGCTTGCTACATCTCACAAAGTAATTAACCCTGGCAAAGGGAGAATGAGGAAGCACTTTGAGTAATAACATTACGGGTAAGTAACTGAATCGTTAACAGTAGGCAGATAAATGGGCAGCATTTTCCCCAAACTGAACGTTGCTAACATGGTTCTGGTAACTCTGGGGTGGAGAAAATCAGGCCCATTATGAGTTGGACCCTGAGGGACCACTAAGAAATGAGGAACTACCATGGAATTGGTCATTACAGGCCTGATTACCCCGATAATTTCTCATTTTGGGCAGGACATTCACCCAGGGATTTCATCTGCTTTTGGTAGGTGAAACCTCTGGATGAAAGTTACGAGATCCGTGATGTTCCTATGGATTTCACAATTCAGTGGGGCCGGTAACTGATGTTGCAGGCCCCATTAAAATTAAGAGGCCATTAATAATGAGGGCCACAGTGTCCAGGTCAGGTAACCAAAGTGAAATATGGATAAATTAGGAAAATACAGACTTTATACAGATGACTTATATTTGAATTAATGAGCAGATTTAAGTAATCGTGGGGCATATTTACAGCAAGGTGGCGGAGCGTGGCATTAGCCTTCTTGGCTTTACCCCACGCTCTGCCACTTCTGAAACACAGGGCTGCACTGTATTTACAACAATATGGTGCAGCCCTGCGTTTCCCCCTGCACTGGAGCTAAATTTAGCAGCCTAGTGCCAATGCAGGCACCCTTGCACCATAGTGCAAGGGTGTCTGCGTTGAGGGAAAGATTGTTTATGTGCAGGAAGGTGTCTCTTCCTGCACATAAACAATCTTTAAATGGCGTTTTGTCACTTCAATGTGTGCTGCTTAATGCAGCACACTTAGAAGTTACAAAATGTCATTGTTTTTAAAGATTGTTTATGTGCAGGAAGGGTCACCTTCCTGCACATAAACAGTCAATGGCCTTTTGCTGTTTCTATGTGTGCTGCACAACGCAGCACAAATGGAAACAGGAAAAACTAGGAGAAATAAAGCATATCTCCTCGTTTCGCCTGTTTAAGACCAGGTTTCTGCCCTTGTAAATAGGGGACAGCGTCAAGATCAATGGGCGTTGCGGTGGGACGCCCACCACAACACCCATTGCCTTCCCCTTTCACGCTAAGTACAGCGTGAAAGGGTGCCTTGTTTACAAGGCAGCGTTACGCTGCCTTGTAAATAAGGCGCAGCACATATCGCCACAGGAACGCCACTAAATGTGACGTTCCTGTGGCGATAGGGGCTTGTAAATGTGCCCCGTGCGTCACACTGCCACTGGCATAAAAATAGTGACTTTAAAACAACAAATGATCCAACAGAACTACAAAAGAATTTAGAGTTAGAAAATATCTAGCAAGAACACCTATACTTAAAACATTAACTGGCAGGATTTTAAACCTGGACCATTAAACAAACCTGGAGCAGACCCACCTGTGAAAAACAGATTTCTGCACGTTTTAGAATGAGGCCTGCTTATTGGCCCAATGCTTTAGGTGCCAGAAAGAGCCAGAATTTTGACTGAGGAAGACTTCCTTAAAGCTTTGACAGGCAATCTTAATGACACTCCAGGTATGCAGAAAGGGGCAGGTTCTGAAGGGTCATAACTAACAGGGCACTATGATTCTAGTAGTGGGTAGATGTTACAGACTGCATTATCCCACAGAACACAGATTGCACCTGAAGCGCCCGTCTAACTCAACATAACCATCTTAAAGCAAAAGGAGGATCATTGGCATGATCAGGGCAGGAAAATATTGCCCTGCAATAAATACCTTAGCCTGGTAAGACAAGATTAACTCAGGGTGATGCCCTGAAACCAGTCCCAGGATGCTTGTCTCCAGTCCTGGGAGGGCCTGGCTTGGCAGTTCGGGCTGGAATGCTCCCATGAAGAACAGGGTCAAGACTGATTTGCATATGGCTGGGTCCAACCTGGGGTGGCGTGGTGAGCAAAAGAACAATGGATTAAGCCCAGATCTTTGTGACCTGGGGGTGAATGTTTGCATTGTTCAGCATTCCGTCCATCATTTGTGCCTTTTGCTTTTGTCGCCCTAAGTGGGAAGGGTATGCCCAGACGTGGGTCCCGTGCTCACTTCGCCACTGGATTCAAGCTAGAGTGGCTGATGAGGGGTGATGCCCCGAAACCGGTCCCAGGATGGGCCTGGCGTGGCAGTTCGGGCTGGACTGTTCCCATGAGGAACAGGGTCAGGACTGATTTGCACATGGCTAGGTCCAAACTGGGGTGGAGTGGTGAGCAAAAGATCGATGGACAGTGGCGGTTTCTCTATGAGGGCATCTGGGCTCCGCCCTGTTACATTGCTGGATATGCTCAGCTCATAGTCATTTATAAAAAATACCCATTTATGAACTGCCAAAATGCCATTAACAACACTTACTGTCAGTAGAACTTGATCACAGGGCTGCGGGGCACTGTATGCCCCACTCACCGATATCACCGCTGTTAATTGACGTCACGTGACTGACTAGTCTCACTCTCTCCCCTGCCCTGTTGTTTGCTCAAGCCTAGCCTACGTGTTTGCCGGGCTGAGAACCTCACAGCCCTGAAGGCTGTGATGTCATCAGCTCGGCAAAGACCTAGCTGCAAGCAGTAGTGTCCACCCCCTGATGGCGTGGAGGCAAAGTTAGCCCCGGGTGTTTTGAATACAAGCCCGGGATCGCTAACCCTCCACGTCAATCAGAGAGAGTGGAGCTTGTCACCACACCCTTTCCCAACTCGTTACAGGGCGTGGGTGGGACCCCTCCCCCCTCCCTGTGACGAGTTGGGAAAGGGTGTGGCAGGTGGGAAGCAGGAATCGAGTCTGCACAGACTCGACCACCTCAGAAGGCGTCCCGCGCATGAGTCTGCACTCTGCAGTGACTGTGGCAGTCGGAGTGCATTTTTTCCTGCGTCATAGACGGACTCTGAATTTCTAAATCATCATTACTGCAGTGCCAGCACTGATTACTGCACAGTGCAATCGTTGCTTGCTTACCGCTTGTAACAGCACTGGTTTTTGTTGCTGCCAGAGAGTACTAGGCCGGACTACCTGCTGACGTCTGAACTAACTCGGGTCAGTTCACAAGTCCAGGTAAGGCCCAGGCGGGCATTTTTTACTTCCAGTAATACCAGTAAAGGCCTGTTTAGGGCCCTGTCGTCACATGGGGGGGCATGGCCTATTTCGGAGTTCAGCCGGCTGGGGGTCCGCTGCAGGCCCGGTTCTAGAGGGTGGGCCAGGTAGCCCATAACTGGGACTTTTGTTGTCTCTTTATCAATTTCAGGTGGGCCCATGGTTTCCACATTAAATATAGGTCTTTTCGGCAGGCTTAACTGGCGTTTCATATCAAGCCTGTTGGAAATTGGCCGAGTGACACCCTTCTTCGTGATATATTGTGTTGGGTGTTTGTGAGTTAATTGGGGCCTAGTGGAATGAATGGTCTCATGCCTCTCCGACCGGGGTGAGTATGTTTGGGAAGGCGTGGCTTTCTGGTGCTTCAGATCAGGGTCGGGATAAAAAAAAAAGGGTTTACTTTGAAGTGCTTTCTACTCTAGCGCCTGGAAATCCTGCCCTCTTGGGTGCTGTCGCATGTATGCCATGGATGTCGGCCGGGGTGGGGAGAGGGGGCAGACACACAGTGCAAAGTTTAAGCGTTTGCGCTATGGGCTGTTGCATTCGGTGTAAGAAATAGATTTCAACTGCAGTAGGTGTTCTCCGGTGTCACAGTGTGATTATTTGTTTCCAGGCCTAAGATTAAGAAGTGCCATTTTCTCTCACTCCCTTTCCATCTGAAATGATCTTTAATTCTTGATTCAGGCAAGGCAGGCTCAGTCTCCCAGTCTTTTCGAGCATGGTCATTTGAGCACCATAGATTGAGTACTGGCAACATCTGTTATTTATTTCCTGTGCTTTGAAATGGCAGATTTGCAGTTTTAGTGCTAATGCAGGGAAACAACTTCTTCCGTTTTCTGATGGAAAATGAGTGCACAAAGGCAAGTATCACCAAGGCAAGCCATACTGGCGCTAGTTTTGAGGGACAAATGAAAAATTGAGTCAATTAGTTTTTTTAACTTCGAATGATGCATTGTTATAGTTGTATGGCCCTTGGCTCTTTTAGTGTACATCAGTACATTATTCACAATTTTATTGCACTGTATGGCATTTATATAGCGCTTCCTACGTTGATGCTCTTCATGCTTTTCTTGCTCTTCAATAGCCCGAAATTGATTAATCCACTTTCAAATTATTGCATACACGGAGTGTATACAAGACTGTAGTCACTATTTAGATGTTAACAGTTCACAGCCCAAGAACTTCTAACAGTACACAGAATGATAAGAGCACAGGTCACACAACAGATGGCATGTGTGTGCTGTGAACTTCACCGTGTGTTAACCGCCTAGTGGGACCAAGTGAAGCTGTTCAAGCAAACAGTAATTTTTTTAAAACTGCAAAGGACCAAAATATTAGATTTTAAAAGGAGCATTTCAAAAGAATGTTAATGATTAGCTAGCTGTATGTCGCACTGTATGGATTTCCTGTGATTCCTAGGTGTTTGCTATCTTTTGTACAATCTATTTTGCTGGTGCAGGTTGTGGGGGTGGGCTGTCTGGGGGCACTGGCAATGGGGTTCGAATATAAGCGGTCGGTGCTCATGCCAATAAAGGATATATGTTTTCAATAATTTGTTTTTGAATTAAAAAAGAAGACTCATTTTTTTATTGAGTTGTTCCACATCATCAAAAACATGGAATTATTAACATATTGGTTATGGTGACAAGCCATTGATCAAGGCTAGAGGCCTGACCTGCTTATTAAAGAAAATTGCGATAAAGTCAGTAGGCCAGACTATTTATTGTAAAAAGTTATGTGTGTTACACTTAAAACTGGAGGCATCTATACAGCTATACAGCTATCTCTGTGTGTCTCCATAGGTCGGTGGGTTCTAGAGTGTTGCAGCTCTGATGGAAGTGTAACTGGTTTGGCTATATGTTAATTTGCAGTAAAAATGGTAAAATGGTAACCACATGCACTTTACTGTTCACAGTCAAAAAGGAGGTGAGCGTTGGTCTAGACTAATTATTAATTAGTTTAGGACAACCCTTACCTCGTTTTTGACTGTGAAGAGTAAAGTGCATGTGTTCTCAAATTTGCTTGAAAATGCACCATTTGCCCACTCATTTTTCAAAATTTTCTCGGGGGAAGAACCCCCCCCGAACCCTCCTTAGGTCATTCGGGCTCGCTCGCTACGTTCGCCGCGGTGTGCTCCACCACTAATTTTACGGCTCACTACTTTCAAATGTCACCAGCTGCCACTGTCGATGGATTAAACCCAAATCTTTGTCACTGGGGGTGAATGTTTGAATTGTTCAGCATTCTGTCCATCATTTGTTCCTTTTGCTTTTGTCGCCCTAAGTGGGAAGGGTATGCCCAGACATGGGTCCTGTGTCACTGCGCCACTGGATTCAAGCTAGCCTGCCTGATGAGGGGTGATGTCCCGAAACCGGTCCCAGGATGCTTGTTTCTGGTCCAGGGAGAGCCTGGCTTGGCAGTTCAGACTGGATTGTTCCCATGAGGAACAGGGTCAAGGCTGATTTGCATATGGCTGGGTCCAAACTGGGGTGGCGTGGAGAGCAAAAGAATGATGGATTAAACCCAGATCTTTGTGAATGGGGTGAATGTTTGCATTGTTCAATATTACGTCCATCATTTTTTCCTTTTGCTTTTGTCGCCCTAAGTGGGAAGGATATGCCCAGACGTGGGTTCGGTGCTCACTGCGCCACTGGATTCAAGCTAGCCTGGCTGATGTGGGGTGATGCCCCGAAACCGGTCCGGGGATGCTTGTTTCCGGTCTAGGGAGGACCAGGCTTGGTAGTTGGGCTGGACTGTTCCCATGAGGAACAGGGTCAAGAATGATTTGCATATGGCTGGGTCCAAACTGGGATGGCGTGGTGAGCAAAAGAAGGATGGATTAAACCCAGATCTTTGTGACTGGGGGTGAATGTTTGCATTGTTCAGCATTCCGTCCATCATTTGTTCCTTTTGCTTTTCTCATAGGGTACAACCAACACCTGTTTTGCGGTACTGACACTGCTTCTTCAGGGCTGTAGGAACAACAGTTAAAAACCAAAAACAATCTTTACATTATGATGTGCATTACATTGGCAGAACCAATAAAAAAAACAATTCATTTTCAGCATGATTGAATATATTTATATTAAATTGCTCGATACATATTCTCGGTTATAACTGCAATTTAAATCTAACTGTGTTGAATTTGTTTCTAATAATTTTCTCAATACATAGCCACAGTTCTGGAGAGCAAAACCAATGAACTCATACGAATGACATTGACTGACCATTTGTCTCTGCTCCCGGGTGAAAGGAATCTGATACTGTAGTCAAAGAGAGCTGGTCTGGGCTGTCCCTCTTGATGTGAGTGGCTTTGCTCTCTGCTGTTCTGTTCAGCTGTAGGCTCCTTCCAGACTCTCTAGCCCTGTTCCCTTCTTGGTGGGATATACTGTTATGGGTGATACCAGAGGGTTGTGGAATGCTTTTACAGTGGGCTGGGATATACTGGTTTGCAAGGGGCCAACAGAGATCTGGCCAGCTAGCAAAGCATCTTGCAATATTGGAATGTACCTATTAGGGCCTGGAGGTTTTTTTTCTGTCATATAAATCCCATTCTTGGTAAAGATGGAATGAGGACTCTGGGAAATAAATTGGAAATGGTGTGAAGCTATCTACCAAGGGCAGGGTAGTTTACCCTTTTAGAACAAGTCTGGAACTAGGAAGAGTGTAGGTTTTTACTGACTGCTGTTGATTAGAAGCTTCTGTTTTTGTTTGCTGGAAAAACATGCAGTGACTTGTTAAAACTTTCCTTCTTGGATCCCTCATCTCAGGAACTTGATCCTGAAATGTGCCAAGACAGCCTTCTGAATTGGGCACAGGTTTATTTGTGCCTAAGGGTGCTAGACTAAGCCTGCCTGCCTGGTAGCAATCATGCCATCCAGAAAGTCTTGTGCTGGTAATCTAAGAAGATCTTGGAACCAGAGGAAGCTACTGACCATTGAATGATTGTTCCTTCCAAGGGCACTGGATAAAATTACCTTTGCAAAATTAAAATCATGAAGCTGTAATATCCATGAAACCCACATCCAGCTGCAAGACTCATGTATGGCTTATCAGGCACTGCTAATACTCTGACTCTTTGAATGGGGTATATCTATGATTTAAGTCACCTTGCTGGTCAACACATGAAGGCTGAAACCACTGAATCCACATAAGGTCTGGCCAATTCAAGGCAGAGCATTTGACACAGGAGAAGCCTGGCATGCATTTAGCCTCACGAAGCATTTTTACCCAGCTGCAGTTGTTATTCGTCTGTGCATTTTGGTCACTGAGGCTAAGCATCACCCACATCTGTCTTTGGCAACAACTGTAGGAAGATAGCTCCCTAATTCATCCTAAAAGGCTACATTTGATTTGAAATGTCTTCTTAGTTATATCAAAAACTTATTCTAGCTTTCTAGCACCTCATCCAAGCAGCCCGCATGCACTCACAAGTCAGCTTCAGGCTCAACTTTATGTCAAATTGTACTTTAGCTTATGCGAGATGGCTTTAGGCTCCACTGGTACTGTGGTCGCTTCAACAGACTCATTGGTAGTGCCTGTTTCATTCCTTGGGCTCTGCCTCTATCACCAGAGTGGATCATAGAGACCCATTTCTGTAATGGGTTCAGTATTACTTAGGTGTCACCTCCACCAAACATTTAAGGATCCCACACCCACCACAGTGGAGTCTTGGGCTTCTCTTGCCACTTCTGAGTGGAGCCTACAGGCCCATTGTGTGGTGTCTCCAATATTGCTTGGGTTTACTCCTTCATGGCTCCAGGATGGATCCCCTAGGTCAACTACTGTGATGTGTGCAGTATAATTGGGATCTTGCCCTCGCACCTTCTGGGAGGACCCCATAAACCCACTGCTGTGTTCCACCTCCACCTCTTCTGAGTGGGCCCCACAAATCCTCGACCATTTTGTTTGTGTTTTTCCTTGATCTCCTCTCCGCTGCTCTTGGGTGGATCCCAGAGACCGAGTACTGCGGTGTCTGTGATAGCAGATGGATTCTGTCTACAATGTCTTAACTGGCCCCACTGGGCCTGATGCTGTGATCCGAGTATCCTGGGACTAATCACTGCCAACTCTTAAAGGCCCCTGCCTTCATAATTGATCACTCAGCCCTTCAAGAGAGTAAACTTGAAAATGTAGTTATGATTAATATATGCAATAGCACCTCTTCACCTCCAGTAACTCTTTGCTACATGCCATGTTTAGCGCAGGTGCAAGTCGAATGCAACATAACTGGGGCACATTCTCCAAACCTCAAGCATCACACCAAAATTCTTCCCAAGTAGCCCCCATGTATAACCAATGGAATAGCATTTTACTTGCCCACCCAAAGGCCTAGTAAGAGATGCGAAATCCGTATATAGATGGCAATGCAATTCAGAACAGTCAGCTGCCATCTTGCAACCTGAACCACTAAGCCAACATGAGACACTTCTAGTGTGAAGAAAAATAATTCTTCAGCACAGCTGCGTAACCTATAGATATGTAACTGGTCTGGGGTTGTCCACAGCTCCTCCAGTTATCTGGTAACATGTCAGTCATTAAAATGGTCACGCTGCTAAATATAAACCCCCAGAATATCATGGTACAAGAATTTCGAGGACAGAATATTGGGGGCAAAATATTGAAAGAAAAGAATTACAGGGAAGTGTAGATTTTCTATTCCAAACTACAGATCTATGCACATTAAAGATAGATATCTATATATATCACGTAGGTACATATATGTGGAGTTAGGTATAAAAATCTATACTTACCTGTCGATATTTTGAATTCAATATTTTGTCCTCGCTATTCTGCGCCATTGATATTCTGGTTTCGATATTCAGGGTGCACACCTATTAACACTGACACCTCCCAGAGTGCTCTGACACGGTGACAAGGCAGTCCCACCATAGCACTGACCACCTTGAGATCGGCTAGCACAACATTTCACGAGAGAACATGCGGCTGGTACCTATCAGCAGGCCTCAGGCCACAGCAGCAGTAGAAAGTCCAAATCGCACAAAATTTTGGGGCCACCCTGAGCAGATGGAATTCCTCACAGTCAAACAATATAAAGCGATTGTGACTTTTGACCTCTTCACACACCTGTTGGACTGAAAATGCGTCTAGCTGACTCCTAGTATTTTGCGCGGTAAGTTAGCATTTGCGGCGCTATTTTGTCTGTAGGCGCCATTTTGTACTGTGATCGAAAGTAAGACTCTGTCACGTTGCTTGCCTGCCCTAACGAAGAAGACAGCTTAGAGTTATTTCTCTGTATCATAGTCAAGGCTGTATCCTAATGTACTAATGAATTGTTTATTCTGCCACCACATGCCTTTCCTCTCTCGTATCCCTGCTCCCACGTTGAAGAGCGCTGAGCTCGAGCAAAGCAACCTTGAGAATGGGATAAGATGTACTCGTTCTGCAGGTGGTAGCTCATCTCTCTGGGCCTCCTTTGTTCACCAGTGCCCGAGCTGGAATTTTCCAGTCTGGGCGTGTTTCTAGGGATCTGGAAATGTATAATATCTGATGTTATGTTGGAGGGAATTAGTCCCTCGGCCGTCATCTTAGGAGACTGGTCAGACTGGGCTCCGCTGCAGCGCATTAATAATAAAATTGCTTGGTTTGTATTTTCTATTGTCTTCTCTACTCTTCATTTTTTGGAAGGCAGAGAGGTGGTCACTAGTGACCCGGGTGGCCCGATTCGGGTCACTTCCTTCACACCGATACATCACCATCCTTATACTGTACGCACAATCTCCATATATAGTCAATCAATAAACTTCACTTTATTTCGCCAGTAAATAAAGCAATGGCATAAAAAGTATACTGCATAAATACAAGTTAAAATACATTACATCGATCATTATTTCCATATGAGCAATGATAATTACAAATCATGATTAAAAAAGACAAATAGTTAAAAGAGAGCAAATAAAAACTCTAAAAGCACGCACAAACTAGCTCATCATGACAGAGTCTTTTTCCTCCTTTTTAGAGCACAGTGTATGAAGGAAGCCAGACAAAAACACGTAAAGGGATCCAGTAAACTTTTAAAAAGTATAGAGTTGGGCGACACTGTCTAAAATTCATTCTGCGCAAGAGTGGCAATATATATCTCTTCCTTTCCTCCCGATAAAATCTACAAAAGAGTAAAAAATGTAAGTCACATTGGGATGAATGGGAGTCACAAGGGCAGAGTGAGAGTACCTCCATAGAAAATGTATTGGGAGGATAGCCCAGCATTATGTTATGTTATGTTAGTAAATTTTATAAAGCGCGACAGCTGCCCCAGCAAAGAGGCATCCCGGCGCTGACAGCAATGAGGTGGACAAAACAGGGAAGGACCCCAGGGAGGCCTACGAAGTGGGAAAGAGAAAGGTTTTGATGGCTTTCCTAAATTCTAGATAATTGTTAAGGCCACGAATGTGGGCAGGCAGCGAGTTCCAAAGAATGGCTGCTCTGTGCCGGAAAGAACGACCTCCGGCTCGAGCCCTCCTAACCCGGGGAACCACCACCATGTGTTGTCCCATGGAACGAAGCTGGCGGGAGGGAACATAGGGTAAGAGCAGGTCAGCCAGAATACCAGGAGAGGCAGATTTCAGGACTTTGAAGGCTATACAGAGAGCCTTGAACTCAATCCGCCTGGCCACAGGCAGCCAGTGGAGACGGCGAATAGTGTTAGTCACCGAGCATGCTCTACGCAAACCGAGGAGAGATCTTGCGGCCGCATTCTGTACTCTCTGTAGCCTATGTATTTCTGTCTTGTTAGCTCCTAGATACAGTGAGCTAGCGTAATCAAGTCTAGACATAATCAAGGCCTGAATGATGATCTGCCTGGTGGGGGCATCAAAGAAGCCCAAGATGGGTTTGAGTCCTCGCAACAGCCCGAAGCAGGTTCCAGCCACCTTTTTAGTTTGGGACTGGAAGTTAAGGGAAGCATCCATCCAAACCCCTAAATTCTTCACTGCCTGCTTGGGGGAGGGGGCAGTGCCTAGGCTCTTAGGCCGCCAAAGCTCGTTCCATAGACCATGGTCCTTTCCCACCAACAACACCTCCGACTTGTTAGCATTAAGTTGGAGACAGTTGGCGGTCATCCACTCGGCGACTGCCGCAAGATCACTTTGAAACTTAAGAGCGTCCTGCTTAGAGTCGCTCGAGAGAGCCACCACCAGCTGTGTGTCGTCGGCGTAGGAGACCATGGTCAGCCCTCTGCTCTTGGCTACTACAGCCAGCGGTTGTACGTATAGATTGAAAAGCAGAGGGCTCAGGGAGGAGCCCTGTGGCACCCCTTGCTTGATGGAAAAGATGCCAGAGGTGAAGGGGGGAGCTATCACCTGAAACGTCCTATCAGCAAGGAATGAGGTGAGCCACTTAAGGGCTGAGCCTACAATTCCAGCCTCCTCCAGGCATCGCAACAGAATGGCGTGGGACACAGTATCAAACGCGGCGCTGAGATCCAGAAGGATCAGCGCCGACGTCTGCCCTGCATCCAGAGCTGTCCAAAGATGTTCTGTCACCGCCAGGAGCGCCGACTCTGTGCTGTGGCCAGGGCGAAAGCCATTTTGGGAAGGATCTAAACTGTTGTTGGAGTTTAGGTGGTCCGTGAGGAGGGAGTTGATATAAGCCTCCGTGATCTTTGCGGACCAAGGTAGCAAGGAGATCGGCCGAAAGTTTTCTGGTGTTTTTTACGTCTAAGGAGGGTTTTTTAAGCAGCGGTATCACCCTGGCCTGTTACCAAGCAATAGGCACAACCGCTGTACTAAAAGACCCATTGATCACCTGTCCTAAGGGAAGCGAGATAGTGGATAACATTTTCCGAAATTGGTCAGGTTTCAGTGGATCGGCCGGAGAGCCAGACTTGATTTTGGAACATAGAGCAAGTAGTTGCCCTGGAGGAATAGGAGGAAAAACCTCTAATGTGGCGTTGGTGTGGTTACAAGATACTTCAGGAGGGCCAGCTTGGTCCGTAGGGAAGCACTTGTAAATATCTTCTACCTTCCTGACAAAGAAGGTAGCAAGCTCTTCACATTGCTGATCAGAAGTGATCAGTGAACCAGCGGCGCCTTTCTGAGTTTTAAGGCATGAGACTATTGAAAAGATACTCTTTGCCGGATTGGTACTCTCACTGATTAGCTGAGCATAGAATGCTGCGCGCTCAACTTGGATGGCCCTGTGATAGCTTCTTACGGCTGCCCGGTAGCGATCCTTAGAGGCCGGGTCAAAATCCCTTCTCCAGATTCTCTCTAGCTTTTTACAGATTTTGCGCAATTCAGCTAATTTAGTGTTGTACCATGGGTTGGATTTTGATTTGCGATTCATAGACAACTTAGCTGGGATCAGGCTATCCAACGGGTTAATCCAATTGGTAAAAACCGAATTAGCTTCATTGGGGTCAGCCGGGAGAGCTGGGATGGTGGCGAAAAGGTGGGCTTGGAATTGGTCCCAGTTCAGTTTATGCCAAGGGCGTTTGAGGGAGAGCATTAGATCTACGTTACGCGCTGGTACAATGCCCTGAATGGACATGGGGACCAGATAGTGATCGGACCATCCCATCGGGACAGGGGGTCGGACAGTAAGGGAAGGTATATTTGTAAAAACTGGATCCAACAGGTGGCCAGCCGAATGCGTAGGTCCTGAGACCCGTTGATCGAGCTGACAGGCTGCTAGATCGGCCACGAAATTAGCCACATCGGAGTCAGAGTGGTTATCCAAATGCAGGTTAAGATCTCATGTGACTGTAAAATTCGGGGCATTAACCGCCAAGGCGCTAACTGTCTCGATAAGAGCTTCCCTGAAGACTTTTGATGGGCCCGGGGGTCGGTAAACTAGCAAGCCTGTCATAGTGTAATTAGGATTAAGGGTGATTTTAAAACGAGCGCATTCGCAGCCGGCGACAGGCTGCTTTATGAAAGTGCAAAGATAGCTGGTTTTAACAATAACCGCATTACCCCCGCCTCTCGTTTCCCTATTGAAGGTGTATATGTTATAGCCCTCCGGGAGTGCGAGTCCTGGCTCAGCGACCATGTCCTCCGAGAGCCAGGTCTCTGTGAGAAACAGGACGTCGGGGGACTCTGCTTCCAGAAGATCATGGACGTCAGCAAAGTGTTTGGCTAGGGAAAGGGAATAAAATTCAAACGAAACCTGACTAATAAAAATCTGTGTTTAAGATTCGTCACAATGTTCAGGTACGTGTGATCCTCCATGCTAGGTCTAGGTGCTAGAAGATATAAATTGGCCCTAGGCTTTTTAGCATTAAGGTCATTTCTTAGATTCTTCTCTTTTGCCAAAAGAAGGCCCTTCAACTTGCTTCTTGATGTAGCTCCACATGCAAGGGGATTATCGAATAGATTGGCTTGCCCAACCGAATAAAAACTATTCTTTATATATTGTAACCATTTAACTTTAGCTACGCCATCAAGGTTTAGTGAATCATTTAATATGTCATGTGTTAACGTTAAATCTTCCCCATATATAGTCATTGCATTTCCTCTGTGCCTCTATATAAAGCCAAACTACTTGTTTGTAGGAGTATCTTTGGACTTTGCCCTAAAGGCTTGAATAAGTGGTCTAGTAGCTATGTCCTTGACTAAAGAACATGGAGACATGATTTCACAACCTTTCTTCCCCACCTGGTCACAGAAGGTGATCTACCACTGGGCCATCAGGGGGCGTGCTTAGAAACATGAAAGCTGGTAATGTAAGCTGTACAAAAATGTGGTCATTTACATTGGAAATGTTCTACTGGCTTGACAGCTCAAGCAGCAAGTGCTTATCGAGTTAGCTGATTTTAATGGAACATTCCTCGCTGTTAAGCAACCGAAGCAAGCATGTACCTGTCCAGGGTTTAATTATCCGAGTAATTTTGCGCGAAGTTCAGTGCTAGACTTAATTGAGGTTTTCTTTGGCATCAGCACACACAGAAAGGACAACAGACCTCGAGGTTGACGCCGTGTCCGCTTTAACCTTCACCGGCTCAGCTCCACGAATCTCCCTTTAAAACATCCGATTAATTCCGGCAACTCATCCTGGTTGGCTGCAGTGTGTGTGGGCGGGGCTCTCTCCTCACAGAGCTCGTTTTGAAAGATAGAGTCAGAACTTGAAGATTGCAAGAAACATGTCGTTGCACTCTTGATTGACAGCTCAGAGCCTTCCCGGATGCAGCGAGATTGGACGGTGCCAAAGCGTGGACTACTGCAGATTGAGAACATTAAAAGGGGGTGCGAAAAAGTCCGTGCTTAAAGCATCGGCATTCCCAGCACTCGCTGGAACTCAGGCTGCTTGCCAGGCAGCACTTAATGAGGATGCGAAATGTCTGGCACAAATCCTTGCCAACTACAGCTGAAAAGAAAAGGGAAAAAAACTACACACCCTTTATTAATTTTTAATTGCTTTACTTTGATTTTGTTGACGTGCTTCTTCAGCCCTCCACCACATTTGGGACGTTTTTTCGGCTGTAGGGCCTCCATTCTTGTGAGGTGGAAATAATTTCTTTGCTCAATAAACTATGTACAGACTTTGTGAGGATTTTGGGTGGAAGATGTCAGCTATTTGATTGTTGTAACATATTCTTGCTTACAAGGCAAAGGAGGTAGGCACGATTGTGTGATGCGGCCTTGGACATTATTTTGCATTTATTTTAAAAAATGTGTAAATAACATTTGAGGCACAGAAAGCCAGACACACACACCAAACGTGCATCCCATCTCATACACACACAAGCCAAGAACACTCACATGTGCACACACACACATGCGAACACACACCTGTTCCCTGAAATAAATCACAGTTAAAGTGGAGTTATGGTAACGTTTGGACATAATACCTTTACTTATGTTTAGAAAAACTCTGAAATTCACTTAAAAACAATACAGTTAAAGTACAGTTTGATTATGGTTTTGGCTTAAAAACGAAAAACACCTGAAATTCACAGGTTATGATTAGCTCTGCAATCCATAACAAGCACAACAGCCATGCAAATCATAACTTGCATGCCTATGACTGACCTCTTCCTTGAAATGATCTCATTGGTGAGATTATATATCATCAGGGCCATTAGAATTATGCAATTGTGCTGCAATTTTCGCATAATTATAGATTTGCCGTATTTGCCGCATAATCCATCATCTGCCACATAATCTGCAAATTTTAACCCCAAAAATGTTTTTAGCTCAAATGGTTCAAAAGTTACTAAAAATGCAGCGACACATGGAACTGCACACTGAAAGGCCCTTTGCAAAGCTGGACCGGTCACCTTTTTATTGCTTTTGCTATTTTTGGGTATTAAAATGATACTAATGAGGCGCAACCGATGCCCCAGACAGTGTTACCAAGTTTAAAAATGACGAAATAATGAAGTAATACTATTACAAAATATGCAGCATTATTCTGCATAATTTGGCTTTTCTTTCCACATAATTTGACCCTCTCCTGCCTCATAATTCCAGTAGCCCCGCATATCATATTACCATAAACAGAATAAACGAAACAGCTATGAATTTAGTATTATTTCTTGGTTTGGGTAATGTATTGTTATTTAGTGATATGCTGTTTTTTGTTCTTATTTATTGGGGTAAATTTTGCGAGGGAAGAGCCATTGCATTTGGAGTCTGCTTCTAACAGTCAATTTGAAGTAGATGCAGTGAATATGGAACCTTCGTTCCTGCCCTTGTATGAGTACCCTGAAATAGTTGGACTTCTTGTTTTTTTTAAACTACTGTAGAAAATTGGTCCATGAAGCATTAAAACAAGCTCATGTTTCAAGCAATATGGATCCACCTCTACAGTCTTAGAGTGGACATCCTTGGCACTCAAAGAACAGATATCCACAACTGCCATCATAAAGTAATGTGTGAGCGTTTTTTGGACCAAGGTAGACTTCTGATTCCAAAGTAGCCTTTTCTACACTTGCTTGTATTGGTGTTCTCTGACCTAAGCCAGCTTTACGTGTTGCACTTTGACCTCAGGCTTGAAGTGCTTTGAGCTGTGAATGGTTAGGGTGAAAATCGCAAAGCGAGACCTGCTGCTTCTGCTAGCCTCAGCCTTTCTGAGTTTGATAAGCACTGCTCAGCAGTGAAGAAACGCAAAATGAGGGGCCCTCCTGCAGAATGTGATAAGGGGCCCCTGAGCCTCCCATCTCTCACTGATATTCATTAGTCTGGGGCTGAGTGGGGGCCACTTGAAAGGTTGGATGGGCCCTGAAATGCTGGGGCCCCTCCTGCGCCACAATGACATTTCCTGCCGCAGAGTGGACTTGCAAGATGTTTCACAACAACCAGTACAGTGTCAAGTTCATAACAAAGGCAGAGAATAACCTTTACTCTGCATTTTGAAGCTGGCCATGTCAGATGTGATTCAACATTGGAGTGTAGCTACCATGTTGCCATCTGACTTTCAGCCATAGAACCATCTCAGAAGAGCAAGCATCGGCCAAGTCTCCTGCAAGATATAAAAATCAAGGGCCAGATTTACTAAGCTCCTGCTGTATGCGTGCGTTGCACAAGTCGACACAATACAACGCAAGGGCTTAAGTCATATTTACAAAGCGACTCAGCAGTTGATATGTGTCACTTTTGTTGGGCCGTGTGGCACAAGCCCCGCATTGCGTTGCCTTGCGTTAACCTAGATTAATTCTAACTGCATCGTAGTTTAAGAAACTAACAATACTATATCTCATAAATAATCAATAACAAACTTACCTCTCACCGACCTACTTAATATCTATCTACAATTATTACCTAAATATATAAAATGAACTATACATTTATTAAATACCTAAATATAGACTAAAACATATATTCTGTTACAAAAATGACCACATTAATCCTCCCTCCCGCTTATCCCAAATTTACTATTAGCCTATCTATTGTAATCCAATCTAATAACTAAATGTTCCTACTGTAACTAACACTTAAATATATACATTTTAAAAAACACAAATGATGTATGTTAGAAATGGGGGTCTCTAGTTGGCAATGGCTGGCCACTGTCCAAGTAGGGACCCTTCTTCCTAAATCAGAGTGAGAGGGCTACACCCTTTGATAACCCCTGCTCAACCCTGTAACGTAGCACGAGCAGCTAGGCTTATCTCAGAGGCAGTGTGTGAAGCATTTATGACCATACACAGTAACACAGTGAGGAACACTACAAAGGGACACCACACAAGTAGTTATCAAAAATAAGTATCTTTATATATAGACTTAACACAAGACCAATAACGATAAAAAGCCACAATACTGTAAAATAGGATTACTCTTGAAATGCTGCAAAAATAGTTCAAAGTGTGCCAAGAGGAGTTCAGTTCAAAGCAGTGGTCTCTGCGACCCTTTTACTTACAAAGTACCTGGATTTCGTAGCAAAACCAACAAATTGTCGCAAAGAAGCTGTAGCGATGATTTTCTGCACGCGAGGCCGGCGATGCGATAAATCCTTGCCGCGAGGGAGGATGATGCGCCGATCTGCTGATGCATGCGGAGACGATGCGGCAAACTTCTGCATGCTAGGCCGCGATGACTCCTTGCCGCGAGGGAGGAGACGATGCGACGATCCTGTTGCGTGTGCGATCAGGTTGCGATGCGAAGAAATGGCGCTCCGCGAGGGAGCGACGATCCTGATGCGATGAAAATGGCGGACGCCCGACGTCCGCGCTGCGATGTCGTGAAGCGATGATCTCTTGGAGTTAGCAAGCACTTGGAAGCCCGCAAACGTGCGATGCGATGATCTTTGGAGTTAGCGAGCACTTGGCGGCCCGCAAACGTGCGATGAGTCGATCTTTGGTTGCGAGCACTCAGCGGCAGCAGCGCGATGATTTTCCGGGCGCTTTCGGCTGCTGCGGCTCGCAAACGGTCGTTAGCGACGATTTCAGCACTCTCTTCTCTGTAGTAGAACTAGAGGCCCTGGAACTCACAGGAGCCTCACCTGCAGATAGAAATCCTCGCTGGGAGGAATCAGGAGGCTGGTGGTGAAGTCTGATGTGCCTGAGACTTCAACAGGAGGCTAGCTGTCTCCTAGCCCTTGGGTGATTGCTTTAGCAAGATTAATAAAAGTTCTCTCAAAGTCCTTTTCCCTCTTCTTCCAGGTCCAATGGTAACCACTGCAGGCCAATCCAAGAAACAGCACACAAGCACAAGGATAGTCACCTCCTGCAGATTCCTTCAGTTACACGGACAGAGGTTCGTCTTGATGTCCAGGAGCAATACAATTTGTAGGGGTTTCAGCACAGATATTTATACCCCAAAAGTCTTTGTTCTCAAAAGCTACAAGTCACTGAGCCTAGCCAGAACCAGTTCTGCTCAGTCCTGGAGCACTTTGTTTACCAGGCTTCATCCTTCCTTTCAGGAAGAGGGGGTCTGCTATCAGACGCACAGTAGGAGTTGGAGCCATCATTCACCTTGCCAGGCACAGCCCTATTCAAGTCAAGGAGTTACCCCTCCCCATACTCCAAACGCAGATCTCTCTATTCAACCCAGGTCTGGCTCAGCCTGCCCTGTCCCTCCAAAACCAGACAGCCAATACACATAACAGCAGAGCACACTGGAAGGCTTAGGCAAGAAAATACCTACTTTCTAAAAGTGGTATTTTCAAACACAGAATATAAAAATAAACTTTACTAAAAGATGTATTTTAATATTCCGAGCTCAGGCATACTAAATTCGTTTTTCTACCATGTTCCTGGGGTCAGTTAGGACTATAGGATGTAATAGTCAAACTGCCCATTCTGGCCTATGGGGAACAGGTAGCCTTACAGTAGTGAAAAACGAAATTGTGTGTAATTCACTACCAGGACATGCTTCACACACCAAGGCATGTCCTACCTTACACATACAATGCACCCTACCATAGGGGGGACTTACATGATGCCAAGGGAAGGTTCAGGGGCTGGGAAGTGGGTGCACTTCACAGCCAAGATGGCAGTTCTAGACTGCACACAGACTCTGCAGCGGCAGGTCTGAGACACACTTTACAAGCTGCTTCTGTGGGTGGCGCAAACCAGCGCTGCAGGCCCACCAGCAGCATTTGGTTTACCAGCCCTGGGCACACACAGGCCACGCTACTAGGGACTAACAGGTAAACCAAATAAGCCAATCATGGATATACCAATTTACATGTCATATTTACACAGGGAGCATTCGCGCTGTGGCACCAAAGGGCAGTGGCACAGCGCCCAGAGCATCTAACACCAGCAAAAACAGAGGAGACAACAGCGAAAAAAGGAAGGGACACCCACGCCAATGGTGCCAGGTCTAACACGTGCCCCCTCCAGCTGAAATGTGGGGAGAACTACCCATCCCCTTGGAAGTTCTCATCACTAAGGCAGAAAAATCTGGACAGACCATCAGCATTGGCGTGTTCTGTACCAGGGCGGTGTTCCACCATGAAGTCCATACCCTGTAGGGAAATGGACCACCTCAACAACTTGGGATTCTCACCCCTCATCTGCATCAACCATCTGAGGGGCCTGTGGTCTGTCTGAACCCGGAAGTGAGTCCCAAACAGGTATGGTCTCAGCTTCTTCAGTGCCCAGACCACAGCAAATGCCTCACGCTCAATTGCACTCCACCTCTGTTCCCGGGGAAGTAACCTCCTACTGATGAAGGCTACAGTTTGGTCTAGTCCCTCCTCATTTATTTGTGACAGGACGGCCCCCACCCCATGCTCTGAAGCGTCTGTCTGGACAATAAATTCCTTAGCAAAATTGTGCGCCTGGAGTACGGGTGCCGTACACATGGCAGTCTTGAGGGCATCAAAAGCTTTCTGACAGGTGTCAGTCCAGTTCACGATCTTTGGCTGCTTCTTGGAAGTCAGCTCAGTCAAGGGTGCAACAATGTTGCCATACCCCTTGACAAACCTCCTGTAGTAACCCGTGAGACCTAAGAAGGCCCTCACCTGGGTCTGGGTCCTTGGGGGCTCCCAAGCCAGGATGGTTTCAATCTTGGGCTGCAGGGGCGCCACTTGGCCACTCCCCACCTGGTGTCCCAAGTACACCACAGAACCCTGCCCAATCTGGCACTTACTGGCCTTGATTGTGAGGCCTGCTCTGCGCAGCGCCATCAACACTTCCCAGAGGTGGCGCAAGTGGTCCTCCCAGGAGGAACTGAACACTGCAATGTCATCCAGGTAGGCGGCACTGAAATCCTCCAGACCAACCAACACCTGGTTGACCAACCTCTGAAAGGTGGCAGGGGCATTCTTCATCCCAAAGGGATCACACGGAACTGGTAGTGCCCATCTGGTGTGGAGAATGCTGACCTCTCTTTTGCCCCATCAGTTAAGGCGATCTGCCAGTACCCAGATGTCAGATCAAACGTGCTGAGGTACCGGGCAGCCCCTAGCCGATCTATGAGCTCATCAGCTCTGGGGATGGGGTGCGCGTCGGTCTTCATGACCGAATTGAGACCTCGGTAGTCCACACAGAACCTAAGTTCAGGTGTGGCACCAGGCGTTGCAGCTTTTGGTACTAAAACCACGGGGCTGGACCAAGGGCTGCTAGAGGACTCAATCACTCCTAGGGCAAACATTTTGGAGACCTCCTCCTTAATGTAAGCCCTGACCCTGTCAGTCACTCTGTAAGCCTTGTGCTTGACAGGAGGACTGTCCCCGGTGTCCACCTCATGGACGCACCAATCAGTGACACCAGGCACCAGGGAGAACAAATCAGAAAATTGCCCCAACAGTTGGCGACAATCTCTCTGCTGCTCAGGGGTCAGTGTGGTGGAGAGGACCACACCCTCCACTGACCCATCCTTCTCTCCTGCACACAGGAGGTCAGGAAGAGGCTCACTCTCCTCCTCCATCCCAGCATCTGTGGCAAGAAGCATGCCCACTTCAGACCTCTCAAAGTGGGGCTTCAGGCGGTTCACATGCAGGACCCGCAAGGGGTTCCTGTGAGATTGAAAGTCCACCAAGTAGGTAACTGGACTTTTGCGCTCCACCACCTCAAATGGGCTGGTCCACTTATCTTGGAGCGCACACAGCTCCACTGGGGCCAGTACCCAAACCTTCTGACCCGGTTGAAATTTGACCAGAGTGGCATTCTGGTCGTGCCAACGTTTCATTTCCTCCTGGCTGGCTTCCAGATTTGCCTCAGCAATTTTTCTGAAACGCCGAGTCTGGTTCCTGAAGGCCAACATGTAGCAAAATACATCTTGGGGAGGTTTCCTGGGAGAATGCTCCCAGCCTTCCTTGACCAGACTCAGAGGCCCTCTTACCGGATGGCCATAGAGGAGTTCAAAGGGACTGAACCCTAAGGACCTCTGTGGCACCTCACGGTAGGCAAACAACAGGCATGGCAAGAGGACGTCCCACTTACTCCTCAGGGGCTCTTCTAGGCCCATGATCATGCTCCTTCAAGGTCCGGTTGAACCTTTCAACCAGACCATTACCTTGGGGGTGGTAAGGAGTGGTGAACTTATAAGTTACCCCACACTCCTTCCACAGAGACTTCATGTACTGGGAGATGAAGTTGGTCCCCCTGTCAGACACCACCTCTCTGGGGAACCCCACACGGGAGAAAATCCCCATCAGTGCACGTCCCACCACGGGGGCCGTCACTGTCCTGAGCGGGATGGCTTCAGGGTACCGGGTGGCATGGTCCACCAAGACCAGGATGAACCTGTTGCCCATGGCTGTCTTGGGGTCCAGAGGCCCCACAATGTCAATGCCCACTCGCTCGAATGGGGTACTAACAACTGGAAAGGGCTGGAGTGGGGCCTTGATCTTCCCCCACTCTTCCCACTTGCCTGGCAAGTCTCGCATGTCCTGCAATAAGTGTCTGAACTCTTGCGCATCTGGGGCCAATAAAAGTGGGTGGCCAGCCTCTCAAAGGTCTTGGTCTGCCCCAGATGTCCTGCCAATGGAATGTCATGAGCCAACCCCAGTAGGAAGGCTCTGAAGCACTCGGGTACCACCAGCACACGGGCTGACCCCGGCTCAGCAGCCTTAGGCTCGCTATACAGGAGACTGTTCTCCCAATAAATCAGATGTGAACCAGACAGGTCACCTGCTGCCTGGGCTGCAGCCTGACACCGCATACCCTCAAGAGAAGGGCAAACTCTTTGCTGCTCACAAAATTCCTCCCTGGTGGGTCCCCCTTCCTGCTGCCAATGGGTCAGCTCAGGCAGGTCCCCCAGTTCGGTGATCTGCTCCCCGGTAGGCTCCATGGCATCCCCCTCAGGGTCTGCTCCCTCCTGGGCCGTGGGAACCAAGGGGGCTGGCTCCCCGCGCCACCTGCCCCTCCTCTCTAAGGCAGGGATCTGGGCCATACTCTCAGGCTCCAGGTCCTTCTCAACACCCTCCTTGGCTGCCATGGACCGAGTGGTAGCACACGCCCACTCAGGCAGACCCAACATCTCCAAGTGAGATCTCCTCTCCACCGTAGCCCACAGGGAGTTCTCTAAATCATTGCCCAACAGACAGTCTACAGGCATGGCGGGCCTCACAGCCACCTGAAGAGTTCCTGAGACCCCCCCCCACTCAAAGGGAACCTGAGCCACCTCACATTGGCTCTCTGAGTTGTCTGCGGACACTACTGGGTAGAATGCATGGGGGCAACCTGCTCTTTGACACCAACCGGGAGCTGACAGCAGTTATACTGGCTCCTGTGTCTCTTAGAGCCTCCACCCTATGGCCATTGATGGTCACCCACTGCCTGTACTTTTTAGTGTTATCAGGCAGTGCAGGCTTAGGGACCATCTCAAAGTCTCCTAATGAGACAAGGGTCAACTCTACGGGATCCCACCCACCTTGGGCACCCATCTCCTCCCCTCCCAGGGCTACACTCGCAAGCTGGCGGGGTGGTGCACGGGGTGGTGCACTAGTATCCCTCTGAGGACACTGGGGTTCATAGTATCTGTGGCCCACTTGACCACACTTATAACAAGTAAGGGGCCCCCTCCGAACAAGCCTACCTGTCGGGGGCACTGGCTTCTTCTCTTGGGGAGGCAGGGACACCACTGCTTGGTTCCCTTGGGAATTACTTTCGGGCCCTCTTTGGAACTCCCTCGGTTTACCCCTGTCCCCCCCACTTCTCTGCTGGGGACCCTGCCCACCTTTGGCGAAGTCTCCCACTGGACCCTTGCGAACCCGGGTGCTCACCCAGCGGTCCGCCTCCTCAGCAAGCTTCCTAGGGTTAGTCAGCTTGCAGTCAATCAGGTGCTGGCGTAGCTCAGGAAAACAGTTACTAGATAAATGCTCCCATGCAATCAAATCATAAAGCTGCTCAAAAGTTTCTACTTTGCTACCTTTTACCCAGCGTTCCATTGCTCTGCAAAAAAGACACATATTCAACCCACGTGGTACCCTCTAGCTTCTTGCAGGTCCTAAACCTCTGCCTATACATCTCAGGGGTCAAACCATAGCGGGTCATCAAAGCTTCCTTCATGTGGCCATAAACCATTCGACTTTCTGGGGGCAGGTCCAACAAGGTATCCCTCCCCTCACTCACAAAGCGTCCCCACAACCCTGCTCCCCAATCCTTCTCAGGGACCCGGTGGGACACCATGGCTTATTCATAAGCGGCAAACCATTGCCCAATATCTTCACTTTTGTGGAAATCCTTAATAACCTCCTTGGGTATATACACTCTATTCTCAGTATGCACAACAGGTATGCTGCCACCAGAGGGGGAGATCTCTACACTCTTTGCTTTAATCTCCAACTCCCTCAAGATTCTCTCATGCTCAAGTTTCATTTTCATAATCTCAAATTCTAACTTCTTGTTCTCTAGGTCCCTGTGACCATCCATTTTAAGCTTAGCCATCTCCATATTATGCCACCTATCTCTCTCCCTGTCCTCCATCTCTTCTGGGGACAGACCCCTGGCGGACACACTAGTGCCCGGGCTGGAAATTGCTTTATCTCCCACCAAATCTACTACCTCACCCTGCTGCTCTCCTGCATTCTCTTCCCCCATATTCTTAGGGGCATCCCTGGCTTCTAGCCAGGCCTTCAGCGCCTTGTAATACTCCTCCCTTTTAGTGAGACCTGTGATAGGGACTGTGAAGCGTTTGCAAAAATATTTGAGCTGCTTGGCATTGTAGGTTTCTAATTTCTCTTCTTCCCAGGAGAGATCCTCTGAGGCATTGGATCTGGGCTTGCCCATTGTGGCAATAACTGGCAATATTAATCAAAAATAGAATCAGAAAAACCTCAAAACGTATGTGGTTGCGTTATGGTCTGCACTCACTAGTAGTGTACACTATAATTACTGTATGCGATCATAAATGCAAGTCCAGATCCCACCGCTGCCACCAATGTTAGAAATGGGGGTCTCTAGTTTGCAATGGCTGGCCACTGTCCAAGTAGGGACCCCTCTTCCTAAGTCAGAGTGAGAGGGCTACACCCTTTGATAACCCCTGCTCAACCCTGTGGTAACGTAGCACGAGCAGCTAGGCTTATCTCAGAGGCAGTGTGTGAAGCATTTATGACCATACACAGTAACACAGTGAGGAACACTACAAAGGGACACCACACAAGTAGTTATCAAAAATAAGTATCTTTATATATAGACTTAACACAAGACCAATAACGATAAAAAGCCACAATACTGTAAAATAGGATTACTCTTGAAATGCTGCAAAAATAGTTCAAAGTGTGCCAAGAGGAGTTCAGTTCAAAGCAGTGGTCTCTGCGACCCTTTTACTTACAAAGTACCTGGATTTCGTAGCAAAACCAACAAATTGTCGCAAAGAAGCTGTAGCGATGATTTTCTGCACGGGAGGCCGGCGATGCAATAAATCCTTGCCGCGAGGGAGGATGATGCGCCGATCTGCTGATGTGTGCGGAGACGATGCGACAAACTTCTGCACACTAGGCCGTTGATGCGATGACTCCTTGCCGCGAGGGAGGAGACGATGCGACGATCCTGTTGCGTGTGCGATCAGGTTGCGATGCGAAGAAATGGCGCTCCGCGAGGGAGCGACGATCCTGATGCGATGAAAATGGCGGACGCCCGGCGTCCGCGCTGCGATGTCGTGAAGCGATGATCTCTTGGAGTTAGCAAGCACTTGGAAGCCCGCAAACGTGCGATGCGATGATCTTTGGAGTTAGCGAGCACTTGGAAGCCCGCAAACGTGCGATGCAATGATCTTTGGAGTTAGCGAGCACTTGGCGGCCCGCAAACGTGCGATGAGTCGATCTTTGGTTGCGAGCACTCAGCGGCAGCAGCGCGATGATTTTCCGGGCGCTTTCGGCTGCGGCGGCTCGCAAACGGGCGTTAGCGACGATTTCAGCACTCTCTTCTCTGTAGTAGAACTAGAGGCCCTGGAACTCACAGGAGCCTCACCTGCAGATAGAAATCCTCGCTGGGAAGAATCAGGAGGCTGGTGGTGAAGTCTGATGTGCCTGAGACTTCAACAGGAGGCTAGCTCTCTCCTAGCCCTTGGGTGATTGCTTTAGCAAGATTAATAAAAGTTCTCTCAAAGTCCTTTTCCCTCTTCTTCCAGGTCCAATGGTAACCACTGCAGGCCAATACAAGAAACAGCACACAAGCACAAGGATAGTCACCTCCTGCAGATTCCTTCAGTTACACGGACAGAGGTTCGTCTTGATGCCCAGGAGCAATACAATTTGTAGGGGTTTCAGCACAGATATTTATACCCCAAAAGTCTTTGTTCTCAAAAGCTACAAATCACTGAGCCTAGCCAGAACCAGTTCTGCTCAGTCCTGGAGCACTTTGTTTACCAGGCTGCATCCTTCCTTTCAGGAAGAGGGGGTCTGCTATCAGACGCACAGTAGGAGGTGGAGCCATCATTCACCTTGCCAGGCACAGCCCTATTCAAGTCAAGGAGCTACCCCTCCCCATACTCCAAACGCAGATCTCTCTAGTCAACCCAGGTCTGGCTCAGCCTGCCCTGTCCCTCCAAAACCAGACAGCCAATACACATAACAGCAGAGCACACTGGAAGGTTTAGGCAAGAAAATACCTACTTTCTAAAAGTGGTATTTTCAAACACAGAATATAAAAATAAACTTTACTAAAAGATGTATTTTAATATTCTGAGCTCAGGCATACTAAATTCGTTTTTCTACCATGTTCCTGGGGTCAGTTAGGACTTTAGGATGTAATAGTCAAACTGCCCATTCTGGCCTATGGGGAACAGGTAGCCTTACAGTAGTGAAAAACGAAATTGTGTGTAATTCACTACCAGGACATGCTTCACACACCAAGGCATGTCCTACCTTACACATACAATGCACCCTACCATAGGGGGGACTTACATGATGCCAAGGGAAGGTTCAGGGGCTGGGAAGTGGGTGCACTTCACAGCCAAGATGGCAGTTCTAGACTGCACACAGACTCTGCAGCGGCAGGTCTGAGACACACTTTACAAGCTGCTTCTGTGGGTGGTGCAAACCAGCGCTGCAGGCCCACCAGCAGCATTTGGTTTACCAGCCCTGGGCACATACAGGCCACGCTACTAGGGACTAACAGGTAAACCAAATAAGCCAATCATGGATATACCAATTCACATGTCATATTTACACAGGGAGCCTTCGCGCTGTGGCACCGAGGGGCAGTGGCACAGCGCCCAGAGCATCTAACACCAGCAAAAACAGAGGAGACAACAGCGAAAAAAGGAAGGGAGACCCATGCCAATGGTGCCAGGTCTAACAATGTAAATTTCAGCATATGTGTACACAGACATTTAAGTTCAAATTTGCTGAGCTATTGAGTATAGTAACTTCTGGAAGACTCTCAGGGGCATATGTACAAGGAGTTAACGCCGCCTTAGCGGCACTTTTCCGACGGTTTTGTGGCGAGATTTTCATCGCCGTATGTACAAGCTGTGGCTAACCTCTGTTAGCGGCAGTTTTCCACCCAAAACGTCCATTCTAAAGATTGCCATTTCTGTTAGCGATAATGATCCACTGCTTTCAAGCAGTGCAAGAAGAGGAAAAATCATCACATGATGATAACTTCCTGATGTAATCGTGCTATGTTTCCTTGGCGGGCGGGAGGGTGGGTAGGGCTGCTCCATTCATGGAGCAGGGCAGGGGCGGAGTGGCATGCCCACTCAAGTGCGCAATGACTGTTTGGTCGGCCCACTCAGGCCGCCCAAAGCAGTCATGCGCACTGTCCTGTTTGCAATACAGGCTGCATTACAACCTGCATGGAGAACATGCCCATCCCTCCAGCCCCTGGCTGAATGCCTTGTCCCGGCGCCAATGACCAATCCCAACGCCACATTGCAGCGTTGTGATTGGCTTAGGGGAGGGAGCCTGGCTGCCTACTTCCTGTTCCTGGAAGCAGACTCAGGAGAGCAGGAGCAGCGAAGACACGGGACCCGGCCTCGAGGTAAGATTTCTCTCATTTAAATATTTACAACACCCGCTCACACACACACCCTGTGTCCACGCCCCATCCAGTGTCCTTTCCGGCGTTTCCCACCTCCCAGCTGTCCAGTCCCCCCGCAGCACTTCTCAATGGCGGCCGCTGTGCGGCCATGCGCAGCGGGTGTACCACTGGTGTGCCAAAGGTATATACGAAGTTACGACGCATACCATTACATCGCATTCCATTACAATGCATACTAATACTAGGCATATTGCAACAGTAGGGAAGGTGTTGGATAGCGGAGATGTAAATATTACTATTCCCACTTCAGAGAGTGCAACCCTAAAACTAACTCTTGCACCCCAAAGCAAACCCTGAACCCTAAAATTCATCTTTGAGCCCCCAAAACACACCCTAAAAATCATATTTGACCCAAATGCACACCCCAATTTTCATAATTGACCCCAAAACACACCCCAAATTTCTAATTTTACTCCATAATACACCCCACATTTCATCTCTGACACCCGAAACCCATACCCACCCTAAAACTTAAAAATATCCCATTACTGACCTCACAATGCGTTGTAATGGAATGCGATGTAAAGGCACCTGCGTTGTTGGGGTTGCGTTGTAAAGGCATTATGATGTAATGCCTGCGTTGTAATGGACGTCTCCCGTGCCAAAGGCAAGCCCGTCTGCGTCCGTCTGCCCCTGGAACGCGCTAAGCACCAAGCACCCTTCCTCTCGGACACCGCACCGCTACGACGCCAGCACCCTCCTCACCATCAACCTGGACGCCACATCGCCTGCCAGGACCAATCTCTGTTCCGGACCGGACATCGCCATCACTGACGGCTACAAAATCACCCGCAAGGACCACCTGACCGTCCAGGAGGAGGCATTGCCATCACCTACAGAAGCACACTCCCACTGACCACGCACTCTAATGACCCAACGGTGACCATGGAACACCTCAACTTACAGATCCGGACCAACCCCAAGCCCATCCTCTGCAGCACCCTCATCTGCAGGCCCCCTGGGCCATGGACCCCCATTCTCCGATACCATTGTAGACCTCATTGCACCCCAGGCTCTCCCATCCACCGACGACATCCTACTCAGTGAACTCAAGTTCCACCTGGACAACCCCAGTGACCAGAACACCACCCCCTCCTGGTGAAGCTCCCCAACATCAGACTCAAGCAGCTAGTCACCGCAGCAAGCCACATAGCAGGACACATGGTCGAGCACGTCTCCTCCGCCAGCGTGAACTTTAACTACATCCACACCACCGGACTCTCCTGGACCGACCATCATTGTATACATCACCTCTTCACCATGCCCATCGCACACCACCGCCATCATCGCCCCCCCTCGCAGCTGGATCAAGGCCACCGAAGAAAGTCTCGTCAACTTTCTCAGCACCACCACTCCGCCAACGCTTACAGACGATGACACAGCAGCGCGCAACCACCACCGATGGATCTCCAACTGCGCCGACACCCTTGCACCCCTTAAGAACGGCACTGCGTCAGTACCTTACGCCTGCCTGATGGCAGGTGTTATGGTGATGCAGTGCCACAGGGATAGGCTGGCCCCATGCATTGCTGGAGTTGCGTCATGGTTGTGACACGACTGCAGCAATGCGTGACTTTAGCGCAGACAGATATGTCAGGATTCCAGACGTATCTGTCATTACTTGCGTCATGGAGCACTGTCCAGTGAATACAGGGCATCCATGGTGTCGGAAGAAGGAGGCAGTGAAAAGTGTTGCAACGCTGTCTTGTCGCAGCGCTGCAACACTTTTCATGACTGAGGCCCAGGAATGCGCACTATCTTATTGATGGTGCACATTCATGCCCTGTAGTTTTGTTGCAGGGCAGAGCAGCAACATTGCTTGCTGTCCAGCACCAAAATCTGCTGAAAAGAGGCCCCAAGTGTTATCTCTATTTTTAAGACCAGCTATTTTCTGGTCTTAAAAAACTGCCTCTAACTGCAGTTAGCTGCAGTTTTTTTGGTCCACCAAACTTCAGGAATCCCCTTGTAAATATCGCGAAGTGGGGTTAGTGCCCGTTTTTGCACGGGAATGCCTCCCTTGCATGTCATTATCGCTAACAGAAGTGGCGATCTTTAGAATGGACGTTTTAGCCGGAAAACTGCCGCTAACAGAGGTTAGCGACAGCTTGTACATACAGCGATGAAAATCTCGCCGCAAAACCGTCAGAAAAGTGCAGCTAAGACAGGGTTAACTCCTTATACATATGCCCCTCAGTATCTTTGCAATTTCTCCTTTGTATCACAGTTTTGGATTTTGGCACTGCAGCTCATTTTTGTTGCCTTTGCCTCTGTTGTGGGGCTGATGTGATGGCTTGTGCAGAGTTTGTTTGAGCTCCTTGCCTTCGTGCTTTAATTTCAATATAAAAGTCCCCCATTTTGCGAAATCCTTCAGCAATAGCTTCCAGTCTCTGGATGGCATATATTTTTTTCTTAATCATTCATGTGAGCTACAGATTTAAAAGCAGAGTGAATATTAACACCATACATATTTTAAGCTATAATGCTGCTTGCTGAAAAAATCTTAACTTCATTAAATACCGTAATCAGTTGAGCCATGATCTTTGAGAGGTACAAATAAATTAGGTAATTCTAGGCAATGTCTGAAAAACAGTAAGGAGTTTAACCTTTGTGGACTCACTGCCACTCGGATGTATACATTTCTAAATTAAAAATGTTAAAATATAGAAAGGTTGGTTCAGCTTATACATTTCTTCATCAAATAAACCTTTCTTAAAGGTCAAGGGTTAGTTGATCTCATTGTTAACAAATACATGGCCAACCTCTTCTAAACAATATGCTCTATGTAGAATATGAATGGATATGATTTTTGAGTTATCATCTAACATGAACAAATGTGATGTTCTAAATACTCATGTCACCTGTGTTGGGTGTCAAACTGCTATTAGCACATGCTTTTGCAAACTATTATCGAATGTAAGGGCACGACAGAGGAATGCTTACTTCAAATGAAAGTGTATTGTCAAACTAATACTTTAATAGAGATGCCTACATTCATCCTTTTTGTTTTGTAATTTCTGGCTAATACTTGCACTTGTTATTTCATTGGTTTATGAAAGCTAAACTGTTGAAATGTGTGTCTGGATCACAATTGTTAAACTCATGTTAGGTTCTAAGTCTACAGAGCACAACAGAACAAAAGCCAGGAGAAACAGCGTATGTTTTTCTATTAACTACATGAGGCCCTTTAAGGTGGAGGAAAGGGTATGGACATAGGTCCATATGTACGAAGGCATTTTGCATTTCCTAACGGTGAGAATCGCAATTTCGGGCTGTTAGGAAATGCAAAATGCCATTTCGGTATGTACGCAAGGCATTTGCGGTGGTGCAAAATGAGATTTCTACCCAGTAGCAATTGCAAATTGGAAATCGCAGATAGGGATTTCGAAATTGTAATTCACTAACCGCATGTACAATGGATTTTCTAATTGCGACTAGTTGCAAAATGGCCATTTAGGAAATGCAATTACCATCAATTCGGATCTGGTGGCAACCAGGTGCAAACTATAAAAAGCACCCAAAATGCATATGCTTCTTTCACAATGGCGTCCCTTTATATTTTGGCAAGGAGGATGAGAATTTCTGGTAGACAGAGGGGGAGGAGGAGACAGGAGAGGATGTTTAGGGTGAGGGTCACCCTGTTTGTACAGATAGAGGAGGACATTTCTGAGAAGTACAGGCTCAGTAGTGAGGTATTCCTAGACTTAATAGCTGAATTACAACCCCAGATTCAGACCTGAACACTCAGGAGCAATGCAATCCCACCGCATATACGGGTATCGTGCTGCCTACACCTCTTAGCTTCTGGCAGTTATCAGAGGGTCAAATCAGTGGCAGGGTGCTTTTTCCAAGTTCTTTCACAAGTTCCTGGACATCATGGTTAGCAAGGTTAACCAATACATATATTTCCCAAATATACCCCACTCATTGCAGCAGACCAAATTAATGTCCTACTGGGTAGCACAGTTCCCCCACTGTCATTGGCTGTGTTGATGGCACACATATTGCCATATGTCCCCCCTCAGCTAATTAATTCATATACAGAAACAGGAAAAGCTCACACTCACTCAATGTGCAGGTAGTGTATGATGCTTCTTGTATCATAACAGACCTTGTGGCCAGATTCCCAGGCAGCACCCGTGACTCCTTCATGTTCCACTACAGTGGAGTACAAAACCGACTGTCACAGGGTGAATTTGGGGATGGTTTACTACTAGGTAAGAGAATTGCGGACTCAATGAATACAGTGGCCAGGACAGTGTGTGTAATGTGACCTAATGGTTTTCCTTCTCATGCTCCTAAGGAGACAGTGCATATACCTTGCATCTCTGGATACTCACACCACACCTGACTCTGAGGACGAGAAGTGAAAGGCAGTACAACAGGCCACACAGGACAATGTGCTCCATCGTTGAGAGGACCTTTGGGATACTGAAGTCCAGGTTCCGCTGCCTCCATAATAGCGGCGGACACTACTTTACAGACCTGAGGCATGCTGTAAGATCATTGCCACATGTGGCATCCTCCACAATATCGCAATGAAGAAGGGTCTGCACAACATCGCCATTGAAGACAAATCTGACTCAGATGATGAATTACCACCACTACAGGTGCAGCAGTATAGGACACATGTAACAGAGGGTCATGTACATCATGCAGAGATCACCAACAACTATATTGAGGTAAGAGCGAGTACAATATGTACGAAATGGACATCACACATGATGGTAATGCATGGTGCATAGCGGTAATATCACGTTTTACTCAGGTTGTGACAAAAATCTATCTCTCCTAAAACAACAGTATCCATTGTGCATACATTGTGGCAACTGGGAAGCAAAGTATGTAATTACAAACAAAAATCTGTACACTCATGACTCTGAGTTCTCAGTGGATTGAAATCTTACGGCCGCTGGGGTTGGGTGCATTGGCAGCAACAGTGGCCTGTGGAAGTGTGGACATGTCAGACCCAGAAGTGTGTTGGCATGTACACCTAGTACTGCATGCCTCCAGCATAGATGTGCCACTGAGGCTAGAGCCCTCTTCACTCTCAGGTGGGAGCAGAATGTTGGGGACACAGGTTGTGGGTCTGTATATTTTCCAGGGCTGTGGTCACTTGAACTAGCCCATGTCAGTCTGTATGTTTACAGTTCTCCTTGCCAGGGTTGTTGTAGCCACTGTCAATTTATTAATGGAACTGGTGAAGGCATCAAAGCATGCCAGGTACTGCCTGTGGCTCCATCTCTGCACACAGTGTCCTTTTTCCATGGCAGCAATTCACCTGTCTTGCCGTTTCTGTATTTGCTGAATGGAGCTTGATATTCTTGGCAGATGTCTATTGACAATCTCGAATTGTTTGATTTGCAGATGCTGTACAGAGATGATGAACTTCTCCAGCCCACTAAACAGGGAGAACTCTCTGCCATGTCGTCTGACACATTCTCATTGTGGACTGTTGCTGGTTGCCCTCTACGCTGTCTGTGTGTCCTGCCCACAGGTGTTGTTGTATCCCTGCTTTGGGATTATTCCCCATTACCGTCCACAAAGTCAGGTAGTGGTGCAACTGTTTTTCTCTGAGCACTTGGAGTTGTACTAATGGGCATAGGGGTTGCTGATGTCCTGGCCTTCATGTCAACCTGTGTGTCAGTAGCTTCTTCAGCCTCATCCTGGGTGAGATCTGTGGAAATGCATGTATATAGTTTGTATAAATAAATGGTTAATGTCTGTTCACAATATTGTTGTAACAGGGCTTCATATGTGTGACATGATAGTGATTGAAAGTCTGTGTAGTGTAGTCTTTAGCCCACAGTACAACATGCAACTATGGTGTACCACAACTCCCTTGATGGACTTCAAGGTAGTGCAACCATCTCAATTGAGTCAGATTTCCTCTGATGTTTTTTTGAGGAATTACAAACATTATGTTATGTGTAGTAAGTAAAGGGAAGTTGACTTACCCAGGCTGGTGCCTGCAGCATTAGAGGTGTCAATGTCAGACAATCCCACCACACTTTGCGGTTCCAGTGTCCCCTCGATGAGTGTCTCCATGGGAGGGGGTGTTTGGAGGATCCACCACCTGTGCCATGACCCGCAGACATCCTGCTGGCCACCTTCTCCTTTGTGAAGAAACTTAGGTCATACCACCTTTTGCGGATCTCTAATAATGGTCCTCTGTGTTACACCAAGGGAATTCACCTTCTCCAAGATGCTGTTCCATATCTTGGTCTTCTGGCTCTCAGGTACAGAGAGAGAAGCCTCTCCGAATATTTGGTCCATATGGGCCACACATTACTCTGTTAGGAGCTCCAGCTCCTTATCAGAGAATTTCACCTTCCCCTTCTATCTAGTTAGAAACACAGCATGACACAAGTGTTCATGTGTTGCCACTATGCAGCACCAACTTTGCCAGTGCTTTGAGATAGCTAAAATGAACAGCATAATTAGATGAAACGTTGAGTTCTATTATCTAACTTTCACGAAAACACATTGTAATTAAATCAGTTGTGCCGCTGCATAGCGGGTAAAGACCCAGCTGTACTAAACCTTTCAGGCAAAGCTATGCAAGTGAACTTGCTGTGCTGTGTTGCACCAAAAAGAAAGATCATAAGTTCAACATCTATACTAATAGATGGCACATTTCTTGACTTCTGTTGCGCAGTGCACTTCTGACAGCCTAGCCCCAATGCAGACACCCCTGTCTCACAGCACAAGGGTGCCTGCATTGTGGTCATTTTTTTTTAGCAGGAAGTGATACTTTCCTGCACATAACCAATCCTTAGAGATTTATTTCTCCATGGATGTGTGCGGCAAAATGCAACACACATGCAAAGAGGAAGTAACAATTCAGATATTTCTCGTCATTACACCACTCTTGGGTAGGTTCTCCATTTTTGTCCAAACTCCTTTTTATTGACTTCATGAAATCTGTGTTTGCTACAAAATGCATGAGTAGATGCACAGGAATGCATTGCTCCACACATTATAACACCTATGCAACGCAAGGTAATGCAAGGCAGAACCATTGACTGCGTTGCATTACTTTGCAGATAAAAGGTGAACTTTTGAAATCTTACTTAAGCACTTGCTGTGCCTAGCGTAGACTTACATGACACTAGGATAAAGCAAGTGCTTTGTAAATGTGTGAAATAGTTATTAACCATAGCTTAAAGTGTCTGTAACACAGATCAGTTGTGCGTGCCACAATGAAGATGGTTTCCATCTGTGTCACATAATTTATAATTAAACACATAACGTACCCAATAGAAAATGAAATGATATATTACAACGCTTTCACACTAACTGTTTCAATTCCTTACCATCCTTTCCTATGTTCATAATTCTTGAAGATAAGACTGCTCAAGGAAACAAACTTTCTTTGATTTAGTGAAATTTAACATAGTAGCTCATCAGTAGCAACAGGAGAGTGAAAGGGAGATAACTTGGACTCTTCAAAGGCATGGGAGCTGCCTATGAAATGAATGTAAAAACATAATTAAGATGAAAATGAATATATTATAAAATAATAAAAAATAAACACAATGATTGAAAAGTTGTACACTAGTCTTGTAGCTATGATATTGTTTATAGACTGTACTTAAAAGACGTTTGATTTTATTTTTCTCTATTTTATTATGGAATAGACCTACAGTCAACATGTTAACTGTTAATGCTAGAAAACATAACTTTTCTTGTTAAATGTTATCAACAAAACTACTCATATCACTCATACTGCCAAAGCTTTCTTCAAGAAACATAATACTAGGATGACTGTCTATTTTGTTGCCTGATTACAATGCACCACCAAAGAATGTTGTTTCAAGTACATGTAAATGCTAATATCTTTTCAAATAATTTAATATAAAGGCCATCACGCCATGTACCTCATACTTATGAGTTTTCATAATATATCCAACCAGGGGGTCGATTCCGATCTCGGTCGGTAGGGCACCGAATCGGGTTCGGCATTAGCAGATCCGATTCGGAGGCTGATTTTCCGTCCGATTCGTACACGGGTCCGGACGGCGAAGTACGATGCGAACAAGTGCAAATTCACCGTCCGAATCGTTTCCGGCTCCGAACCGCTCCGTACGACTCGGTCGCAAGCAAACCGTGGCGCGCAATGGAGACGTTTCACGACCGAGCTAGTACGATGCTCGATTCGGACAGCCGGATCAAGTTGGAGCGTCCGGCTCGCAAAAGCTCCCGGAGTCGGACTTCGGGGGGTCCGCGTCGGACCCCCCTGCACCCGTAGCCGTACGAGTCGAACACAGGGGGGGACCCAAGGGTCCCCCCTAAACATGCATGTACGGTGCGAGTTGCACCGACGCGTACCCACTGTAGGCACTTGTTCACGACGTACCCATTGAGTCAATGGGAGCCCATGTACGCGTCGTACGACCGGCTCCCATTGACTTCAATGGGAGTCCGACCGAATCGAGTCCGGCAGCATGCGGCCGCATCGTACTCGCTCGGTCGGACTGCAGGAGTCCGGCTCGGTCGGAAATCGTTCCGGATCCGGCTCGGTCGGAGAGTTTTCCGGCCCAGATCGGAATCGGCCCCTATGTCTTCTGAAATGTGTATGGTTTTTTCAAGCAAACATAGTATTGCTTTTTATTTTAAAACAAAAAAAGTTAAAGACTTTTTAAAACAGATTCCCAAGGCTTAGCTAAAGATCAGGAAGGCAGACAATCTATGAACACAGATTTGTCCTTCCACAAGCAACCCACCTATTGAAATTAGTTTGGTTCTTTAACTAAGATTACAACATTGTGAGACTGTGCTACTTTTATAAACTGTCCTTCATGCATACATGGAATGGTGATTGAGTTATATTTCATATAAAAACAGACATAATTCATTATTTCTAATACTATTTTCAAACAGTATAAGCCATGTTTTAAAACCTATCACATAGGACAACCTGAGGCAGGCCTAACAAAGCTAAACAACTGTGTATGTCTTCCTTCATTAATTCTAGTACATTTGCTGCATAGAACATGAATCATACAAATACTGTAAAAGAAGAAGAGTATAACATGTGTGTAAAGCTAACTAATCATACAAATGAAACATCTTGGCCTTAACACCCACTCATTGTAACAATCTTGTAAGTGTGCATGCATTAGCACACCACAGCTATCAGAGCGAAAGAAGCTAGCTTAAACAAGCTTTATTTTAGATTCAAGGAAGGTAGGCCTGTTCAGCTCAGTCACATTCCATAAATGCAACGCACAAGTTTCATTAGTTGCAATGTTAATTGATGAAAAATGGAGATACAATTTTTGCACCATTTCAACAAACACAGCACAGCAAGTCCATTTGCTGTGCTGCTTTGTGTCAACGTGATAGAGAAGAACAACGCAATAATGATGACCATATTGTGCTGTTATGGTGTCCCATAGAACAGTGTCTGTTGTAGATGAGTAGCCCCAATGCAGCCAGCTCTGTTCCACGGAGCAAGGGTGTCTGTGTTGTGCTCATGAGACGCTTTGTGCAGGAAGGCCTACCTTCCTGCACAAAAACTATCCTTTGAGGCTTAGTACACTTTGTATGTGTGTAGCACAATGCATCACACAGTCAGATATGAAATAACAAGAACTAAAAATTGTTTAAAAAGTAAGCTGTGTGTAGGTGCCACAATTTGGATACAATACATGTTTCTAAATCTTTGTTAATAAGGTTTTTAGTCACAATACCTGTTAGGATGCACAAGCACACCCATGACCAACCCATATAACGCAATATGACGCCAGGGTGCCTGCACTGGTCCTAGGCAGCCAAAAGTGTGACAGTGCTAGGAAAGAACAGGAATGTGGCGTATAAGGGTAAATAATGCGCATTCCTGCCTTTTCACGCAGTGCAGCAAGATGGCTTGCTGCTTTTCGTTGCGTGAAAACTTGTTAAATATGGGTCACAATACATTTGTATTGTACTTCAAATGACTAGAAAACATCATAAATAAATTACATTTTTTCACACACACACACACACGCACACACACCCACGCGCACACGCACACACACATATATCTTACCTAGCAGTCCAGCAACTTCAAGGCCTAGATGGTGCAGCAACATTTGACCAGCACCGTGCACTGTGTTTTTGCCGAGTATGTTAAGTAACGTTGTGCCCTATTACACAGCTTCTTGTGCTTCTTCAATGGGTAACTTTGGGCAAATCGGTCACCAAACACTGGCATCTGAGGGTGATAGTGGATGACAAGCCAAACTATGGCTCCTATCTCCTTCTTGTCTAAGTTTTTCTTCCTTCACTTACCAGACATACCTACACTAAGAATAAAACTAAACCCTATACTAACCCCAAACTACCCCAAACACACATCAAAAACAGACTTAAAGCACACACAATACACAAGCAAGACAAGACAGACACAGATTAGTACATAAGTGCAAAGACACAAACCAAATTTGTCAAAACTTTATAAAATGTAGCAAACTAATGAAGAAGAACAAGCACAACACAATTTGACAAACTAACACACCACCCCACCTCTCAATTCATAATCCAAAAGCAGCACTCCACACAATTCACCACAAACACCTCCAACTCGCCAGCAAACAAATGTGGAAGTGAACGTAACATGCAAACACGCGTTCCTAGATCAGCAGGCCCGGGTGCTTAATGAATATTTGCGTTGTACTGCGTGATTTTTCCCACACAATGCCAAGCAATCTGTAGATGCATGACGGTGGGTCAGGAAAAGTGGTGCATTGTCACGTAAAATTTAAAAGGCAATGCCGCCAGCTGTTTGATTGTGCCGTTGCCACTTTACTGCAGAGAGAGGGACTTCAAGCCCCAAAAGGCCGTGCCCAGGAGGAGGGGCATCATGCCTTCTTGAGCCGGATCACTGACAGAATATCGACCTACAGAAATATCGACGCAAAAATATCGAAGTCAAGAATATCGACATCCTATCTACATTATGGTAAGTACAAAAATATCGAGAAAAAAATATCGATGTCAAAAATATCGTTGTTAAAAATATCGTTTTTTTAAGTTACAAAAATAATGTAAAATAAAGTAAATAATACATATAATTAAAATAAACATAGTTAAAAATATTTTAAAATGTTTAAAAATTATAACTAATATATAATGTAAAAATAAATTAAACATATACATATAATATATAATATATATACTTACTTAATAATAATTTTTAATAATTATTTTAATAACTTACAAATTGTTTAAAAATATCTTATAAATTACAAATACATCTATACACATAAAACAATAATATAAATAAAAATTAAATAAATATATATAACAAATTAAAAAAATTACAAAGATTTTTAATCTTTTTAAAATTAATTATATACTACATTAACTAAAATAATACAAAAAATATTAGACAGCGGAGGGAATAAAATTACTATTTCAACTCCAAACAGTGCAACAGTAGGCAAAATGTTGGATAGCGTAGGGGTAAAAATTACTATTCCCACTCCAGTGAGTGCAACAGTAGGGAAAGTGTTGGATAGTGTAGGGGTAAAAATTACTATTCCCACACCAGTGAGTGCAACAGTAGGGAAAGTGTTGGATAGCGTAGGGGTAAAAATTACTATTCCCACTCCAGTGAGTGCAACAGTAGGGAAAGTGTTGGATAGCGTAGGGGTTAAAATTACTATTCCCACTCCAGTGAGTGCAACAGTAGAGAAAGTGTTGGATAGCGTAGGGGTTAAAATTACTATTCCCACTCCAGTGAGTGCAACAGTAGGGAAAGTGTTGGATAGCGTAGGGGTAAAAATTACTATTCCCACTCCAGTGAGTGCAACAGTAGGGAAAGTGTTGGATAGCGTAGGGGTTAAAATTACTATTCCCACTCCAGTGAGTGCAACAGTAGGGAAAGTGTTGGATAGCGTAGGGGTAACAATTACTATTCCCACTCCAGTGAGTGCAACAGTAGGGAAAGTGTTGGATAGCGTAGGGGTTAAAATTACTATTCCCACTCCAGTGAGTGCAACAGTAGGGAAAGTGTTGGACAGCGTTGGGGTAAAAATTACTATTCCCACTCCAGTGAGTGTAACAGTAGAGAAATTGTTGGATAGCATAGGGGTAAAAATGACTATTCCCACTCCAGTGAGTGCAACAGTATGGAAAGTGTTGGATAGCGTTAGGGTTAAAATTACTATTCCAACTCCAGTGAGTGTAACAGTGTGGAAAATGTAGGATACCGTAGGGATTAAATTAACATACTTATTAATTAAATAATTTTTGTAAAATAAATAAAATATTAAAAATTAATTAACAAAAAAAGTAATAATAAATACAATAAAATTAATTTAATATTTACTTAAATAACATTAAATTACTTCCCACCCTATTCCCCTATAAACGCACAACCCGCTACACATAAAAAATAACACAATTTATTTAATTATCAATTAATCAATTAATAAAAATTAATTACCAATGAAAAATTAACTAACAATAAATTAATAATCAATACCAATTAAGAAAAATTAATAATTAATTAATTATAATAAATTACTTCCCACCCTAGTCCCCTATAAACCCACAACCCACTACACATAAAAAATAACACATTTAATTTAATTATCAATTAATCAATTAATAATTAATTAACAATAAATTAATAATCAGTACTAATTAATAAAAATTAAAATGTACTTAATTATAATTACTTCCCACCCTATTCCCCTATAAACCCACAACCCTCTACACATAAAAATAACACATTTAATTTAATTACCAATTAATCAATTAATAAAAATTAATTACCAATTAATAATTAATTAACAACAAATTAATTAACAATAACAATAAATAATAAAACAATTTTTTAATTATAATTAATATAATTATAAATTAATCAATTAATTACCAATTAATAATTAATTAACATTAAATTAATAATCAATAACAATAAATAAAAAATATTAATTACTTAATTATAATTAAATTACTTCCCAGCCTATTCCCCTATAAACCCACAACCCGCTCTGATACTAAAACGCAAAATTTACTTTAAAAAAAATTACTAATTTCTAAACATTTAATACATATATTTAAAAATAATTAAAAAACATTACAAAAAATGTTAAACACATACATATGAAATACATACTAAAATACATAACACTAATATAAATATCGATATTATTAACAACGATATTTTTGCAAATGATATTACTTACTTCGATATTACTTACTTCGATATTACTTACTTCGATATAAAAAAAACGATATTACTTACCTTAAGGTCGATATTCTGGTCACCGATATTCTTGACATCGATATTCTGTCCCTACGATATTTAAAACTCGATATTAGTGTAGGTCGATAATAAAAAATCGATAATATGTCTGCATACCCTTGAGCCTGCAAGGACTCCTGCGGCGCGGAACGCGCTGTCGGGTTGCTGCCAGCTGTTTGATTGTGCCGTTGCCGCTTTGCTGCAGAGAGAGGGACTTCAAGCCCCAGAAGGCCGTGTCCAGGAGGCGGGGCATTACACCTTCTTGAGCCCGCAAGGACTCCCGCGGCGTGGGACGCGCTGTCGGGTTACCGTCAGCTGTTTGATTGTGCCGTTGCCGCTTTGCTGCAGAGAGAGGGACTTCAAGCCCCAGAAGGCCGTGTCCAGGAGGCGGGGCATTACACCTTCTTGAGCCCGCAAGGACTCCCGCAGCGCGGGACGCGCCCGGGCAAATCCCGGGCCAAGGGCCGGCCTGTCTGCGCCTGTCAGAGTCCAGTTGAGGCTGGGCAGGGCCCCCCCCCGGTCTGTAGAGCCGTGATCTGAGGTGGGATCCAGTTCTGTGGGAGTGCCACGGTGCAGCAGCCTCTGTCTGGGAGCTGTCGTTAAGCAAGTGCGCCTCGTCTATCAGCCCCATGGATCCTTTCATCGCCATCCGAGAAGGTAGGAGGAGGAGTTGTACCGGTTGGGCCTAAGACAGGAGCGGGCTGGATTTGTATGGTCGTGTATGACTTTGCGATAATTTATAGTGATTTATCGGGCTTACCTGCACGATTCCTGGGGATTGAACTCTTGTTGCTATCTCCCGCCACCTGAGGACTATGGGAAAACATAATAGGATGGCAGTTGGCACTTCGGCACCACAAGGTACTACCATGGACGCTTTCCTTGTAAGAGTAGTGGGGATTATTGACAAGGAGACCGAGCTTGTCGTCCGCCGGTTGTCCCGCTCCCCAGTCTCTGGTCATCCTTCCAGCCTACCCAGCACCTAAAGGGTCAGTATAGACCAGCCTGAGGTACAGTTAGAATTAGATTTGGGCGTCTCTGTTCCCCTACTCTAGCACCATCGGACCAGGGGTGGATGTAGGATCTGGACCGGGTGGAGTGGCGTTACCAAGCATAGGGTTGGACTTAGTTTCTTGCCCGGCCACTCGGAACACCCGTGACTTGGGTGTGGAGCTCAACCCTATGCCAAGGAGCACCGGGGTGGGGAGAGGGCCTGGAACTGGGCTAGGCAAGGGAGTTAAAAAGAAAGGCCCTTTGCCCACGAGTAAAACAAAACGCCCCAGGGCAGAGGGGTTGGCGCAAATGGCAAACTTTACGCCAACTATAAGGGATATCTGGTGGTAATGACGGAGGGCTGGATGGAGTCACTACTGGCAAGTATGGATCGTAAACTAGACCCCATTGTGCAACGCTTAGCAGCCATTGAACTGGAGCTCCTAAAGTCACAACAGGATAGGCCAGCAGAGGTTCAAGTTGTTCCAAGTAGGCCGGGGGGGAGCGTTTGGCTCTCGACCAGACGGTGCCAGTGTACTCCATCATGTGTCCAATGGGCAGGGGTCTATACCATCTCTAGCATCCTTGAGTGTCTTGCACAGAAGAGAATCCCATGAAGGCTGATTCTGTGGCCACAATAGTGGAATTGGAAAACTCCCAACTCAAATTCCAGACCTGTCCCTGGTTAACAAATACCTCACGGGGAGAATAGTCGAGGGGGGAAGGGGCCCATCAGGAGACACGGCAGCAGTGTATTCTGAGACAAGGCAGATGCAGAGGTTATCAGTTTTAGACCTACCCCCGGAGTCAATCCCATACGTAGTGGTACTTGGAAATGTCCCGGTTCTACCGCAGGGTGGCATTGAAGCCTTTGACCAAGTTAAGAATAAAGTCCTACACTGGCTGACTCGTAACACGTCTTTGGGTCTAAGAATGGAGGGTTTTATCAACATGGTTCAAAGAGTCTCGTGGGTTGGGAAATCCAGTAAATATATGGAAGGAGACTGCGTTGCAATTAACTTCAATAGGCCTCACCTGGTAGATAGGGTCCTGCACGCAGTCAGACAGAATAATTCCCGTGGCCCTGTATCATCTATAGTAGCCCTCCCCATGGAACATTTTTATGGTTCTTGGAGTAGAACAAGACCACTTGGGGAAGGGAATGACTGGATTTACTTGGCTCTTACCCTGTGACGACAGCCCTGTAGACAGCCAACAACTCAAGATACCCCCTCCTAAACTGATTTGCTCCCCTGGATACCCTGGACTCTTGTGACTGACTTATTGATAAGGATCCGGTACAGTCATCATCATCACTCAACCCCGTGATTACTCCAGCCCCTATCGGTACAAGAGAAGGAAAGGCATGTAAACTTGTGTCATGGAACATTGCTGGGATAATAAGTAAGATGAGTGACCCTATTTGGTGTGCTTTTATAAAAGGTTTTGATGTGATATGTCTCCAGGAGCCATGGGTCATCACTAACAGCATTTTTCTTGAGGGTTACAAGACCTTTTTTGTGCTTGTAATTCCATCAAAGGCGGGAAGACATAAGGGCGGTCTGATTACTTTTGTTTCCTTGGCCGTCAATTGTTGTATGAAGGTGTTGCCAATGGACAACCCTTGTGTGCAGGCTTTGTTATTTTCAAAGGGCTCAGACAAGCTGCTCTAATTGAACTTTTATAACGCTATTACTGCCCTAGATGTTTGTAATATTTCCAGGCTAGGTGTGTTTATAAACAGCATGATATCAAAGTCTAATCATAATGGTTTTCTTATGATTGCGCTGGATTTCAATCTTCATTTATGTGGGGACCCAGCTATGTCATATCCTCCTAATACAGGATGTCCACATTGGGCGGGAAGGCATGTAGAGCATACGAAGCAGGGAGAAGTACTTAACCTATTAGTGGAAGAATTGGTTCTGACTATTGCAATGTGCTGGGTGGATAGTAATGGGAGGACTCCTGTTCCCACCTTCTCAGGGAGGGGGTGTGCATTTTACATTGACTTTATCTATGCGTCTACTCCCTTTCTCCCCTTTCTGATGGAGTTTTCTATTAAGGAGAGTATTTATAGCGATCATAATCCCTTATGTGCTACAGTCAGTTGGTTCGGGTTAAGGAAAGATAGGTCGAAAAGAGAAAGGGGGTCCCTCAAGGCTACAGATCATGGCAGAAGGCTAAGGTGGGCCCAGATCACCTTTCTATGAGTCCCTCGCAGCTAGGTGTAAAGAGGAACTTGATATTTGCGGTAAAGGGCAGGAAGCGCCGGGGATCATCCTTGATGCATTTGCGTCTATCTCTTGTGCTATTTGGGATCTCCTAAAGGCACCACCTAGGCACCCAAATGAACACACCCCGAGATGGTTTGACCATAACTGTTCCAGAGCACCAAGGGAATTGAGGGGAGTGTTAGGTACCAAACCCAGGGACCCAGTCCTAGTGAAAGCCTGTCGAGGTCATTATAAGGTAGAACTAGCGAGGCGTAAGGCCAAACGTAGGGACGAGGCTTGGATCAGGCTCACGGAGGCCAGTACCCTAAAAAATAGTGAAATGTTCTGGAATATAGTCAACAGCCCTTTTTTGGTAGGAGATGCTGGACAGGCCATGGATGCACATATAACAGAGGAGGAATGGGTTGGACACTTCCAGGAAATGTTTTCTAGTCAAACTGAACTTAGGCCAGAGGAATGTTGGGGGGCAGGAAAGTCGGCCCTTGTTATCAATGCCGAAGAGGTTAAAAAAGGTGCTGAGGGCTGTCCAGAAACAAGGCCCCTGGTCCTGATGGCATACCCCCTGACCTCTTTTTATCTAATCCTCAGCTGTGGGTGGCAATACTTACCTCTACTATTAACGCAGCTATCAGAGATGCCCCACCTACCTCTTGGGCCATTTCTACCATCATCCCAATTTTTAAGAAAGGAAACAGGGATAGCACTTTTTGTTATAGGCCCATATCTCTGTTGGACTCAATGGTAAAGGTGGTGGGTATCATTTTATTGGAGAGGTTAACCACATGGGCGGATGAAAACAACATACTGGCAGATATTCAATATGGCTTTCGTCCTGGGAGGTCAACAGTGGACCAATGCCTTAACCTGTATATGATTTTAAACAAATACACGGTCGCGCATCCTGGCATGATTTACCTGGCCTTTATGGACTTGTCGTCAGCATTCGACCGGGTGAATAGAAGTAAACTATGGGAGACACTTCGGTGCATGGAAGTAGACATTAACATTGTCCTCTTCTTACAGGAGCTCCACAGGGATACTAAAGCGGTGGTTCGCTATACTAACGATGGCAAAGTAACCAGTCAGTTCCCAATACAGAGAGGGGTACGACAGGGATGTAAATTGGCCCCTCTTTTATTTAACTTATATATCAACAATCTAGAGAAGGATTTGATAGCCACACATGCAGATGTCCCCCGGGTGGGCCGGCGTGGCCTGCCTGTATTACTGTACTCGGACGATGTGGTCCTTATGGCCCAGACTGCGAGGGGGTTGCAAACATTACTTACTCCTTTGTGTCCTTTATAGAAGACCGGGACCTGCTAATTAATAATTCCAAGTCATATGTGATGCAGAAAGGTCACGGGCCAACCAAATCCTTCAATTTTAAGGTAGGGACCATCCCTGTCCTCAGTACAAATGCCTTCTCCTATTTAGGAGTTATGCTGGATGCCAAGCTAAACTGGAGCTATTTGTAAAAAAGTAAACAGGGGGGTCTCCTACGTACTAACGCAGCTATTTTTAATTTTGCTTCCCATCTGGGTAAAAAACCTATAGGCGCCCTGTTGCAGATTTACAGATCTAGGTGCGTATCTCAGGTTGTGTACTGTAGTGAGATCTGGGGCTACACCGCCCATGAGAAGCTTCAAACAGTGGAAAACACGTTTCTGAGACAACTGTTATGTGTCCCACAGGGTACTGCTACTTATATTGTTCATAATGAATTGGGTGTGCCCTATCTAACAGACTTATTGTCTTTCCGCCTCTTATTTTACTGGCTTAAAGTTTGGTTAAGCGATGGGAGCACCCTCAATGAGGAGATATTAAGGGACTGTCTGGGCCTAGATGGTGCTCACCATATACCCTGGTTCAACTGTATACGGGATGGATTCAGGAAACTAGGTAGGCCTGACCTCTTCTGCACCCCTGATATCATTAGTAGGAAAGACCTGCCTTGGGCAAAGGAATCCTTTTTTAGACTGAGGGCGATGGAAAGGGAAGAATGTGAGTTAAGGAAGCCCAGTGTGCCCAGACACACTCTTCTGAAAACTGCTCCTTTCACAGAACCTTACCTCTTAGGGCTCCCCAGCTCACATGACCGTTTTTTATTGACCAGATTTCGCCTTGATTTATTCCATCTTCTCCTTGCTCATCCTAGAGGGAGCAAGAAAGGCGAGATCTTGCTGCCCTGTGGCTGCGACGACTCGTCTCCACAGGACAGGCTCCATTTTTTTATGTTCTGTAGTAATTATGAGATGCATAGGAAGTCCTTTTTAATCCCTATTTTAAAACAAGCCAATTTTACACAAGTGCGACCCGCTTTTACCTTTTTATTAATGCTCTCAGGGAGCACTGTATGGCATGTTCTTAGTTTTTAAAGGCGGCAGTAAGGCTTAGAGCAACGTGTGGTTAATCACCAGGGGTGGGGGAGAACGGGATATGGAGTCATCGCGTACATTTCTTAACTTTTTTTATTGTTACTCTTATGTGTCTGGTGTAGTATCTTTGACTTTTGTAATTTTTATGTGTATTGGTGATGTATTTTTGACTTTTATGGTTTTTATTACAAAAAACCGAATAAAGTTTTATTGATTGATTGATTGATTGAAAAAGCAATGCAAATGCAGTAAAATACATTATTTAAATTAATATTACACAGAATAGGTATATTTTTGACACAAAAACCTTTGATATGTGTAAAAATTTCAAGTTAATAAATAATATACAATATTTTTTTAATTAAAAGTATGCAGACATGTAATGTACAAAATAAATAAAGAAAATACCACATCATAACCAATAATATGCTAAGTAAAGAACATTCATAAAAATTGACATTCAACATTTCTATATTTTTTTTAACATGAAAATAAAGATTTGATTTGATTTAGTATTGGTACTGTTGTGTTATCATACATGTATCTAAATTATAATTACAAATATACCATGCAACTAATGACTTTTTATAAAAATTAAAAAAACATTTATGAAAAAGAAAAACATTATGACAAATAACAAATGTGTTATAGACAGTTGAATGTGTATCATTTAAAATACCCTGTTGTAAAAAACATAAATGTGGGTTTATGAGAACCTAAAGAATCTTTTTGAAGTTTAGAGTATATCAAACTTTGCTTACAATCTTACAATCTTTTCTGCTCTCTATATTTATACAACGCAGCTCACCAACTACACTTCTGCTGTGCTGCGTTGTGTAAAATATGTTAACAATATGCAACACAGTATAATAAAAACATTTACCCTTATGAGAGACATCTGAAAGGTTGATTGAAGAATAAAAAGTATTTGACAGTGTAATGTCAAAAATTACCATTATGTTTAGAGGCAAAACAACAAAGTCCCTGTAGATAGAAAGAACATGATTGTTTGTGTCTAATGACTTTGTTTGACACTTAGGGGTCGATTCCGATCTCGGCTGGTAGGGCACCGAATCGGATTCGGCTGAACCGGATCCGATTCGGAGCCCTTCTTCCCGACCGATTCGTACGTGCGTCCGGGCGAGCGAGTACGATGCGAGCGCGTGCGAATTCGCCGACCGACTCGTTCGCTGGTCCCAACCACTCCGACTGACTCGCACGGATGCGCCTCGCGCAATGGAGACGTTCCCCGACCGGGCAAGTACGATGCGCGCCGCGAGCAGTCCGACCGACTCGCGCCGTCCGGCTCCAAGAAGCAGTCGGAGCCGTACTTCGGGGGTCCGTGTCGGACCCCCCTGTACGCGTAGCCGCGCGAGTCGCACACAGGGGGGACCCATGGGTCCCCCCTACCTGTGCGTGTACGGCGCGAGTCGCTTCGCCGCGTACACGCTGTATTTGGCGCCCTTGTTCGCCTCGCACCCATTGAGTCAATGGGAGCCCGCGTATGCGTTGTACGACCGGCTCCCATTGACTCCAATGGGAGTCCGACCGAATCGAGTCCGATAGCATGCGTACGCATCGTACTCGTTCGGTCGGGCTGCTAGGGTCCGATTCGGTCGGAAATCTCTCCGGGTCCGGCTCGGTCGGAGAGATTTCCGGCCCGAATCGGAATCGGCCCCTATGTCCTGTGCTTATGATCATTCCACTATAGTCTTTCTGGATGGTGTTGCTTGCCAAAAAGGATCCTTCTTAGATAAGGGTAATTTGGAGGTGACAAACAGATATTTTACTTGCTTTGTCACCTCTGAAATCAAAATCTGTTTTACGTCTTCTGTAAACGTGAGATTCCTTTTTTTAGTACCCTCCAGGAGAGCACCTCCATTCCTGCTTCACCCTCTTGGTTGGTAATTTGATCCCTATTAGCCACGGTGGAAGAAGAAAAAGCAATGCTTGAATATGTGTTGTTTTTTTGTAGTGTAACACAACGCCTCTTGCGTGATGCAAATCAAAATTTCGTCATACAATTGTGGCTTGTGGCATGCAATTCTGCTTTGCGTCACATAAGGAGCTACGTTATAGGACATTGTGACACAAAAAAACACTTTGCATCATGCTGCATTGTGGCTGCATTGACCTTATGTCGTGGTGCTTCATATAGTAGACACAGCGCTTCCATGAAGCAAGGAAGCAACTTAACACACAACACTACACAGTGTAGCACCGCAGGAGTCGTAGTAAATCTGGGCCCTGGTCTCCATTACTGAAACTGTCAACAGCAGGAGACAAGGCTATACACAAAACTTTGGAAGACTCATCAAAACATACATCTTTTAATCCTACCAGTTCAATACAAAGACAAGCTCCTGTACCATTTGTCTATTTGAGCTAACCTCAACAATCTGTAATGATCCCACCTCTTCATCAGCATCTCAGCAGTCCAGCTGAGGATCTCTAGAGATTCTTTTGTTTCATCAGCTGCTCGCACCCAAACACATACTTAATTCACTGGGACTGGTACATGCTAGTTGTATAAGCAAGCAGCCTCTAAAGAGAAACTTAGGGCCCGATTAGGATGGCGGGCGGACACCCTATCGAAAACGGTGTTGGCGGTCCCACCATAGGGATTACGATGTGACTGCCTGCAAGGCGGTCACGTGTATTCTTTGCATTGCGGCGGGTGCTGCTGGCTGCAGCACCCGCTGCAATGAAAAAAATGCACACTGTACATATCTCTGCTCTACGTGGCAGGCACCATGCGGTGTTAACCGCCATGAACAGGTGGGCGGAAAGGGACATCGTAATCCCTACGGCGGTGCCTGGTAGGCACCGCCACCATTGTAGGGAATACGGCCCCCTCTGCCGCATTGGCGGGCTCAAGGAGCCTGTCGGATGCGTGGCGGTCGGTCTTTCCGACCGACACCCATCCTCCCGCCATTGAAATATGGCGGGCAGATATGATGGGTCCGATGGCGGTAGGATCACCACCGACGGGCTGTCGGTGGCGGTCCCACCGTCAAACTAATCAGGCCCTTAGCTTTTTGCATCAATAAAAGGTTTGTATAGCACAAAAATACAGGAAGCTGCTGCAGGCATGTTTTAGCACCTATGTGGACAACAATTCAGGTGATTGCTTAGAAGTAATCATTTCAGCAGGGTAAGTACTTTTATACTGTTTACTGACTGTATTATTAAGTCCAAAACAGAATAGACAGTGACATTTGTCTTATCTACAAATTGTTAGTTGCATTTCCTCACTATTAGACTGACACCTATTTGTATTTGTGCTATGTTGTGCTGGATATTGTAGTGCCAGACAGAGCTAAAAAGTCATGTGATTACATCATTAAAATGTTGAGGTTGGCACTGGGGTGAAAACAATGGGCCCGATTCACAAAAGTAATCTGAGACAAAATCCTAACTTTACGACTTTCGGTATTCACAAAAGGCTTTTAGGAGTAGTAAAGTTAGGATTTTGTCATAAGTTTGTCTTAAGTTTTGGTCTTAAGACAAAATCCTAACTTAAGTTTAACTTAAGTTTAACTTAAGTTTAATCTTGCGATCTACAAAAGTGTTATACCATTACGTTCATCAGACTTTTCCATTCACAAAGATTAACAGTTTTTATTGGTTGTCCAACAACATGTGATATCCTGAGCCATCAATGGGCAGTGGCTTAAATGATTTTTCACTGTGTTTCAACCATGCATCAAGTCATATAGTAAGAGTAATTGCAAGAAAAATGGGTATGAAGAAAAGTTATGCATTTTTTAAATCTGGCCACGAATTTGAGTTTAGGAATAGAGGTTGTTTGTGCCACTCTGAGTTTGAGGTTACCCATAATCTCATGTGATACATAGGGCAATTTACAAAATGTTCTCTTTTTTGCACACTGACATATGTTTTGGAATCTGACAATGTAGAGTATTTCAATAGATAATAACAGATGTTCTACTACTCCGTGTTGCCACACTTCTACCAATGGTACTCCACCTGTATAAGTGGGCCTTTCACCCACTTAGTCATGTGGGGTACCAGACAGACCCTATAACACACCATGGCAACTTCAAAATTTTCAAGATTTTATATTTGAATTCCATCAATTCTTGGGTTGGGGTATGTAGGAAGCTGGGTTTCTGTTGCAGCAACCCCCCACACTTTTTGCCAGACTACTGATGCACTTTGACTTGTTGTGCCCTGGGTCCCTGCCAATCAGGTTCCCAGGGCCTGTGTTCTTTCCCAAAAACGGTACCTTGTACCCCCAATTGGCACTCTCTGGCCACAGGTCAGCCCCTGGTAAATGGTACCACAGGTACCCAGGGCACTGTGACCAGGGAAGGCCTCTAAGGGCTGCAGCACTTATTGTGCCACCCTTAGAGGCCTTGTACCTTTACACTCACACGCTGCGTGTTTTGGTGCAGAACAAAGTGAAGAGTCGACATGGCACACATCCCTATATGCCATGCCTACAACCCACTGCCCTGGCATAGATCAGCCACCCCACTAGCTGGGTGCACTATACCAGTGGTGAGGGTACAGGTGCATGAGCCCTGTATCCCTACAGTGTCTAAGTCAATTCTTAGACATTGTAAGTGCAGTACTGCCATTAATGGTATATGGTGCTGGGAGTTTGTCATTACAAACTCCACAGTACCATAATGGCTTTACTGAAAACTGAGAAGTTTGGTATCAAACTTCTAAGCACATTAAACCCACACTGATGCCAGTGTGGGATTTAATGAAAACTGCTCAGAGATGCCCCCTGAAAAACGACCAGCTTCTGGTGGGTTCCCTGACTGGTACACACCAGCCTGCCACCACAAGACATGTTTCTGGACCCCTGGGGTGGGAGCCTTCGCTCCCTGAGCCCAGAAACAAAGCCTTTCCTGGGCAGAGGTGTTCACACCTCCCCAAGGCCAGGAAGAGCCATCTGTGGCAGGGGAGCTTCGAAGGCCTTGCGCCCCCCAGCCTCTCCTGCTATCAGGAGCAGGGCCCCTTCCTGTCTCCCCTCCTTTTCGGCGGGAAGACAGGCGGGAAAAATTAGCACAGCCCAGAGGGTGTGACCACCTCTGCCAACACCACCCTTCAGGTGGGGGAGGCGAGGTGAAGCCCACTCTTCAGTGCCCACCATCTTGCAGATGGCAGGCACTCTCCAATCAGGACTAGGGATTGTGCCCACTCCCCCACGTGGGGTGAGCACACAAAGGGTGTAGTCACCCTAAGGTCAGTAACCCATTGGCTACTAACCTCGAGAACCCTAAAACGCCCCCTAAATACAGTATTTAGGGGGCAGCCCTGAACCAAGAAGGCAGATTCCCGCAATCTATGAAGAAGAAGGACAAAAGAAGACACCAGCACCGGAGACTGCAGAGAACAACTGACTTGGCCCCAGCCCTACCGGCCCGTCTGCAGTTTCCAGAGATCCTGCGCCAGAAGTCGCCCTGTCCTGCAGTCAGCGACCTCCAGAACCCTGGGAGGACTGACTGCCTTCAACACAGACCGGATCTCCTGCGAACAGCAGCCCTGTTCAAAAGAAACAGCCAAGAAAGACTCCGAGCCTGCTGAGGACAAAGAAACCCGATGCCTGGAACCACCACTGCACCCGACCCCTTCAGCCCGAGTTCGAGTGGCCCACCAGTCCCAGCGAGGTCCCCCAGCGCTCCAGAGTCCGAGTCCACCGTGGGTTGACCCCTCCAGGACTACCCGACGTCACCTGCAGCCTCTGCACGGAGACCCCTCCAACCGCGAGTGGCCCGGTAAGGTGAAATCCGACCTCAAAAGACACCCCTGCATCCAGCCGCCCTGCGCCCTGGAGAAAAGTACCCGAGGTGCACCTATGTCCCCGAGCCCTCCAACTTACCTGCCCAGCTGTTGGTTCCTCCCGGAAGTCTTCCTGGACCGAGCCTGCAGCTAAAAACCAAAACCGAAAATCCCCATTGAAAACAACAGGGCACCCGACGCCAAAACAGCACCCAGCCGCCCCTGCGCAGCTCCGGGTGCACTTTGTGTGCTAAACCGGATCCCCCCTTTGCCCTGAGCCTAACACCAGGAGCTTGGCTCCCACAACCTTGTGCCTGCTCATCAGCAGCCACCAACCGGAGGCCCCCTATCCCCCATTGGATAACATTGGGCCTCAGCACTCTGCACTCGGCCGCCCTAGTGCCGCTGAGGGTGTAACAAGAGTGCATCCTTGACCCTGGGGGACCCCTGAGTCTACCCCCAGAATACCAACTCCCACAACCGAATACTTACCTTTGAACCGATAACCCTATTTTCCTCCATAGGATAACATTAACTGTTTTTCTGTGAAAAGTTTCTAAGTGTGGAGTTGGAAAATCTATAAAAGTCTTAAAACTGTAACCAAATAACAAAAACGCTTTTACTTACCTGTTTACAGGAAATGTCCCAGTGCAGTATCCAGGTATACTGCACTGTGTAAGAAAAGTAATCTGTAAAGTAATCTACTTTACATTCTACTAAAAAGCCAATACAAAGTATATGTACAATATTTCAAAGCATTGCATTACTAGTAGTTCTACTGTAATCAAACCACAAGTATATCTACAACTGCAATACAAACTGTATTATTACTGCAAAGTACGTATCACTTACCTGTTCCAGGCTTGCTTGGTTCTAGGAAATAAAATAACTAAAAAAATATTTTTATACAAAGGCAATTGGTCTGAAGTTCAGTCTTTGAGTGTGTGATATCATTTGCTGATTGAGTGTGTACAACAAATGCTTAACACTACCCTCTGATAAAGCCTTACTGCTCACCCACACTACCACAAATAGAGAGTAAGGTGCTATCTACTTTTACCCCTGCCTACCTTTGGGGTTCCACTGGACTCTGTGCACACTGTACATACCTCACTTTGGTATAGTATATACAGAGCCAGCTTCCTACATTGGTGGATCAGCGGTGGGATACAACTTTGCATTTGTTGGACTAGCTTGGTTACCACCTGATCATGCGACAGAACTCATAACTTGTCTTTAGAATTCTTATTTTTTTGAATTGACATTTTTTCCAAATTACTAAAAGTCTTGTTAGGGCCTTGGTTAAGTCCCTTTAGAATTTTAGAAAAATAAAAGTCACTTTAGTTAGGGATAAGAGGGGTTAGAAGTTTTTTTTAACAATGTCTCTTAACAAGAACTTAACTGTTAGTGAAGATAACCACAATGGCATAGAGGACCAGGTTGAGGAGCTCGACCTCACCCCTTACCTCCACTTAGCTTTTAAGGAGTTAAGGTCCCTATGCAAAATTAAAAATATAACCATGGGGTCCCATCCCACCAAACAAAAGCTCCAGGAGCTGTTGGCTGGTAATGCTAAGGACCATCCCTCTGAGAATGGTGAAGACCTCTCAGACGTGGAAGAAGATGGAGGGGATGAGGAAGTGTAGAGATGACGCTGGGAAACGCGGCAATGTTCATTCCAGATTTATTGTGGAACTGCTACACAGCACAAACATCGAGGCACCATCACCAGTTATCCAACCGCTCCCAAGCCCTTTTGAGATCCTACTCCCAACTGACACTTAAGCACCTAGGCAACACCTGAACATTCCACAGGATGTCACCAACATGGAACACAGGCCATAGAACTACAGCTTAAGGCTGCAACACATCTAAAGAGGGATATAACATACCCTCCTTTCTCCTTTAAAAAAACAAGAAAACAAAAACATAAAAAGAAAACAGAGAACATGAAAAACATTAGTACACATCATACTGAAAAGGATAAATAACCCAAGCCTGGTAGTAAGGCATGACACAAAGAGTACCATGACATTTCACCTCCGGTACCTTTTGGGAATAACCCTAGTTCTTGCACTTCTCCTAAGTGCAACCCTGAAGGTCCACTAAGCTCTGTATCGGGAGAAAATGACGAAGTGACATTTTTAATTTTTACAACTTTACATACATTCCACCACTTTCCCCCTTCAACTTGAATAGCATTCCTTCCCACCTTAGTGACAACAGCGGGTGGACCAAACTTGCTCTCACCCTTCTTGACGTGGAAAGGAGATTTAATGCGTACCATGTCCCCAACACCAACGGGAACCAACTTAGCACTTTTCTTTTTGTCAAACCATGCTTTTTGTTTGAGTTGTGAACTAGAAACATTTTCCCTTACCAAATCCATAAGAGAATCGATATCAGGCACCCCTTTAATCCACCTGTTCATCCAGGCAGGTTTGAAGTTAGTATTGGCTTTTCTTCCTCTTAGGAGCTCAAAAGGAGAAACTTTTGTAGTAGAGTGGGGAGTTGTCCTATAGAACCATAACATGCTTTCCAGTGAATCAAGAATGTCGCAATTTCCTGCTTTGGCCCACCTAATGCAATCCCCCACCACCCTATTCATGCGCTCCACAAGCCCATTGGATTGGGGATGGTAAAGTGAACTCCTAACATGTTTGACATTACATGATTGTAGAAAATTACAAAACTCTAGACTAGTGAATTGGGTACCGTTATCTGTTACAATGGTCTCCGGGAACCCCTCCTCATGAAGATATCCTTGAGAAAGGATAAGATGACACTAGTGGATGTCTCCCTGACAAGTTTTATTTCTGGCCATTTTGAGGCATAGTTAATCAGAACCAGCACAAAACGACACCCTCCTGATAATATATCCAGAGGTCCCATGATGTCCAAACCCACTTTGGACCAAGGTCCGGCAGGACATTCGATGGGAATAAGCGGGGGAGTAACTACTTTCAATCCTTTATCTGCTGACCGGCAAATGCGGCACAAATCTACCACTTCATTGATCTCTCCGTCCATAGAGGGCCACCAGAAACATTCCCGGATACGTCTCTTAGTGAGTGTGGACCCTAAATGTCCCTCGTGAGCACTAGTGATAATACCTCTCCTAAGACTTAGTGGAGGAATGAGTTTGTCGGCACGAAGCAAAATTCCACCCTCCAAGGAGATTTCTGATTCAACTTTCCAAAACGACTGTAGGTTTTGAGGAAGGACCCGCTCTCTGGGCCATCCAGTTCTAACAAACTCACAAACTTGTTGCAGAACGTCATCGTCAGCAAGAGCCTTCAACCACTCGTCTTCTGTGCCAACACCATGCTCTAGTAAATCAATTGAGGCTACCAGACAATCGTCGGAATCCTCCTCCCCACGGTCAGTCAAATCTCCGTCCCTTTTACCATTGGCTATGGGAAAGCGAGACAAGAAGTCGGCCCTAACATTCCTGCCACCAGAGACATGGACAACATCGAATTGGTACTGCATAAGCCGTGACACCATGCAAAGGATTCTAGGAGAACAGCATTTCCCAGTCCCTGCACCAAGTATATTGACCAAAGGCTTATGATCGGTTCTCAAAAGAAAGCGCCTTCCCCAGACATAGGGACAAAACTTTTCAATGGCCCACAAGCAGGATAAAAGTTCCTTCTCTATAACTGAGTATTGTAGTTCACCATTCCTTAGAACCCTGGAAGCAAAAGCGACCGTATACTCAGTAGTGTTCTCATCTTGGGTCAGAACTGCCCCTAACCCGACTTGACTCGCTTCCACCGTTATGCAAGAAGGTAAACTGGGGTCATAAGGCTTTAGAGCAGAACTATTTTTTAAACAATCCTTAACGGTGCTCAAAGCGGATGCGCAATCATTTGCCCACACAAAACTTACTCCCCTTCTGAGGAGAGAACTGATGGGACGTACGAGAGTGGCATAGTTGGGAATAAACTTAGAATAGTACTCCAGAAGTCCAAGCAAAGACTTGACTCCCGTCTTATCGAGTGGGGCAGGAGCGTGAGTGATGGCATCTAACAATCCTTGTCTAGGCCTGATCCCTTCTCCCGAAATAAGGTGACCCAAGTATTCAATCTCCTCACTGAGGAATTTACACTTATCTGATTTGACAACCACCCCACGCTTCTTGAAGATTTCAAGAACCTTTTTGAGAATATTTTCGTGCGAAGGCACATCTTTAGAGTGTATTAACACATCATCTTGAAAGACCAGGACCCCTTCGATACCTCCCAACATGTTTTGCATGACACGTTGGAAAACGGACGCCGCAGAGGCCAGCCCGAACGGCATCCGTTTGTATTGGAAGGTACCCAATGGTGAGACAAATGCCGTGAGAGGTCGTGATTCTGGATCTAGCTCTACCTGATGATATGCACTGGCTAGATCCAGTTTGGAGAAATAGCGCGACCCCCTGACACACGCAAAAAGGTCATCAATTTTGGGCAAGGGGTGAGAGTCGACCCAGATCTTCTATTGAGAGACCTCAAGTCCACACAGACGCGCAACTTACCGCATTTCTTGCACGCGACGACCAAGGGTGATAGCCAAAGAGAAGACTCTGTTGGTTCGATGATCCCTTGATCGCACAGGGACTTGAGTTCAGATTCGAGATCATCTCTCACACTGAAAGGTACGCCCTCAGCTTATGTTTTATTGGAATCGCTCCATCCTTTACGACAATTTTATGTCTGAATCCTAGGATGATTCCGAGGTTCCCTGAGAAAACAGATGGAAAGCGTTCGTTCCATCCTCTTAAATCATGTTCATCTGAAACTACTAGGACTTGTTCTGACGTACCTGGTCTGAGGATCATTTTGAATAGACCTTGATGATACCACCCCACAATATTCAACCCCTTGACCGCAACATATATTTTTCCCCAAATTTTCCTTCCCTTGAAAATAAGTTCGTCCTCGATGAACCCAAGGAGGTCAATTTTACGTCCCTCATACGAGACAGGAGAGCGATCAGGAGGCTGGAGAGCTCTATCTCCCCAAGTCTCATTGAACAATTTCTGTGTAATCATGGTAATCCTAGCCCCAGAATCAACGAGAAGATTGAGTGGTTTACCTCCTACACAAATTTCGACAATGGGATCAACGCACTCGTGGGATTCATGTACATTTGATATAAAATCATAAGAATCAACAATTACAGAGACTACATCAGAGTCGGACTCTTGATCTGATTCTAAAACACATGCCACAGTTCTTCTCCGATTTTTCTTTTTCAAGCAAACTTTTTCAAAGTGTCCTGTTTTTTTACAGTAGTTACAGATGGCATTGGCACCGGGACACTTTCCCCCTTTTTGATGAGGTGGATTCCCACATCTGTAACACATATGCTTGAAGTTCTGGAACTCTTGTTTGAAGGTTGAACCCCTTTGACAGCATTCGCGTTCTTTGAAGAACTGTATCTTGAAGAATTTTGTTGATATGTAGAATACCTGTTCTTATTGTTTTCAACCACACTATTGACGGAGTCAACAGGTTTAACTTCTAGCTCCTTCAGTGAAACTTGAGAAGTCTCTATGCTCTTAGCGATTTTAATGGAATCTTCCAACGAAGGATTAGCTAAGGACAACAATTTTTGCCGAATCTGTTTGTCTCTGCAGTGGCACACAAACTGATCCCTGATCAACTGGTCCGTAAACACATCAAATTGACAGACAGCAGCTAGCATGCGTAATGCAGAAATGTAGGAGTCTACATCCTCACTTTCACATTGTTGTCTCTTTAGGAACTTGTGGCGTAGAACCATTAAGCTGGGTTGTTTATCAAACCTAATTTTGAGTTTGATGATGGTGTCTTGGTAGACGTCAACAACTTCTTCAGGGGGATGATTGATTTCCGGAAGGTGCTTAAAGATCGATCTACCCTCGAAACCCAAGGAATGGAGTAGAAGGAATTTTTGCGATCATTGCTAAATCTTGACGCACCAATGGCACCAAGATAGGTTTGAAAAGCATCAAACCAAATCTCCCACCGAACAGGAGGTTCACCTGGGGATTCGAGAAAAGAAGGAGGAGGAGTCACAGACTGCATCGCAGAAGAAGAAAGCTGAAGAAAAATACAAAACAAGTAAAGAAAGGAATATGAGGAGTTAGATGAATAAGCAGAGACCTGGAGAAGAAAGTGGGAAAATAGGAACAACAAAAGACGTGATTTGAAATGAAGATACGAGAAAAAAAAATGGTGTGTGAATCACCGTTTGTAATCCACAGCAAACAGGAGTAAAAAAAAATGTGTGCGAATCACCGTAAATTCATCCGTACTTATTAAAAATGGTGTGCGAATCACCGTTTGGTAATCCTCAGCAAACAAGTGCGAAGTGGTGTGCGAATCACCGTAAATCCATCCGCACCTAACATTTGGTGTGCGAATCACCGTGAAGACCAGAGGAGAAAAAGAAGAATGTCAGGGTATTTGACTGCTAGTGTTTGACCACAGACGAAATAGAGGAATGTCAGAGTTTGAGTATGACACCCAACGAAATAAAGCACTTTTTTGATAAAAAAATAAAATAAAAAATAAAAAAATTCTTCGTTTTAAAAAAAATATATATTTTCTTTTTTTTCTCAAAAAGGCACTCAGACGGAAGAATCTTGACTCCCCTTGTGGTTTTCTTGAGTAGCCAGGCACTATTCTGGCTCACTGAGCATGAATGCGGCCTTGGGAGAAATGTAGAAGTCAGGCAGGTCAGGCAAAATGAGGCCTACTGTCCTTGAAACACGCAAAAGGAACTCTGTGTTAGGATCCTCTGTGACGTGCGCTTGCGGCGTTGCTCAGCAACCAATGTTGATTTGCGCGGGGGTCAGGCAGGTCAGGCAGAGTGAGGCCTGCTGTTGCGCATGACCACGGTGCGCAGCGTGAGGCCTAAGCGTTGTGTCTTGGAGAGCCGGGAGGGCGGAGCGGGAGAACAGGCAGAGCGCTTGCGCCGGCCGGAGTCAGCAGGGAGCCAGGCGGAGACAGTCTTTACAGGCGAGTCAGCAGGGAGCCAGGCGGGGTGCCGCGAAAGAGTGGAGACAGCCTTGACAGACACGGAGAGGCAGTAGAGCGGTGATCGGTGAGCATTAAGCAGTAGATGCAGTCGGAGGGTGATAATGTGCCTGTATGCTCAGGGGGTGAGATCGTGCGCTCGATGTTTGATGGCAGAATGACGAAGCGGGGCTGTACGTACAAAAGAACAGTCTTACCACAGCTTGTGTTGATGCACGCAGGGTTCTTTAAGTGGCTGTGTAGCAGGATCGTCGCCACAAATTGTAGAGATGACGCTGGGAAACGCGGCAATGTTCATTCCAGATTTATTGTGGAACTGCTACACAGCACAAACATCGAGGCACCATCACCAGTTATCCAACCGCTCCCAAGCCCTTTTGAGATCCTACTCCCAACTGACACTTAAGCACCTAGGCAACACCTGAACATTCCACAGGATGTCACCAACATGGAACACAGGCCATAGAACTACAGCTTAAGGCTGCAACACATCTAAAGAGGGATATAACATGAAGCCATCCAACCCACCCACTTCATAGGGAGAGAAGGGCCCCAGGGACCCTGACTCCAAGAATCAACCTCATAGCACTTAGAGGCCACACAGGTGGATCATGTGCTTCTGAGGACATTGAGGACAGCCTCATTGAAGAGGACATCCTGCTAGCCAGGGTGACCAAAAGACTAGACCTAGAGACCTGACTCCTTGCTCTAGAAAAAGAAAGAGCAGAGATGGGCCTAGGACCCATTGTGAGAAGGTGGCCTGGTATATGCTGTCCACTAATTAAAGTAGGCACCCTGCACCAGTCCACACGACCCTTATGATGTCTGAGGTCAAAGATACCTTTAGAAAGCTATCCTAGTGGTAGCTGTGGAGAGCAGCCTTCAGGCTTAGTCCTGAAGGAATGTAAAGCAGCTTGTTTTACCAGAATATCACCTCCTGAATGACTAAATGAAAGGAGAACCACACAGTAGTTATATAAAAATATGTATTTATTAATATAACACTCTCTACTAGTCTCTACACGAGATTAGAACACAAAGCACACAATACTGAATCAATAGAACATTCGTAAGTAGCACAATACACAGCGGGCTCCAGGGGAAGACCGAACCATATACTAAAAAAATGGTATAACAATCACAACTTGACTAGACACAGTGCCTAGAGCACGTACAATCGCTGGGACCCCAAGAAACCACCCAAGGCAGTGACACAGGGAGCCCAGGGAGGACGGTGCAGTGAGGAAACACGACCGCGTGCTCCGTACAACTCTATGGGAAAGTCGCGGTTGTAAAGTTATAGTTTAAGGACACTTCTACGAGGACTTCAAGCAAACCCTTTGGAACATAGGAGGTTCTAGAGCCAACCCACCCCTGAGTACAGAGGTACCCGGGTTACCTATCCCAGAGGAGCCGGGTGATTAGGGGTCAAGTGGTGTTGGAAACCTTCGTCGTTTTCAATGGAGAGTTGCGAAGAAGTGCTGCTGCCGGGAAGGCGAATAGTGTCCGGTGGAATCCAAGCCTGGATTCTAGGTGAGAGGAACCTGAAAGCAGAGGGGACAGAGTCTGGGTCACTTCAGGTGACCAGGGGCTCGGTAGTCGAATGCCCACTGATGTCGGGTGCTTCAGGTGCGAAGAAGGGATGCTTGACTCTGCAGCCACGGGGACCAGAAGACGTTGAGGATGACCAGGATCTGGAGGTGAGCTGTCCCACAAAGGATGTCTAGTGCTGAGGGGTCGGTGTCCGGCTGGAGCACCAACAATCCTTGGCAAATGCAACCCACGCAGGAAGGACAAACAGGTTACGGTGTGGACCAGCAAGGTCCAGGGTACTCTCCAAGCAAAGGGGAGTCAGGGCACATCTGGAGCAACCAGGGAAGCCCAAGAACTAACAAGGTGACCCTCGTCAGGACCCACAGGCCAATGGACCAGGGATCGCAAGGAGACCTCAAGCAAGTCGGCAAAGCACCAGCCCACGGAGCACTCAGTGCGAGGAGGCCGGATTTCTTTGGTGCAATTACTGCTCGGGGTCAGGACTACTCGGAGTCCAATGCACAAGCTCAGGGGTTGCCAACAAGCATATGCAATTGCAAATGTACGCGGTGCACAGGGGTTCAGGTCACGCGGTCCCCACAAGGGATACTGGTTTCAAAATCAATGAGAGGGCAGATCGACCTCAGGGACCTTCAGAAACCCACCTCCTGTGTTGCTGAAATCTTCGGAGTCCTCAGGAGCTTGGGAGATGCAAGCCGGTCAGATGCGCTTAGGTGCCTGCTAGTGCAGGGGAGTAACTCCTTTACTCCAAGGGAGATTCTTCAGTCATCCAGCGTCGTGCAGACAGTCAAAGTACTTGGTTTCTTCTTAGTAGAATCTTGTCCAGGTAAAATCCCAAGTCCTGTAGCCAGGTAACCCACTTTATACCCACGGGAAAGGGTTGGACAGATTCAGGGGACCCTCCTAGGGGAGGGGCAGGACAGAGTGGTGGCTACACCTATGTGCTTTGTCCAGTTTCGCGCCAGAGCAGGAGCCAATGGCTCCCAGAACTGGTTTTAGCTGGACTATGCACAGGGACACCAAATGTGCCCCCAGTGCAGACTTTCTGGCACTCTCAGAGTGCACCCACCCAGCCCCAATACACTAAACCCTGTCTGGGAGGTGGTCACACCTCCCTGTGACAGGATGCTTATTGTCATGCCTTCCTCTGCTCGAGCTTGGCTCAGCAGCAGGAGAGCAGAATCCTGTCTGTGGCTGGCAGCGTCCATTTTGTGCTGCCCGGGTCGAGAAAGCTGGTACCGGGTAGACCGGTGACCCACAGTAGTGGTTTCAGAAGGGTGGAATCATACCTCCCACACCAGTTACTGGTGTGGAGGTATGATTCCAAGGTGTTTGACACCAAACACGACATGGTTCTAAGCAGCCGTTTTAAAGTTAGCATTTAGCGCGAGGTTATAATGCAACTTAACCTATATGTCTGGCTGCATCACTGACAACCCCGGAGAATGGTCTCCGAAGGCTGCAGAGGGGCTCTGCTCATGCAGGGGCACCCTCTCACGTAAAACCCAGCACCCTGCCTTTAAGATTGATAAGGCCGGCCATAGGGGTGACTGATAGGTTTTTAAGTGTAGTGATTTAGATAGATATAATGAACCTATATCTAAGTAAGTGCTGCAAGCACCAGCTTACACAGGCTGCTGTAGCAGACCTGTTGTGTCATTTTGAATGGCCTCTCATGGGTGGCATAATACATGCTTTAGCCCATGGGAGGCTTCTGGGGTACCTATGCCCTGGGTATGTGGTGTACCATATACTAGGGACTGATAAGGGTACCTCAGTATCCAATCTGGAGTGTACCTAAAGTACATACATAGCAATTTAAGGGAGAAAGCAGATAGACTGGGGTCCTGGATAGCAGGATCCCAGTCAGAATAGTCCAAAAACAGTGAGACATCAGCAAAAAGTGGGGGTAACCATATGAAGCAGATACTACTTCCCTACACAACCCCCCCCCAAACGCAAGGACATTAAACTAACCTTGACCAGTTGAGTCTTCATGTTCTAAGTGGAAATATCTGGAGAGTCCATCTGCATTGGCATGGTTACTCCCAGGTCTATGTTCCACTGTATAGTCCATCCCCTGTAGGGAAATGGACCACCTCAAGAGTTTGGGGTTTTCACCCTTCATCTGTTTTAGCCATAAGAGGGGCTTGTGGTCTGTCTGAACAATGAAGTGAGTGCCAAACAGGTATGGCCTCAGCTTCTTCAGAGCCCAAACCACAGCAAAGGCTTCCCTCTCAATAGCTGACCAACGTTTCTCTCTGGGGGTCATCCTTCTGCTTATGAAAGCTACTGGCTGATCCTGACCCTCCTCATTCAATTGTGATAACACAGCCCCTACCCCCAATTCAGATGCATCTGTTTGAACAATGAATTGTTTGGAATAATCAGGACTCTGCAGAATGGGAGCAGTGCACATGGCCTGCTTCAGGTCATCAAATGCCTTCTGACAGCTAACTGTCCACTGAACTTTCTTAGGCATTCTTTTAGAGGTAAGATCATTTAAGGGGGTCACTATAGATCCATAACCCTTAACAAACCTCCTGTAGTACCCAGTCAGGCCCAAGAAAGCTCTGACCTGAGTCTGGGTAGTTGGAGCATCCCAATCCATAATGGTTTGGATTTTGCTCTGCAATGGTTGAACCTGGCCTCCACCCACAAGGTGGCCCAGGTACACAACCTTACTCTGCCCTATCTGGCACTTGGTGGCCTTGATAGTGAGGCCTGCTTTTTGCAGGGCCTCCAGAACATTTCTCAGGTGGACCAGGTGATCCTCCCAGGTGGAGCTAAAGACAGCAATATCATCAAGATAAGCTGCACTATAGGCTTCCAGACCTGTGAGAACTTTATTCACCAGCCTTTGAAATGTGGCAGGTGCATTCTTCAAGCCAAAAGGCATCACGACAAATTGGTAGTGCCCACTAGGGGTTGAGAATGCTGTTTTTGGTTTAGCATCCTCAGCTAATCTGATTTGCCAGTAACCAGCTGTCAGGTCAAATGTACTTAAGAATTCGGCAGAGGCCAAAGTGTCAATAAGTTCATCTACCCTTGGAATTGGATGAGCATCAGTCCTAGTGACTGCATTGAGTCCCCTGTAGTCAACACAGAACCTCATCTCTCTCTTACCACCCTGGGTGTGAGGTTTTGGTACTAAGACTACTGGGCTAGCCCAGGGGCTATCTGAGGGCTCAATCACTCCCAGGTCCAACATTTTCTGGACTTCAGTCCTGATACAGTTCCTGACATGGTCAGGTTGCCTGTAAATCTTATTTTTAACAGGCAGACTGTCACCTGTGTCCACCTCATGTGTACACCAGGTAGTCTGACTTGGAGTCAGTGAAAACATGTGTCTGTATTGATTGAGGACCTTCCTACAATCAGTCTGTTGCTGTTCAGTGAGGCTGCATGCCAAGGCTACACCATCAACTGAACCATCATCAGGGTTCTGTGAGAGGAGGTCAGGGAGTGGATCACTCTCTTCCTCCTGTCCCTCATCAGTAGCCATGAGCAAGCCCATGTCTGCCCTGTCCACATATGGCTTGAGCCTGTTCACATGGAGCACCCTGTGGGGGCTCCTGGGAGTTCCAAGGTCCACCAGGTAGGTAACCTCTCCCTTCTGCTCAAGAATGGTATGGGGCTCACTCCACTTGTCTTGGAGAGCTGCTGGGGCCACAGGTTCCAACACCCACACCTTCTGTCCTGGCTGATACACAGTCAAATCAGCCTTTTGGTCATGCCAGGCTTTCTGTAATTCCTAGCTAGCCTCAAGGTTTTAGGATGCCTTCTTCATATACTCAGCCATCCTGGAGCGGAGACCAAGTACATAGTCCACTATGTCCTGTTTAGGTGGTTTGAGAGGTAACTCCCATCCCTCCTTAACCAAACATAAGGGACCCCTAACTGGATATCCAAACAGAAGTTCAAAAGGGCTGTAGCCAACCCCCTTCTGAGGAACCTCCCTTTAGGCAAAGAGAAGGCAGGGCAAAAGGATATCCCATCTACGCCTGAGCTTGTCAGGGAGACCTTTTATCATGCCCTTGACGGTTTTGTTGAATCTCTCAACTAACCCATTGCATTGTGGATGATAGGGTGTGGTGAATTTGTAATTCACTCCACACTCCTTCCACATAGCAGTAAGATAACCAGACATAAAGTTTGCATCTCGGTCTGATACCACCTCCTTAGGGAAACCCACTCTGGAAAAGATTCCCAGGAGGGCCCTCGCCACAGCAGGAGCTGTGGTGGTCCTAAGGGGTATTGCCTCTGGATACCTAGTGGCATGGTCCACCACCACTAGTATGAATCTGTGCCCAGATGCAGTTGGAGGATCCATGGGACCAACAATGTCAATCCCAACCCTCTCAAAGGGAACCCCCACCACAGGTAATGGTATCAGTGGGGCCTTTGTAGTACCACCTGCCTTACCTCTGGCTTGGCAAGTGATACAGGAGCGACAAAACTCCTTTGTGTCTTCTGACATGTGAGGCCAGTGAAAGTGAGGGACAAGCCTGTCCCAGGTCTTGCTTTGGCCTAAGTGTCCTGCTAATGGGATGTCATGTGCCAGTGTTAATAGGAAACCTCTAAACTTCAGAGGTATAACCAACCTCCTGGTAGCACCAGGCTTGGGGTCTCTACCCTCTGAATATAGAAGTCCATCATCCCAGTAGATCCTGTGGGACCCACTGGCACTCCCAGCAGCCTCAGCAGCAGCTTGCTGTCTGAGGGGTTTAAGAGAGGGGCAGTTCAGCCGCTCCTGGCTCAGATCTGCCCTGGAAGGGCCCCCTGTCCCCAAGAACTCAACCTGGACAGGTTCAAGTTCCTCTGAGACAGTTCCTTCACAGGGACTGAGATCATCTCTCTCAGGAGACTGATCCTCACTCTGAGGCAGGGGAGAAGACACTGCCTTACCCCTACTGCTCCTTCTCTTGGAAGGCACCTGGTCCATCATTTCAGGATCCAGGGCCTGTTCAGTGGAAGACATTTTTGCCTGTGACCTAGTCATGGCAAACACATCTGCAGGGATGCCCAACATTTCTGCATGTGTCCTGAGTTCCACTTCAGCCCAAGCTGAAGTTTCCAAATCATTGCCCAACAAGCATTCCACAGGGAGGTCCGAGCTAACCACAACCTTCTTAGGGCCAGTTACCCCACCCCAGGTAAAATTCACAACTGCCAAGGAATGGTCTGTCCTGACATTGCTAGCATTGGTCACTTGGTACATCTCACCAAGTATGATCTGGTCAGGGCCCACAAGATCTTTTGTCACCATTGTGACACTTGCTCCGGTGTCCCTGTATGCCATGGCCTCCTTTCCATTTATTAAAGGCTGTTGTCTGTACTTGCCCAGGTTACTGGGACTGACAAATAAGGAAGCAATATCCATGCCTCCATCACAGACCAACACAGCCTGAGTTGGAATTCTGACTAGGTCAGAACCCATCTCAGTTCCCAGGGTTAACCCTACTATACCCTTGTTCCCAGTACCACCACTTGGAGCTGAACTAGGGGGAACAGTTGCCTTAGGGGCAGTGGTGGTGTTGGCAGGAGGATCCTTGGCCCTTGAACAATTGGCATCTCTTGTCCAATGGGTTTTCTCCTTACACAGGAAGCACCAAGGTTTCTTTTTATTTTTACCCTTGTTAGATTGTGACTCCCCCCCAGATGCAGGTTTTTGGGGCCCTTGTGAAGACTTCTGGTCTTTACCCTTCTCCCCACCCTTATCTGGAGTTTTAGCATCTTGCTTCTTTTGGTCACCACCTTGATTCTGAGTTTTCTGCTTCACCCTGGTTCTGACCCATTTGTCTGCCTTCTTTCCCAATTCTTGGGGAGAGGTCAGATCAGAATCAACCAAGTACTGATGCAACAACTGTTTTTGGCAATTATAAGGATCTGCTCCCTCATAATTAAATTGTACAATCCTTTAAAATCATTCACTTTACTGCCAAATAACCAGCCTTCCAGAGCCTTAGTAGCATAATCTACAAAGTCTACCCAGTCCTGAGTCTGTGTCTTCTGGGTGTCTCTGAACTTAATCTTGTACTGTTCAGTGGTTAAGCCAAACCCATCAATGAGAGCACTCTTCAGGACTGAATAATTGTCAGCATCCTCTTCTCTAACAGTGAGGAGCTTATCTCTACCTTTGTCAGCAAAGGAGAGCCACAAGATAGCTGCCCACTACTCCTGAGGGACCCTCTGTACCTTACAGGCACTCTCTAGTGCAGTTATCCATTTGTGGATGTCATCCCCACTCTGGTAGGGAGGGACTATCTTGTTCAGGTTCCTATGATCATGAGTATACTCCTTAACCCTAGGGACACTGTTGCTGCCACCATGGGACTCTAGTCCCAATCTCTTTGTAGCTCTCTGGAGCTCTAGGGATTCCCTGTCTAGGGCCAACTGCTCCTTCTTGAGCCTAAGCTTGATTTTCTCAAGCTCCAGACGTTGGCACTGTCTATCATAAGAGGATTCCCTCTTATTTGATATGGAAGTCCCTACAGAAGTTCCTGAGTGTCGAGATTCTACAGAGGGAGATATGGATCTCCTAGGTAAACTCTGTACTCTTCCTGGTGGAGTAAAGAGAGGGCCACTGGGGCCTTCTCCCCCACCTAAAGGAAGATCTATGTTGTCCTGGTTAGAATCATTTTGATCCTCCTGGCCAGGGTTTGAGTCCAGGTCAAAGAAGGTTTCACTTCACGGCCTTTCCTCATTCCCTGCCCCACCCACTCTATCTACCTCATCAGACCCTGGGGTCTTCCTAAGGTCAACCAAGAGCAAAATCTCAATGAGACGTTGGGTGTTTGCACCTCTCCCTGTCCTCAACTTCCTAGACACACACATGGCTTTCAATTCCTGGAATGAGAGGCCATTGTACCTAGTTGGCAGAGAGCCACTGGCTTCTCCTCTAGAAGACATACTAGTGTTATGTGGTGTAGGCACCTACCTAACCTAGTGGAGACTAAACTCTCTTGAGTTGGAGAAAGGGTGTGCTAGACCCTTGACTTACCCAACTCCAACTTACTTATTAAAATCTTGATGTATTATATGTGCCTAATACTTAGTGGTTTTCAGTTAATCACTCAATGAGATTTATCTGGAAAAACAATAGCAAGGTTGAATCCCAACCGCTGCACACCAATGTGAGAAGGTGGCCTGGTATATGCTGTCCACTAATTAAAGTGGGCACCCTGCACCAGTCCACACGACCCTTATGATGTCTGAGGTCAAAGATAACCTTTAGAAAGCTATCCTAGTGGTAGCTGTGGAGAGCAGCCTTCAGGCTTAGTCCTGAAGGAATGTAAAGCAGCTTGTTTTACCAGAATATCACCTCCTGAATGACTAAATGAAAGGAGAACCAGAATATGTATTTATTAATATAACACTCTCTACTAGTCTCTACACGAGATTAGAACACAAAGCACACAATACTGAATCAATAGAACATTCGTAAGTAGCACAATACACAGCGGGCTCCAGGGGGAGACCGAACCATATACTAAAAAAATGGTATAACAATCACGACTTGACTAGACACAGTGCCTAGAGCACGTAGAATCGCTGGGACCCCAAGGAACCAACCAAGACAGTGACACAGGGAGCCCATGGAGGACAGGTGCAGTGAGGAAACACGACTGCGTGCTCTGTACAACTCTATGGGAAAGTCGCGGTTGTAAAGTTATAGTTTAAGGACAATTCTACGAGGACTTCAAGCAAACCCTTTGGAACATAGGAGATTCTAGAGCCAACCCACCAGTGAGTACCGAGGTACCCGGGTTACCTATCCCAGAGGAGCCGGGTGCATAGGGGTCAAGTGGTGTCAGAAACCTTAGTCGTTTTCAATGGAGAGTTGAGAAGAAGTGCTGCTGCCGGGAAGGCGAAGAGTGTCCGGTGGAATCCAAGCCTGGTTTCTAGGTGAGAGGAACCTGAAAGCAGAGGGGACAGCGTCTGGGTCACTTCAGGTGGCCAGGGGCTCGGTAGTCGAATGCCCACCGATGTTGGGTGCTTCAGGTGCGAAGAAGGGATGCTTGACTCTGCAACCACGGGGACCAGGAGATGTTGAGGATAACCAGGATCCGGAGGTGAGCTGTCCCACAAAGGATGTCGAGTGCTGAGGGGTTGGTGTCCGGCTGGAGCACCAACAAGCCTTGGCAAATGCAACCCATGCAGGAAAGACAAACAGGTTTCGGTGTGGACCAGCAAGGTCCAGGGGACTCTCCAAGCAATGGGGAGTCAGGGCACATCTGGAGCAACCAGCGAAGCCTAAGAACAAACAAGGTGACCCTCGCCAGGTCCCACAGGCCAACGGACCAGGGATCGCGAGGAGACCTCAAGCAAGTCGGCAAAGCACCAGCCCACGGAGCACTCAGTGCGAGGAGGCCGGATTTCTTTAGTGCAATTACTATTTGGGGTCAGGACTACTTGGAGTCCAATGCACAAGCTCAGGGGTCGCCAACAAGCATATGCAATTGCAAATGTATGCGGTGCACAGGGGTTTGGGTCACGCGGTCCCCATGAGGGATACTGGTCTCAGAATCGCTGAGAGGGCAGATCGACCTCAGGGACCTTCAGAAACCCACATCTTGTGTTGCTGAAATCTTCGGAGTCCTCAGGAGCTTGGGAGATGCAAGCTGGTCAGATGCACTTAGGTGCCTGCTAGTGCAGGGGAGTAACTCCTTTACTCCAAGGGAGATTCTTCAGTCGTCCAGCGTCGTGTAGACAGTCAAAGTACTTGGTTTCTTCTTAGTAGAATCTTGTCCAGGTAAAATCCCAAGTCCTATAGCCAGGTAACCCACTTTATACCCATGGGAAAGGGTTGGACAGATTCAGGGGACCCTCCTAGGGGAGGGGCAGGACAGAGGGGTGGGTACACCTATGTCCTTTGTCCAGTTTCATGCCAGAGCAGGAGCCAATGGCTCCCAGAACTGGTTTGAGCTGGACTATGTACAGGGACACCAAATGTGCCCCCAGTGCAGACTTTCTGGCACTCTCAGAGTGCACCCACCCAGCCCCAATACACTAAACCCTGTCTGGGAGGTGGTCACACCTCCCTGTGACAGGATGCCTATTGTCATGCCTTCCTCTGCTCGAGCTTGGCTCAGCAGCAGGAGAGCAGAATCCTATCTGTGGCTGGCAGCGTCCATTTTGTGCTGCCCGGGTCGAGAAAGCTGGTACCGGGTAGACCGGTGACCCACAGTAGTGGTTTCAGAAGGGTGGAATCATACCTCCCACACCAGTTACTGGTGTGGAGGTATGATTCCAAGGTGTTTGACACCAAACATGACATGTTTCTAAGCAGCCGTTTTAAAGTTAGCATTTACCGCGAGGTTATAATGCAACTTAACCTATATGTCTGGCTGCATCACTGACAACCCCGGAGAATGGTCTCCGAAGGCTGCAGAGGGGCTCTGCTCATGCAGGGGCACCCTCTCACGTGAACCCAGCACCCTGCCTTCAGGATTGATAAGGCCGGCCATAGGTTTTTAAGTGTAGTGATTTAGATCGATATAGTGAACCTATATCTAAGTAAGTGGTGCACGCACCAGCTTGCACAGGCTGCTGTAGCAGAACTGTTGTGTTATTTTGAATGGCCTCTCATGGGTGGCATAATACATGCTTCAGCCCATGGGAGGCCTCTGGGGTACTTATGCCCTGGGTACGTGGTGTACCATATACTAGGGACTGATAAGGGTACCCCAGTATCCAATCTGGAGTGTACCTAAAGTACATACATAGCAATTTAAGGGAGAAAGCAGATAGACTGGGGTCCTGGATAGCAGGATCCCAGTCAGACTAGTCCAAAAACAGTGAGACATCAGCAAAAAGTGGGGGTAACCATAAGAAGCAGATACTACTTTCCTACACCCATCAATGGTGGCAGCAATTTAAAAAGTTTAGAAAAAGAAGGGTCCTATGATCCTAAAATCCCCAAATGGATTGTCCCTAAATTTGAGGATGGTGGTGACATCACCAAGTGGTTCACAGCCTTTGAGAGGGCTTGTGAAGCCAGAAAAGTGAAGAAAACTCACTGGGGAGCCCTACTTTGGGAACTGTTCTCTGCTAAGTGCAGAGACAGACTTCTGACCCTTAGTGTGGCAGAAGCAGAGTCCTATGAACTCATGAAGGGCACCCTGATCGAGGGATTTGGACTCACTACTGAGGAGTATAGAATTAGATTCAGGGGGGCCTAGAAAACCCAGAGTCAGCCCTGGGTGGAATTTGTAGACTACTCAGTAAAGACACTAGATGGCCGGTTAACTGGAAATAAGGAGCATGACTTTAGTGGACTTTACAATTTATTTATGGAGGAACACATATTAAGTAATTGCATTGATGAAAAGTTGCATCAGTATCTGGTAGACCTAAGTCCAATTTCTCCCCAAGAATTGGGAAAGAAGGCGGACCACTGGGTCAGAACAAGGATAACCAAAACAACCACCGGGGGTGGCCAAAAGAATGGGGTTACAAAGACACCTCACAAACTAAAACTGGGTACCAAGGTAAGAGTTGGGATCCCAACAAGGTATGGTGCCACAACTGTCAAAAGACAGGACACCACACCAAGGACCCTAGCTGTCCTAAAAACAAGGCCCCTAGTCTAGCACCAGGGGTTGCCAGTGTAGCTTTGGAGGGTGGTTTCTCAGATGAGGAAGTCTTCATAGCCTTCAACTGGAACATGGGCCCAAAAGGTGAGTTGGAGATTCCAGGGGGGAGTAGACACTTCCACCACCTACTGGTGAATGGAATTCCAGCCACTGCCCTGAGAGATACCTGTACCACTCACACTGTGGTGCATGTCAGGCTGGTACTCTCAAACCAGTATGTCCCAGGGGAGACAAAGAGAGTAAGGACTATCCCAGGGGAGGTCACAGTCAGGCCTGTGGCTTTAGTGCCCCTAGAAGTAGCTGGGGCCCTTAGTTGGAAAAAGGTGGTTGTCAGTAAAGACCCCCCCCTTGATTGTCTCCTTGAGAATGACCACCCAGAGGTTGGTCTGAGCCAAAGTGAGGTACTGGCCCAGGGCCAGTCTTCACCCAAGGACCCTGAGAGGGCTGCATCTGCAGCTAGTGTAGGTAAGCCCAAAAAGGAAAAGAAAAAAAAAGTGTAGCAAAGGGGGGCAACTGCTAGCCACAGTTCCAGTAGGCCAGGGAGATTCTATCCCAATAAGGGAGAATTCCAAAGTTGGCACTGGTAAAGTCCTCCCTAACCCACAAAAAGACCTGACTAGTCAGGCAACTGTCCAGCCTGAGTTGGTGGCTCCTCAGTTGACAGAACAGAGGGTGGAAGAAGGGAGTTCACTACAAGGAGTAGAGACCCCCCACCCTAACACAGCAGACAGGCAACCAGGACCCCAGGAAACCTGTAAGCTAGCCCTTCACCTACCAGTGAAGAGCTAAGGGTGCGGTTCTGGGCACTAACAGCTGTCAGTGGCCTCTGCTGGGTGTTAGCCTTCATGGCAGCACTGTCCTTGGCATGGTGGCCTAGCCCCCTGTCAAATAGCAAGATAGGCCCCCTGACTCTATTGGTCATGGTGGGGTTACTCAGGCTGTGGGTAACCTCTGTGGGTAAGCTGGGTTTTGCCCTAGCAAAGTTAGAATTTGCAGAGGTAGGCACCTCTGAACCCAAACTAAAAAGATGGGGTAAAGACACTAAAGAGATAGGAAAGGAGCATTGGGAATTAGGTCCTGAAACTGTTGAGGTAGGCCAGCTCCCCAGAGGGACTGACCTGGACAGAAGGATGTAAGGCAGAGTAGGCCCTGCAACTTTCAAACCACTTCCTCTACTCTTCGTCGCCTGAAAGACTAGAAAGACCCTTCCAGGTTTGGCTGAGTCTCCTCGCCTTTGGGCTGGGGGGGCATGTGTAGGAAGCTGGGTTTCTGTTGCAGTAACCCCCCCACTTTTTGCCAGGCTACTGATGCACTTTGACTTGATGTGCCCTGGGTCCCTGCCGATCAGGTTCCCAGGGCCTGTGTTCTTTCCCAAAAACTGTACCTTGTACCCCCAATTGGCACTCTCTGGCCACAGGTCAGCCCCTGGTACATGGTACCACAGGTACCCAGGGCACTGTGACCAGGGAAGGCCTCTAAGGGCTGCAGCACTTATTGTGCCACCCTTAGAGGCCCTGTACCTTTACACTCACGCACTGCCTTTGCAGGCTGCATGTTTTGGTGCAGAACAAAGTGAAGAGTCCACATGGCACACATCCCTGTGTGCCATGCCTACAACCCACTGCCCTGGCATAGATCAGCCACCCCTCTAGCTGGGTGCACTATACCAGTGGTGAGGGTACAGGTCCATTAGCCCTGTACCCCTGCAGTGTCTAAGTCAAATCTAAGACATTGTAAGTGCAGTACTGCCATTAAGAGTATATGGTGCTGGGAGTTTGTCATTACGAACTCCACAGTACCATAATGGCTTTACTGAAAACTGAGAAGTTTGGTATCAAACTTCTCAGCACATTAAACCCACACTGATGCAAGTGTGGGATTTAATGAAAAATGCACTCAGAGGGCATCTTAGAGATGTCCCCTGAAAAACAACCAGCCTCTGGTGGGTTCCCTAACTGGTACACGCCAGCCTGCCACCACAAGACATGTTTCTGGACCCCTGGGGTGGGAGCCTTCGCTCCCTGAGCCCAGAAACAAAGCCTTTCCTGGGCAGAGGTGTTCACACCTCCCCCAGACCAGGAAGAGCCATCTGTGGCAGGGGAGCTTCAAAGGCCTTGCGCCTTTGTAATGCGACCCCCAGTCTCTCCTGCTATCAGGTGCCATCAGGAGCAGGCCCCCTTCCTGTCTCCCCTCCTTTTCCGCGGGAAGACAGGCGGGAAAAATTAGCACAGCCCAGAAGGTGTGCCCACCTCGGCCAACCCCACCCCTCAGGTGAGGGAGGCGAGGTGAAGACCACTCTTCAGTGCCCGCCATCTTGCAGATAACAGGCACTCTCCAATCAGAACTAGGGATTGTGCCCCCTCCCCCACGTGGGGTGAGCACACAAAGGGTGTAGTCACCCTAAGGTCAGTAGCCCATTGGCTACTAACCTCGAGACCCCTAAAACGCCCCTAAATACAGTATTTAGGGGGCAGCCCTGAAGCAAGAAGGCAGATTCCTGCAGCCTATGAAGAAGAAGGACAAAAGAAGACGCCCAGCAGAGGAGACTGCAGAGAACAACTGACTTGGCCCCAGCCCTACCGGCCTGTCTGCAGTTTCCAGAGATCCTGCACCAGAAGTCGCCCGGTTCTGCAGTCAGCGACCTCCAGAACCCTGGGAGGACTGACTGTCTTCAACAAAGACCGGATCTCCTGCGAACAGCAGCCCTGTTCAAAAGAAACAGCCAAGCAAGACTCCGAGCCTGCTGAGGACAAAGAAACCTGATGCCTGGAACCACCACTGCACCCAACGCCTACGGCCCGAGTTCAAGTGGCCCACCGGTCCCAGCGAGGTCTCCCAGCACTCCAGAGTCCGAGTCCACCGTGGGTTGACCCCTCCAGGACTCCCCGACGTCGCCTGCAGCCTCTGCACGGAGACCCCCCCCAACCGCGAGTGGCCCGGTAAGGTAAAATCCGACCTCAAAAGACACCCCTGCATCCAGCCGCCCTGCGCCCTAGAGAAAAGAACCTGAGGTGCACCCATGCCCCCGAGCCCTCCAACTTACCTGCCCAGCTGTTGGTTCCTCCCGGAAGTCTTCCTGGATTGAGCCTGCAGCTAAAAACCAAAACCGAAAATCCCCATTGAAAACAACAGGGCACCCGACTCCAAAAAACAGCTCCCTGCACCCCACCGCCCCTGCGCCGCTGCGGGTGCACTTTGTGTGCTAAACCAGATCCCCCTTTGCTCTGAGCCTAACACCAGGAGCTTGGCTCCCACAACCTTGTGGCCTGCTCGTCAGCAGCCACCAACCGGAGGCCCCCTATCCCCCATTGGTTAACATTGAGCCTTAGCACTCTGCACCCGGCCGCCTTAGTGCCGCTGAGGGTGTAACACAAGTGCATCCTTGACCCTGGGGGACCCCTGAGTCTACCCCCAGAATACCAACTCCCACAACTGGATACTTACCTTTGAACCGATAACCCTATTTTCCTCCATAGGATAACATTGACTGTTTTTCTGTGAAAAGTTTCTAAGTGTGGAGTTGGAAAATGTATAAAAGTCGTTAAAACTGTAACCAAATAACAAAAACGCTTTTACTTACCTGTTTAGAGGAAATGTCCCAGTGCAGTATCCAGGTATACTGTACTGTGTAAGAAAAGTAATCTGTAAAGTAATCTAGTTGACATTCTACTAAAAAGCCAATACAAAGTATATGAACAATATTTCAAAGCATTGCATTACTAGTAGTTCTACTGTAATCAAACCAAAAGTATATATAACTCAATCAATCAATCAGGGAATTGTAAGCGCGCTACTCACCCGTGAGGGTCTCAAGCCGCTGGGGGGGGGGGGCTGCTCCGTTCAGCCGAAGAGCCAGGTCTTGAGCGTCTTCCAGAAGGTGTTCAGGGAGGGTGCGAACCTGATATGTGTCGGTAGCTCGTTCCAGGTTTTGGCTGCAATGTGAGAAAACGATCTTCCGCCTGCTCTGGCTCTGTGGATGCGGGGGGTTTCAGCCAGTGCGAGGTTGGATGAACGCAGGTTTCTTTTGGGTACGTGGAAGTTTATTCTGTCGTTGAGGTTTTTGGGTCCGTTGTTGTGCAGGCATTTGTAGGCGTGGGTGAGGATTTTGAAGGTGACTCTCTTCTCCACCAGGAGCCAGTGGAGTCGCCGCAGGTGTTGGCTGATGTGTTCGCGTCGGGTGATGCCGAGGACGAGTCTGGCCGCGGTGTTCTGTATTGTTTGCAGTTTGCGGAGTAGGGACTTGTTGATGCCGGCGTAGAGTGCGTTGCCATAGTCGAGTTTGCTGGTGATGAGTGCGTGGGTGACTGTCTTCCTCGACTCAGGGGGGATCCATTTGAAGGTCTTCCGGAGGATGCGGAGGGTGTTGAAGCAGCTGGAGGTGACGGCGTTGACCCGTCGGTTCATGGTGAGTGAAGAATCGAGTATGATGCCGAGGTTCTTGGCATGGTCTGAGGGGGTAGGGTGGCTTCCGAGGGCGGGGGACCACCAGGTGTTGTCCCATGCTGAAGGGGTGGTTCCGAGGATGAGGACTTCATTCTTCTCGGCGTTGAGTTTTAGGCAGCTGTTGGTCATCCATACTGCGACTTCTTGCATTCCTCTTTGGAAGTTGAGTTTTGCGGTGGTGGGTTCTTTGGTCAGGGAGAGGATGAGCTGGGTGTGGTCGGAGTAGGATACGATGTTAAGGCCATGTTGTCTGACGATGTCTGCGAGGGGGGCCATGTAGATGTTGAAGAGGGTCGGGCTCAGGGATGACCCCTGTGGGACTCCGCAGGTGATTTCCGTGGGGGCGGAGAGGAAGGGTGGTAGTCTGATCCTTTGGCTTCTTCCGGTGAGGAACGAGCGGATCCAGTCTAGGGCAGTTCCTTGTATGCCGGCGTCGTGTAGTCTAGCGGCTAGTGTGCGGTGAGAGACGGTGTCGAAGGCTGCAGACAGGTTGAGGAGGATGAGGGCTGCGGAGTGGCCTTGGTCCAGGAGGGTGCGGATGTCGTCTGTGGCAGCGAGTAGGGCAGTCTCGTGCTGTGGTTGGCTCGAAATCTGGATTGGGACGGGTCGAGGACGGCGTGCTCTTTGATGAATCGTGTCAGTTCCCTGTTGACTGCTTTCTCTGCCACTTTGGCTGCGAAGGGGAGAAGCGAGATGGGCCGGTAGTTTTTGAGGTCGGTGGGGTCGGCCGTGGGTTTCTTGAGCAGGGGCCTGACTTCGGCGCGCTTCCAGTCGTCTGGGAAGGTGCCTGTTATGAAGGTGGTGTTGATGGTTGATGCAGTTGGGGCGCGATGGTGTCTGCGGCTCTGTGGTAGATGTGCGGGGGGCAGGGGTCGGTGGGGGCCCCTGAGTGGATGCCTTTCATGGCCGCAGCGGTGTCCATGGTCGTTATTGGTGTCCAGTTGGAGATGGTGGGCTGGCTGGTGTCTTGGGGAGGCGGTGGGCTGGCTGAGGTGTCTTGTGGGTGGTCGCCGAAGTTGTCGTAGAGTGTTCTGATCTTGAGGTGGAAGTAGGTTCCGAGCTTGTCGCAGAGGTCTTGGGATGGGGTGATGTCTGTGGCTTTGCTGCTTGGGTTGGTGAATTCCTGAATGACATTGAAGAGTTCCTTGGCGTTGGTGAAGTTGGTGAGGATTTTGTTGTGGATGAAGTTCCTTTTCGTTGTCCTGATTTGGTTGTGGTAGTCCATCATGGCGTCCTTGTAGGTGGAGTAGTTGTCGGTTGACTTGGTGTTCCTCCAGTTCTTTTCCAGGCATCTGCAGGTGCGCCTGGCTTCCTGTAGGTCGGTGGTGAACCAGGCGGCTTTTCTGGGGCGTTGTTTGCCGGGGTTGCGTAGCAGGGCGAGCTCGTCTGCGCAGTTGGAGATCCACGTGTGTAGTCCTCTGGCTGCGGTGTTTGCGTCGGATGCCCAGGTGTGGTTGTGTCGCGAGAGGGTGGGGTTCAGTTGCTCCTTGGTGACCTTGCTCCAGTTCCTACGTGGCGGGCGGGGGGCTGGTTTAGGTGCTTTGGGTGTGTCGACGGTGAAGTGGACGCAGTGGTGGTCGGTCCAGGGTGGCTGTGCAACTGCAATACAAACTGTTTACAAACTGTATTATTACTGCAAAGTACTTATCACTTACCTGTGCCAGGCTTGCTTGTTTCTAGGAAATAAAATACCTAAAAGAATATTTTTATACAAAAGCAATTGGTCTGAAGTTCAGTCTTTGAGTGTGTGATATCATTTGCTGATTGAGTGTGTACAACAAATGCTTAACACTACCCTCTGATAAAGCCTTACTGCTCGCCCACACTACCACAAATAGAGAGTAAGGTGCTATCTACTTTTACCTCTGCCTACCTTTGAGGTTCCACTGGACTCTGTGCACACTATACCTCACTTTGGTATAGTATATACAGAGCCAGCTTCCTACAGGGTAACTACAGTTATCAGACACGCTTCGTCCGACACCCAAGGCAGCATACCAGTCCCAGACATTCTGAAAACTACACACCTCTGAGAGTCCACGATGGTGAGACTTGCATGGGTGCATCTACTTTCTCTAACCCAGAATTCACTGCAAATGTCAAACATTGTCCAAACTCACATATGTTTCTGAAATTTCTGTGAGGGAGAGTTCTGGATTCTGCAGGGATCATCAAAAGTCCTAAAACCCAGCATTTCCACACTTGTCCCAATTTAAATGGTCCTCAACTTGTGTATAGGGATTTATCCCTCACTACAGGAAGGATCCCAAAACCCACTGTAGAAAGATCAATATTTTCCATGTGTTTTTCACTCATTCTTTTGAAAAGGGTAGCTGCAGCATTTGGGTCTGGACTTGGCAGGCACCCATGTAAAGTTATCAACTCAACATTTCTGAAAACTACATCCAGGGTGAAGTTCATGGTGGTGAAACTTGCTTGACTGCAACTACTTTTTCTTACTGAGAATGACTTGCAAACTTAAATGTTTGCAGAAAATCACAAATATTTCTCACATTTCAATGACAGTAAATTTTCTGGATTTTGTGGAGATCACCTAATGTCCTACCACCCAGTGTTTCCATAATTCTCCTGATAAAAAAGGCATTCTACTTCTGTGGGTGGGCCTATTGCCAGAATTGCCCCAAAAATGCAGTGGAAACAGCAAGATTTTTCCTTTGGGACTTTTTTTGAAAAAAACATCATGCATAAAAATAAAACAAATTACATGTTGTAATTTTCAACATCAAGCCTCATATCTGGAGAATAGACAAAATTATATATATACCACCATGAGCTCATAGAAATAGATGTCAATATTTTCAATTCTTGAATTAGTGGTTAAACAAAATGCACAATATGAATATAATTTATATCTATTGTTTGAAGAAACCAATGTTCTGTAATTTTGTGGTCATAATTACTCAAGAATGTTCTACCTTTTGCACTAACTTTCCCCATCCTCCCTTTTTCCGTTTCTGTAACCCCCTACTTTGTGGAGATGGTGTATATATATAATTTTGTTTATCCCTCAGATGTTTGGCTTGATGTTGAAAATTGCAACACGTAATCTGTTATATTTTTTTGTATGATGTTTTTCTCAATAGATGCTATAGTGATACTAAGATTATATCATTTATGTTTTTTACATAACAGCCCTGAAGAAGCGAGACACTCGCAAAACACGTGTTGGCTTGGCTGTCGAATATATGTGTTTAAATGGAGAATTTTGGAAAAATGTTTAACGTGAAGAAGCTTTGGAAATAAAGACTTTATATGGACTTTTATAGTGCTACGTGTGTCCTTCTCAGAACATTAACCAAAGTGGACCATATGGACTCTTCCCTGTAGGGGTAACGGGGATCTGAGAAATAGTGGCGGGCTAATTTTCTATTTTCCCTGTGAAACTCATATAATTTTTTCTCTACATGCTTAAAAAACTGTGCAGAACTTTGTGAGTCAGACTAAACAGAATTAAAACTTTGAACTATCCTGCTGGGCTAGTTACTTACTTTGCTGGCCATCTGGGAGTTTCAAAATTCCGCTTTCAACAATAGACCCATCCTGGTAGGTTAGCCTTCTCCTAGCAGAGGAAGGGTACAGGCGTGATATCTCCATAAGGTGATTAGCTGTTTCTCCCTGGCCAGCACTTGGAGGATGTTTCCACTTGGCACAAAGGGAGCGTTAAACTTCTAATCCCAGTTGCCACGGGGGGGGGTCCTTGAGGATTAGATGAATGAAACCAGACCTGAGTGGTCTCACCTTGGCTCAGAGAGAAGGATTTGTCCAAATGTTAGCATATGGGTTGCCCCTAGAAGTACCATTAAGGGGTGGCATCTTCTATTATGTAGAGACTCCAAACGTCTAGAACTCCCCACCTTCATTTCAAAACCCCTGCACCAGGAAGAACCTTTTAGAAGAAAAGGAGCAATAGCTGATCAACAGACCCACACCATGAATGAATCCCCATCAGGTGTGGAAGGACATTGTGCACCTGTACTTCTTGGACTCTGTCTCCAAAACTAGTGGCACTAGCTCCCCACCTTCCTCAGTGGAGAGTGAACTTGCTTGGGACCAAGAAGAAGGGGGACCCCATGGATTTCTGTGGACTAGTGATTGCTGTGGGTGCCCTGGGAAGAGGCACCTCAGACTCCTTATGGACATATATTTTTTGTTTTCCTCAGTGCAATGACCTAAGTGCAGCTGGTATGCCCAGGAGTGAGTCCTGTGTTCATTGTGCCATTGGAGCTAAGCTGCACCCAACCGAGGAGGTCCATATAGGTCGAAACCAAGGTGGGGTTGCTTGTGTTCCGGTTCAGAAGGGTCCTGGCTTGGCAGTTCGGGCTGGAGTATTCTTATTGGATTTGGAGCAAGGCTGATTTCAATATGGCTGGTTCCTGTCCCAAGCAAAAAACAATGGATTGGAATGTGGGCTCAAGCAATTACCAGTTGCTCAGAATAATTCAAGCATTCCACCCTTTACTTTTTTATTTTCCTCAGTGCAAGGCCCTAAGTGTGATGAGTATGCCCAAATGTGGGTCCCATATACACAGTGCCACTTGAACAAAGCTACACCCCACTGAAGAGACAATGAAGGTTGAAATCTGTCTGGAGTTGCTTGTGTCCCATTTAAGAGGGGACCAGACCTCACAGCTTGTCCGAACTGTTCCTCATTGAGCAGGACTAAGCTTTGCATATGGCTGGCTCCTGTTTGAGGACGGCAAAAAAAGCACAATGAACTGTAATGCAATCCCGAATAATTACCAGGAGCTGAAAATAATTCAAGCCTTCCACCACCTACACCTTTTTATTTTCCTCAGTGTGATGCCCTAAGTGTGACGGATGTGCCAAGACGTCAAACTTTTTGGACTTTTGTTGGACTCAGTGGCGTAACAAAACGTGAGGGGGGCCCCCCTGCAAGATATGCTGAAGGGGCCCATCAAACTCACATCAGTAGGGGCTGAGGGGGCCCCATCCAGTATGGGCAAGCCTGCCCCCCGCACTGCAGGGGCCTTTGTTACGCCCCTGGTTGGACTCTGTCTCCAGAGCTAGAGGCACTAGCTCCCCACCTTCCTCTCAGTGCCAGTAAAGGGTGCACTTGCTGGGTACCGTGAAGGAAGGGGATCCTCTTGGATGTCTGTGAAAGGGAGAAGGCAGTTGTATACTCCCCAACCTTTCACCAAATTTTCCAGACGCCATCACTTGCATAATGAGAGAAGGCGGCAGACAAGACCCCTGTGGTATTTCTGTCTTGTTCTGCTGCCATCTATAGGGACGACCTATATAGGAAATGAACAGGGGAAGGCACTTTCATAACTCCACCTCCTATCTTTTGATTGTGTCCTAAGGAGTAAAGAATTGTTAGTGTAGACCTGAGAAGTGTCACCACCGTTGAAAGGGTTGCCTATCTTTCTTGTGGGCAGACCTGCATTTCTCTTCCCTCCACCACATTTTCCTCCCGTTTTTCTGGTACCAGGGATCCATGTCCCTTGGCTGCTGGGGTGTAAAACTGTGCAGAGGGACCTCAGGGGGAGGCCGTGGGATTGCTGGCCCTCCATGGCGTGCCACAAGACCTGACAATGTTAATGAGATTCGCCTGTCCTTGTGGAATCAGGTGAACTGAAAGGCTTGTTCATGGCAAGTTATACTTTGTAATCACCAGCTGCTGCGGCGCCTGCAGGTAAGATCGGTGAGGCGGGGTGGGGGGGGGGGGGGTTGATTTCAACAGACGACGAGAAAAAATTAATTATTTATTAAACTTTCCCTCGTGGTTGTCTGTCGAAACCCCCCCCCCCACCCGGCCCCACAGCCTCACCGCTCTTACCTGCACGGGCCGCTGCTGATCACAAGCCGCTTTTTCCATCTATGTATCGAGTAGGCCCCCATGAGGGGGCAAGGACAGGACTGTGGGGGCAAAATGGGATCCTGGTAGGTTGCATGTTCTACAGAGCATCCCGACAGGGGCTACGGGAGTTGCAGACAACCTGGGGAAACGGAGAATCTCACCACGGTATGAACATACCTGAGTGTAGTGTCCTGCTGGACACGTTCTAGTGTTCCGCCTGTGTAATACACCCACACTAACACCCACCCATCACCGGTCAGGTGACCCTGCTAATAAAAGGGGCCGGGCGCACGTGCCCTGGGCCAGTTATGCAGTACCCTACTACTGTGTCTGTGTGTGTCATTCATGAAGGAGAAGAGCATGGCATGACGCCACTCCGCGAAGGAAGAAAGGACAGTGGCACAACGCCACAGGGCATACAACAACCACAGGCGTGCAAGAAGGAAAGGAGAAGAGCGACAGGACAGAGGACTCGTGCCAGCACTGGAGAAAGTGGTCATCAGCACAAGCCAGCTACCGGGGTGCAGAGACGTCACTGGAGACAGCTTCGCGGGAGGACCAACCGTAAGCGACTAGCAAGCGCGATCTGCGTCCAGGCCCCACGCTTCGCAGTTCGACCGTCCTCTCACCTGTCACCGGCTGCTTGGCATCGATAGCACCACCCCTAGCAAGTGCACCTGCTGGAAGACAACTGCAAGTGGCCACGAAGTCCCTCCAGTCCTCCTCAATCCACAAGATCACCTCCAGCAAGAGATCTCCGCCTGTTGCCCAACTGAAACAAATATCATCATGTCCATCACCCAGGTGCATCATCACCAAGAACATCAAAGGAGCACCGTACCACCAGAGTGGATTCAACCACTTGAGACAGCTGGAGTTCAACAAGGCATTTCTGGTGCTGTGGGACGCTAGCCACCCAGGAACCCTCTGTGTGCCCCCGTGAACCGGAAGCCTGCCGAAGAAGAGCGTTCTGACCATTGGACCATCCCCCCTTGGGGTTACACGAGGCTCGGCTGTGGCCCTGTTGGGAGTTCCGCAGCAACCCCTCGGCGCGGCCAACAAAAGGCCCGCACAGCCCACGCGGTCACGTGGCAATCCAGGGGCAACAGCCTCAACGGAATACCCGTGAGAGGGGAATCCGGATCAGAGAGATGCCTCGGCGGCAGCTCCACGACAGGTACCGGGAAGCACAGAGGTCACAGATGAAGACTGGGCACCTAAAGACCACCTGAGGAAGGCGTAGAACTTGAGCCCTGATGGCGAGAACACCCAGACTGAGACACCACCCACTGCGGCTACATGAGCGACTTGGCTGTGGTCCTGTTGGCAGTTTCTCAGCAACGCCTTCGCGCGGCCCACACAAAGCCCGCAGTCCACACGTGCAGGTCCCATGGCAGCCCGGCAGGCAGGCCCTCCAGGAAACTCCTGTGAGAGGGGAGTCCAGGCAGGAGAGGCAAGTCTGAAGCTGGTCGGCTATCGGGAACTGGGAAGAACATCAAGTACGTCGCCTTCAAGGAAAGGCCTCATCCACCAAGAGCCTCCTCAATAGCTGTAGGTTTGTCGTCCACCGGAACCTGAGCGCCTGCAAGATCTCCAAAGTGGACTCCACCACCGCTCCAGATGCACTGCTACTTTGAACTCTGTAAATAGACTCCAACACCGCGAGACCAGGCCGGTCTGAACTACATAGCCAAGGTGGACTAAAGCATCCTGACCATACAGTCCAGAGCTCCAGCACTGCCCGGCAGATGGCCTGAAGAGACTCATTGGTGCTGTGCGTTGGTGTTTGTTTTTCTTATAGGTTGGACTTTTGTTTGTTTCTTTTCCATTAAAGTTTGGGAGGGATGTAGTGTCCTGCTGGACACGTTCTAGTGTTCCGCCTGTGTAATACACCCACACTAACACCCACCCATCACAGGCGTCACTGGTCAGGTGACCCTGCTAATAAAAGGGGCCGGGCGCACGTGCCCTGGGCCAGTTATGAAGTACCTTACTACTGTGTCCCTGTGTGTCATTCTTCAGCATGTGGGCCTAGCGCCCACAACACCACACTGAGGTGTGTCAGGGAGCTAAAGCCGAATTCGTCAGAAGGGCACACAAACTTGGCACAGGAGCTTATGCCAAGAGCACAGGTAGGAGGAACAAAGAATGAGAGGCTAGGACTGATGCTGGAAGGCAAAACAACATTAAAATAACATTTCTTCACACCTTGCATCAAATTACAAAGGGCATATTAAAATACACTATTTATTCCTTTTGTGTAAGTGGGGATTGAGGGGCGGAAAGGAATAAAGGAAAGAACAGAATAACATGTTACTTTAACACAGGAGAGAGACCACAACAGATGTCTGCTAAGCCTAGGCTTTGCTATTTCTGGTTTGTGCTGTTCATATACCTCGGTCGGTATTTTTGAACCCAGCACGCTGACACGGTAACAGTTTTTGTTTTCCTGCTTCAGCGGTAATTGTTTGTATTGCTGTGCACGAAAAGGAGCCCTATGGTTTCATCTGAAGACAGCATAATTTGAAAAGCAGTAAATTCATCAAGACTCAGCGTGCTTCCAACACCTCCCTTCGGCCTGCAGGGAATGGTGTAATTATTTCGCAGACCATGTACGCGTTACATAACTTCCCTTACCAAGTGTTGTTATGCAAACACTAGGAAGAAAGTGCACAGGCGATTTGTCAGCGCAGTACTAAGCGGAAGAGGGGCACTGACAAAATGGACGTTTACCGGCGACGCTCCAGTTTTCGAAGGGTGTTGCAGCGTGTTCTGGTTTTGATTAATTGCCGGGTTTGCTGATGTCTAGACTGAAGTGGATGTAATCTATATCCCCGGAGGCACTCCAGCTAATTCCTGGCTAGAGGTTTTGTTTTCCAGTGACGCGAAGAGCGTTCGGATTCTACCACTGGTTATGATGTCGGGGGTGAGCCAGGAAACATCGGGCGGATCACATAACAGTTTTGTGTCAGAGGCATTAGAATGTATTCAGCATAATTCAAATAAGGCAGACGAACAACTAGATACATAACCCGCCTTCTAAATTCCAGGCTTGGCTTCACCTAAGGAATAATGCGGTCCTGGGGAACTCTATTTTTCTTCTGTTCCTCATGACCTCATTTGCCGCAATCAGGAGCAATTAGAAACAGTCTGGGTCCGGTTTTAGGCACTAAATAAATTGCTGAATATTTGCATTAATATTTATAGGTCCTGTCAAAACTCTGGGCCTCTGGAGGCATGCCATCATTGGGATAATTCCCTCTTGGAGATCCAGCCCTGGGGGCCGGATAGGGGAAGAAGGAGGGGTAGGGTCTATGTTGTGATGATGTATTATGGTCAGAGCAAATGCCCTTTATGATGTAACCCTCTTCCTCCCCTTTCATTGGCACACTATGTCACCCCATTCCCAACATTCTGAACTGTCCCTTATTTGTGTAGGGCTGGAATTTCCAGGCAGCCAGCTTTGGTATCGGACATGTCGGGGCTTGTTACAATAAACTTACTTTACTTACCTTGCGGGTCATCATTACAATCTAGGAAGTGTTATTTGGGGGAGATTATAGTAGCAAAAAGAGGTTTGGGCTGAGTCAAAGGAGGGACGGAGGTGGGAAGAGTTTGGCAAGGGCTATTAGAGAGATCATAGTGGTAAAATGAGGTTTGGAATGAGTCAAAAGAAGGATAGAGGAGTGAAAAGTCCAGAAAGTGGTATTTTGGAGAACATAGTAGTAAAATGAGCTTTGGGATGAGTTGAAGGGATAGAGGAGGAAAGCGTCTAGAGAGGGTTATTAGGAGATGACAGTGGTACATGAGGTTTGGGACAAGTTAGAGAGTGGAGGTAGAATATATAATGAAAGACATATCTGATGAGACATAGAGTAGTTTATTGGAGAGAGTTGAAGTTTTTTTTTTTTACCATTTATTTATTTTTTCTACAGTAGTAGTAGAGTAGCACATTTATAGATATTTAACTTAATAGAAATGAACACATGTATATGGAAAATAATAAAGAGCTATAAAGTTGTATTATATAAAGTCCCATATGTACATGTATGGATAAATAGTTAGAAAATCTGAATTTGAAGAATTACTGTACATAAAGCTAATTTCTTATATATAATTAAAAAAAAAATTATGTTTATTTTCTTCTTTTTTGCATTTGTTTATTTATTTATATTTATGCATTTTTATTTTAGATTTTTCCACTATTTCAAAAGTGAAGCACTTATAGATACAATTGTTATGATCATGTTCACACATTGTGATCGATAAAATAAAACAGAGCTCTATAAGCATATAATCAAATAACGTATATACCTTATCACATATTGTGATAGATAAAATAAAATAAAACAGAGACCCATAAGTATATAATCAAATAACTTATATGTGGACTATGCAGAGACCTATCTACGTGTAAAGCATCAAATAATATATATATATATTTTAACCATAAGTACTATATACATTTGTTAAACAGACCTATAGGAATAAGTATTTTTAAACCATAAGTAGTATGATATTTATGCAAAGAAATACACATATCTAACAACATTCATATAATCAAATTATACATGTTTACATACACAGGCATATGCTGTACATGTGTTTTTTGAGTATGGTTATCATGTAGGAAAGAGACAACTCTGGAGTAGTCTTCTGAAGATAAGATAGTTATCTGTGGATCTTTTGTTTGGGGGTAGAGAATTCCATAATTTGGCTGCTTGAACAAAGAAAGATGTACCACCCATGTTTTTTTTCTTGTGTGCTGAGTTTTTAAGGTGAGGTGCAAATCTGGAACGGAGGTTCCTTTGTTGTATGTATTTGACGATTTTATTCCTGATGAAAAGTGGTCCTGTTCCATGTATTGCTTTGTGGGTGATACAAAGCAGCTTGAAGGTGGATCTTCTGGCAACCGGTAACCAATCAAGGCAGGGGAGATGTGAACTGGTGGCTTTACATGTAGGAGTAGTCTGGAGGAAGAGTTCTGAATCCATTGTAGTTTTTTTTATAGTTGATAAGAATGATCCGTGGTAGAGGCCATTGGTATAATCAAGTTTAGACATTACAAGAGAGATAGTAGCTTAGACCTTGTGTGGACATCCTAGGTGGGGGAAGATGCATCACAGAGTTTTCATAGTGATGAAGCTTGATCTTGCTAACTTATCCACTTGGGCATTCATCGATAGCTTGGAGTCCATAGTAATTTCAAGGTTTCTTACTTCCTTGGATACTTTAGGAGGTGGTCCCAGATCGTCAGGCCAGGCGCAGAGTGGGTCATAATTTTTTCAATCACATGTATTTCAGTTTTGGATGCATTACATTTGAGATGGATCCATGACAGCCACTTATCAACAGTTCTGAGGCAACTGAAGATTTTCGAGTTTCCAATGTCTTTGGGGCTTTCCAGTTTAAGAAGTATTCGAGTGTCATCTACATGGTTATAGCATGTGAGCTGAAATTCATTGATCATTGCCGGTAATGACTTCATGTAGATGTTTAAAAGTATGGGTGAGATGATAGAGACTTGAGAGACGCCTTCTTTTGTGAAGTACGGTTCGGATGAGGAAAAGGGAGTATGGATGACATTTGTTCTGTTTTGAAGGTAGGATGTGATCTAATCCAGAGCTGTCCCCTCTATGCCGGCTTCGTAGATTCTTTGGATTAGAGTGTTATAATCAACAGTGTCGAAGGCAGCTGAAAGGTCCAAGAGAAGGAGTGCAGCGATTCCGTTCTGGTCTACTGTGTTTTTACGGCCAGATTCTGTGCACCTTCTTGGATGGAATCCTGTTTGAAAGTCTGAATGTATGGAATTGTCTTCAATGAATCGTGACATCTGGGTGAATTCTGCTCTTTCTATCAGTTTGCCTAGGAAAGGTCCATTTGTTATCGGTCAGTAGTTGGGGTCATGTGGGTCCAGGTTTGTTTTCTTCAATACGGGCATCTGTATGCTTTTTTAAGTCTTTTGGAAAGACTTCTGTAGTTAAAGAATTATTGATGATTGTTCTGACTGGTGTTTTCTGGTAACCTTTTGTGCTTCAAAGACAGAGGTCAAGTGTAAGGCAATATCTTCTGGTAAATGGCTGTTTATTCGTTTTTACATGGAAATTGGTGCTTACTTTTTCTGCCTACAATGTCAGATAATTTTGTAAGGTGAACTATATGACAATATTTTAGAATTCTGTAGTGTGATGGAAACATAGATCTGAATAGTATCAAAAGAAATCAAGACAACTTATTTCCAGAAACCTGATTTCCACACGTTATCATTTGTGCGCTTTTATCAGTAAAACTGTATTTCTGAGCACATTTAACAGCCATGTCAATGGAAAATGTGCAATCTGTAAATGATACTGAGTTACCACTACATGCTTTAGTAACACTTGCAATAATGTTCTCCAAAAAGCACCCAAAACACAGAAATGGCGTGATGCCCTCTTTAAGTGCATAGGGACCTGTCTCCCTAGCACTAGTTATGTTCTCTTACCTACCTACTGCTTGTAACCCTAAGGGGAAAGAAGGCGATTCCAAGAACTGGACGAGGTGGGCTCACTCCCGTAATGTGACATGCTTCATCATAGGCCACCTCGTCCTACCGTGGTGACATAGTACTACCAGTGTGGACTCAACCTCGTGGATTGCTGGCCTGAGGGAGTTCTTAGAAATAATTTTTTTCCTGTGGATAAAATACTTGGATCCAGTTAGTGTCTAAAAAAACCTTATAGTAAAGCACCACCAGCTACATACCACACCCTTCCCACTCTCCTGCGGAATGAGCATTTCTCGTTATGCAATCATTCTTTGTGTAAAGCTTGGTGTAGGAAAGTAGGATCTTCTTTCATGGTTACCCCCACTTTTTGCTGGTGTCAGTATTTTTTTTGACTAGTCTGACTGAGATCCTGCTAATCAGAACCCCAATCACTGTGCTTCCTTCCTAAATTAACATGGTAAGTACTTCTGTACCTCCACAGTTGGCTACTGGTGTACCTCTATAAGTCCCAAGTATATGGTACTAAGGTACCCAGGGCATAGGTACACCAGGGTCTCCCATGGGCTCCAGTATGTATTGTGCCACCCATGAGAGACCACTCAAACTGTAACTACAGGCCTATCATTGCAGCCTTTGTAAGCTGGTGCAAGCACCACTTATGACAGATATAGGTTTTCTTATATCTGAGGTCACTATACTTAAAACCTATAAGTCACCCCTAAGGAAGGCCTTTCAATCCTGAAGGCAGGGTGCTGGGTTATAAGTGTGTGGATGCCCCTGAATGAGCAAGACACCCCAACAAACCCCGGAGTCGATTCTCCAGGCTTTGTAAGTGCAGTCAGCCATTTTGATACATATAGCGGCCATCCGTCATTACGTGATGGCTAACTATATAGTGGCTGTGCCGAACCTGGGCATGTTTGGTATCAAACATGTTGGAATCATACCCCAACACTGTTACTGGTGTTGGAGGTATGATTCCATGCACTGGGGGGCTCCTCCGGGAAGCCCCCAGTACTCCCGGTAACAGCCTTCCAGGTTCAGCCAGCAAGCTAGTGCTGCTGCCGAACCCAGACACAAATCTACCCTCCTGCTGCTGAGCTGAGCTTAAGCAGGGGAAGGTAGAACAATAATTTTCCTGTTACAGGGAGGTGCGACCACCTCCCAGAAGGAACTTAGACGTGCACCTATGCACCCGGCTTCCCTGGTTTAGGTATCCTGGTTCCTGGGGTATCCAGCCTTTTGTCTTCCACGGAGTTTCTTCAGGGTCCAGTGGGAAGGGTCCTTCTTCTTCAAAACTGCAACCTAGACTTTCCTGTTGACTTCTATTGAGTACGCATCTGTGTTTCCCACTCTGCACACAGCCTCCGTGGGGTTCCTGGGTACTTACCTTGGGTGGTTCCTTGTGTCCCCAGCTCCTTTGAGTCTCCTGGTCCAAGTCCCGACTTCAGTCGCAGTTTGCATTCCATTTTTTTAGTATATGGTTTGGTCTCCCCCTGGAGACCACTGTGTATTGTGCTTACTTACCTATTTGCAATTGAAGTATTGTTGTGTATTTTTGTTGATATCTCCGGGTAGGAGATATACCAATGTGTTAGTGAGTGTTGTGTAATAAATACAGATATTTGAGGGCAACAAGAAACAGTCTTGTTGACTGTCCTTTATAATCTATCCAGTACCCAGACTTTCCTTATATTTATTAGGAACAGTGATCCCTCTTTTTGAAATATTTGTATTTCTCGGAGCATGGGCACTAGAACTTTATCAGCTTCTAGTCCCCCTCTCCCTTCTTTGAAACACCATTTTGTGATATGGCCTATTAGCACACAGATTGCATCATAAAATGAGAGACCAGTTGCAAAATGTGGGTGCGTAATTTGCGACTATTTTTTGTGACTAGTCTATTTAAACATCTGGCCCTATGTTTTTATGTTTTCCACTATTTGCCTTGCTTTATAGTGCATAGAAACACATAGAAATCAGTGCCAGGAATGAAAACAAACTAGGCAAGAGGGTGCGAGCCAGTGGCTGTCTGTAGAATTAGGAACAGATCTGTGAAAATAAGTGGTGTATCTGAAAGCATAAGGGTGTAAAGGTTGCTTTTTCCAATCTAACAATTTTTATTGTCTTTATAGACAAACATATGTAAACAGCACCAAAAAAGAACAAACTTGGCAAGAGGTAAGGAGCTGGTATATGTAGTTTTAGGAACAGATTGGTAGAAGTGATGGGCCTGCTTAAAGATATGAGAGAATAAAAAGGCACTTCTTTGCCTTCCCAAATCCCACCTTGGAGGTCAAGTATGTGATGTTGCCATAACTTATTAGCATCTATGAGAGATGTTTATGAAGAGAGCTCACAAGGTAGGAGTCATAGTTACACCTTCGTATTCAGTAAATGCTTCATCATAAAATGGTTAGTTGTGAACAAAATAATTGGTGCCCCTGAGTGCTGTAGATTGATCCTTTTTTATTATTTGTCCTATTCATATTTGAAGTTATTAGTAGAAACTCCCAAAATGTAAAGGGTCAGTAAAGCTAAACGTTCTTGCTTTACTGACACTTAACTGATGTTAGAGTTCACTTTTGTTCTCATTTAAAGCTTGACGGACTCGCAGCAGTCAAACTCCTCCTATTTAAAAGTGAAGGAAGCCAGTGGGGACTCCTTCGCTAAGGTGGAGGAGCGTCGCCCCACTGAACAAAAGGAAAAATAAAATGATAATAACATATAGTTATTATTATTTTAGTTTTCCAATTGCAGTCAGTGGCTCTCGGGCGGGGATGGCCAGAGCAGGGAGAGGAGTGGTTTGCACTCCTTAAGTGCGCATGGCTGTTTGGCTGGCCCTCTCGGGCTGGCCAAACAGTCCTGCGCACTTTGCATCTTCCCCACCAGGCTTCATTACACAGCCTGGTGAGGAACATGCAAAGCCTCCCTGTCCCCGTCTGAACGCCGAACCACGGCGCTCAGACCAATCACAATGATGCATTGCAGGGTTGTGATTGGCTCAGGGGAGCCTGGGAGCCCGGGTGCTTCCTGCTGCCGGTCAGGACTGCAGGAAGAAGGAAGATGATGAGGACGGAGGAGAGGCAGCGGCCGGCTGTTAAAGGTAAGGTTTTTTTTTCTTTTTTCGTCCACCCCCACACCTTTCCCCGCCCCACCACCCGGGTCCGGTAGCAGCCACTACTGAGGGAAGCACCAGGCTTCTGATGAATGGTGCCTCAGTTGGCTCTGCCTTTGATTTACCTGATTGCCTTGGACAATAACTAACAATTTTCTTTGGAGATCAAAGAATATGAAGCATTGGCAAAGCTAATAGTTCTGGCTTTAATGCAAACATAGGGATGCAAAATAGGACTGCGGAATCACTGTTTGCATTCTTTAGCACCTCTTGGCCTTACGTGCAACACCAAGTGAACTCTATGAGTTAAATGTTTTCCTCTACTTCTGTTCTGATCTGCAGATCAGGAGTTTCAATTGCGGTAAGACAGATTGCACTTCCCATTTCAAAGAGACACTTAAAATTATGCGGCGTACTTCAAGTGTACATTTCCATAGACCAATACGGGCTAACCTAATCACTAATCCTTCTACCAACATGTCTTAAACCTCACTTTTGTGCTGCAGCTTCACTATTCAGCCAGTGGCGTAACGAAAGTTTAAGGGGCCCCCCTGCAATGTACACGGAGGGGCCCCGCTCCGGATTTAATCCGGAGCGTGCAGGCCTAAGTACCTTGCTGTGGGGGCCCCCTGCAGTATATTCAAAAAAGCATGCATGCATATCTCTGTACCTTTTACTAGTGGCATTGTACTTAAAAGAAACATACAAATAGATGTATACCTGTTTTTTTATACCTCTACCATCTTCATAGGCATAACACATTTCAGAATACATGTGCAAGTAGAGATATACATCAGTCACTAGACCATAATGGACTTTGAATTATGCGGCCTACTACAGCTGCACCTTTCCACACACTCATACAAACTACCATAATCACTAATCCATCTGCCAATGTACACGTTACTATGCACAAACTATTTCGCACTCTGTGCAACTCCTAAAGAGGGCCAGTGTGTGTCAGCAATGGGGGAATCATGTGGGTGGGTCTTTGTCTGTCACAGTGCCACTTGGACACATTGGGTAACTCAAGTGATGCCCAAATCATTGAGGATAATCAATGCCCTCCAACAGAGCCACAGGGTGTTTATCGAAAGTCTGAGGACAAGCCTGGAGAGGCCATCTTTCCACAACTGTAAATCCCCACTCCAGCTAGCAACACAAAAATAAAGAGGGCGCGGATTTATGAGACTCGCTGAAGTTCTGAACTCGCTGTTCCTTTATGAGGCAGAGGCGCCTCTCGCTCCTTGACAGCCCGCGGAGGCGCTTTCACAAAACAAGATCAAATGGCAACAAAGTGAAGAAAAGAAGCCATTGGGGAATGAAAGTGCTGGAAATGTTAATAAAGGGCCTCTAATCCAGGGGCATTTGTGTACAGTGCTTGGGGGGACTTATGGGAAATAAAAGGCCCATAGAAAACCATTTAAAAATTCAAATAGACTCACCCCCTTCTTTTTTTTAGTTTAGTTGCATGTAAGGTTCAATAGAAGCTAAATGAAATTGCCTGAAAGGACGCCGGGCCATTTTAAATTCTAATTAAGCCTTGGAATAACTAGTTAAGACATTTTTTATGAGCCAGGGTGAATTACAGGTATTAATGATTCCACGGTCCAAGAGTGTTGAAAGGGCGGCTCTCCTGAGGGGGTTTTCACTGTCAATTAAAGCAGAAGGGCATTAACCGGGCACAATAATGTACACTTAGCTAATGGATAGCAGGGCCCCTCTCGGATTCTGTATGATACTGAAGCGAAAGTAACATTAGCAACACATTTCCGAAGAAAATAATGTTCTTATTGAATTATTTCGCAATTAAGGCTGAGATCATTTCCATCGTTTCAGGGAATTCTTTCAAATTAAAAAAAAAACAACCCACACATTCAGAAATAGCGCAGGGCGGGGAATGAGATGTGAGCCTGTCAGCTTGGTAGCGGCAAAGGAAATGAAACCTGTGTCTGGCAGCTTTCCAGATGGCGCTGCCTCGTGGCAAGATGCTAGCTTTCTTTTACATGATATATCCTTCCAGCCTTTCGGTGCATCAGGTTTATTACTAGAATACACAGAAAGGAGAATCACGGTTCTTTGTGCACGAGGTGTGTTTCACAGCTCAATCCTTGATCTAATTCCTAGGAATGTGATGTTTCTTCTCCCAGGTTTGCCACAGTGGTTCTTGCTGGATGAAGCTGAGCGCGTGAACCTGCCAAGAGTCTCTGCACTGATGACGTTAGAACATGGCTGAAATGAGAGGCTGTGCTGTCATCTAGCAACTTGTATAGTGTGCAACAACCATTAGTGTAGTGCCTCCAGATTTTGGAGGAGGAACCTGTCGGATTGGTTGGAGAGGTTTGCGCTTGTAGTATATCCTTAGGGCCTCATTTACAAGGAATTAATGCAGCGCGGTGCCGCAAGCCATTAGGCTGCGCCGCGCTGCGTTAATTCCGAAGCACAGGGATGCGTCATATCTACAACGATATGACGGATCCCTTTGCTCTCCCCTGCGCTGACGCACAATTTGCTGCCATGCGCCGACGCTGGCATCCTTGCACCATAGTGCAAGGGTGCCTGCATTGAGGGGAATGATTGATTATGTGCAGGAAGGTGTCCCTTCCTGCACATAAACAATATGAAATTGAGGGGCAAGATTTACAAGGAAAGTGACTCAGTGCGTGCCACAAGCCATTTGGCTGCGCCATACTGAGTCACTTTCAAAGCACAGGGATGCAACATATTTACAACAATATGTCGCATCTCTGTGCTCCCACCTGCACTGGCGCACAAACTGCTGCCATGCGCCGGCACAGGAACCCTTGCACCATGGCGCAAGGATGCCTGCGTCGTGGGGAGATTGTTTATGTGCAGGAAGGGTTCCCTTCCTGCACATAAACAATCAGAAATGGCGGTTTTCAACTTCTATGTGTGCTGCATTAACACACATAGAACTTGCAAAACGTCATTGGTTTACTGATTGTTTACGTGCAGGAAGGGACACCTTCCTGCACATAAACAATCACCAGAGATGATTTCGTTGTTGTATGTGTGCTGCAGAATGCAGCACGCATAGAAAGAGGAAAAAACCAGGAGAAATGAATACATTTCTCCTCGTTGCGCCTCCCTACGCCTCCCCTGGGGAGGCGTAGCATTCAGACGCATTTCCAGATTTACTATTTCTCGTAAATCTGGAAATGTGTCTGATTCCATGGGTGTTGCGTGGTAACACCCACAGCAACACACATGGAACGCCCCTTTCACGCAAAGTGCTGCGTGCAAAGGGGCCATATTTACAAGAACAAGAAAAGTCACGCAGGGTGGCTTTTCCCGTCCTTGTAAATATGGAGCACTAAAATGCGCCGCCGGACGCACTGGTGGCGCAAAGGGTTTGTAAAACTCCCCCTGCGTTTTTAAACTTCTATGTGTGCTGCTTAATGCAGCACACATAGAAAGTGAAAAACAGCAATTTTTTCAAGGCATTGAAAGCAAGGTGGCTTTACGTGTCCTTGTAAATATTGTGCAGCAGGTTTGCTGCCGGTGCGTCACAAAAAGTGATGCACCAGCGGCGCAAGGGGCTTGTAAATAAGCCCCTTAGTGTGAACACTTTGGTGTGGTGCATGAGATCCTGACATGTGTTCTGATCATGCCATGGCAAACGTGGGGCTGCAGGTTTGTGAGACAGGTTTTAGCAAATCATATAAGACGAATAAAGCTATGAAGAATTGTCACTGTTTGGTAGTTAGAAAAGCTTTTTATTAATGCGACAGAAGTCCTTGCTTTATTGCCCACGCACAACAGCAATACACTGAAGGAAGAAATTCAAGCTCCAACATTCTTAATACACATCCAAACTCACAACCCAATGCCATATTCCATCTTGTGAAGTAATCACACTCAACACTCCATGAAAGTGCAAAAGGCCATTTATTAGAACAGGATTGCAATAATCTCCAACAGTTCAACAACGATTAACTCAAAACATCTTAAACAACATCTTATTATATCCCCACCTCATTCTCTCTTCACACCAACTTTCACCCATCATGTTACTTCACTCTTCCTCACACCTCTTACTCCATGAGGTCTTCCATACCCAGACTCCTTCTCACTTCTTTTCCCCAAGCATCCTTCCATGAAAAACGTCTTTGACGTATCCCTGGGCATCCTGCACACTGTCATCCTTTCCCTATGCACACCCCCTCCCCCGAGGGGTGGGTAGGCCCGCATTTAACTTCCCACCCCCCACTCTACTGCCCTACCACTACCCATGCAACCTGTCCTAATCATGGCATCCTGAGGTCCTTGGAACGAGCCCCGCCAAACACTCCAACCTGCCGGGTGGGTGGCAAAGTGCTACACCTGTCGCGCAAGGGTATTGAGCTGGAGAGAGGCTGCCCCTCTCGCTTGGCTCCTATATATCCCCCAACCTAAATCCTTACCCTGCCCACAACCCACCTATCCTGTCCTGCCTTTGTCATCCCCCTCACAAAAGATCCCATGGGAAAACCCGTCTGCGCCCTTGCTCCCATGGGACCCTCCTTTATAAAATAATGCTATGAATAAAACAGAAAGTACAAAGTAAGGGCCTCATGTAGGGTGGGTGGAGTGAGAGCACTGCTTAAAGCAGAAGATTTCCTGTCCAACCAAACTCGCAATTCCCCCACCCCTCTACTGACGGAGGAACCACTGGGTTACCATTAGTAGAGCCTCAGCTGGTTCTGCCGACGGTAACCCCTGAACCAGAGCTCCATTCTGTCTATCGGGCTATTAAAATTTATTTTAGAGAACACAAACTTCCACATTGGGAGTTTATTTTCTTTAAAACACAAAAGTTTGCCAAGCCGTCACTATGCAAACCTGTGCTGCTGTGAGGGTAACGGCTCTGACTGCAGGTTCCTTTATAGCACATAAGGGTAGACCATCCTTTGCCTCCCTAATGGCCCATGGACTGTATGACAGGATTCAAATGGTCCTCATTTAGAGTTTGGAGGAAATTGAAAATACTCTAACTTCTGGAGCGAACTCTAAATATGGAATAGGATCCACAGGCTAAATTTCCTCCACTTTCGGGAGAATATTGTGGAGGAAATTCAGCCGGGAGATTCCACTCCTTATTTAGAATTTCCTCCAGAAATTGAATGATTTCAGTTTCCTCAAAACACTAAATTCGACCCGAGGTTCTTTAAAAAGAACAATTATTACATTGATGATTTCTTTTTCTTCACTTCACAATCCACTCAGCCTCTATCTTATGGACTCCTTGGGTAACTTCCAAACCTTCCCACTGGAAGGTGTTGTTGCAGTACATAAAGGTACATTCTGTAGGGCTGGACACAGTTTGCGTGAGATAATATTAGTCTCCATGTCTTTAATAAAGTCAGGATTTTATATCCACCAAGCTGTGGAATGTATGGAGTTTATTGCAAGGCTAACAGACTAAATTTATGCAAGTCCAAAGCCTTGCAATCACACATTCAACAGCAGTCACTACTGGACTAAAATAATACATCTTAAACACAGAATAATTCAGGCAGGGGGCAGACTTAAGAATATCCTCCATCCCACCACCCACCAATAACACTTCCGAAACAATAGCTTTCTCCACAGAATGCATAGCAAATATTGAAATATTAACACCAGCCTCCTGCATCACTTCCTTAATCAAGTGAGACAAGGTGAGAGATGATGTAGGTTTGTCTGATTTCTAGAAGGAAATTAATAACTGAGACGTACCTACTCTCTTCAAAGTGCCCATTATTTGCCCATTTTCCTTTACACACCCAACCTGTGTCAATGGCTGGACACTGAGATGACTCCTTTGATTGCTGCTTGGACTGTCGGAGATAAGAGAGGGTCCCTTCTCTAGCCAATTTACTCCATACAAAAACTACTTATGGTAGAGGTTAGTGCCTGCAGGAAGAAACTGACACTGGATGAAAAAGCCTCAAAGGCATAAAAAAATAACCTCTGGAACTAAAGGCACAGTAGTTGAATCAAAGCCAGGAAGATCACTAATGCATCCAGGAGAAGTGAGAATGGTAGCCGAAGAAAAGAGCGCTAATAAGACTGAAGAAAAACACAACAGGAATGGATGTTCAACAACCAGCACCAGAGGCTGTGAAAGGGGGATAAAAATGATAAACGATGGACGATGAAACTGTTGAAAACAGTAGACTTTGACTACATTATGATGCCTGCTTTGGATCTCTTTTTATTGAGCTGTAACAGTAAAAAGGAAGTTCAAACCAGAAAGCAGGAGTCATGTTGGACTGGACAGGGGAAAGACAGAGGCTATTATGCTGCCATCTTCTAGTGGAAATCACTGGAAGATTCTGGAAAATGTTGCAAAGAATATAATTTACAAGTACTCAAAATTTGTTTAACTGTTTTGACACACCCCTTTTTTGTCCATGCTACCACTGGATCATCTTATCCACTCACTGGCTTAAAGTTCATCTGTTATGCAGGCAACACCCAGTTATTGCTTTCCCTTGATAAAGGTCTGGAGGATTCTTCCCATTCTTTTCAAGCCTTTCTTCTCGATGTTGTCAGTAGGGGTAGGCGGAACTCGCGGAGTTTCACTCGGCAGAATTCTGCGGAGTTATATAAAAACTCAGTGAGATTCTGTGGAGTTCTGAGAGTGGGCGGAATTTGGCACGCCACGCTGCTTGTGCTGATTTTTAGTGCCGGAAATTTGTTCCAAGCTGTAAAATCAGCGCAAACGGCGCCAAGCAGCAAGCCAGAGGGCACTGCTTATTTCTGTTGCTTGAGTAGATTTTCTACTCTAGCAGCAGCTTTCTCAACGTGAATGGTAGCGACCTGCCACGACTCCCCGCATTGAGAAATCTCGCCGGGGGGCATTTTAGCGCTCAAGAATTGTGCTAGGAGACATAAAGTCTTGTTTGCGCTCGCCTACTTAAAACTCTGCCATGCAGCGGTTAGCAGAGTTTTTCCGGAACTCTGTGTTTGAAGCGGAATGCGGAGTGAGCAAAACTCCGCGAAGTCCGCCGGTGGGGCAGAACTATTCGCCCACCCCAGCTGTCAGTTGGATGAATTGTAACTCATTAAAATTGAACATCGACAAGTCAGAGTTTCTTATATTTTCCAGCAATAGCTCTGTTAGAGCTCCTCTTTCTCATCTCTGGTCCAAACTACTCGGTCCGGCTCGAACTGCTGTAGCCCATGCCCGAAAACTGGTAAAAATAAAATGGTAGAGTGAATAAATGTGTGTATCTACGACTGATGGTGTTACAATGTTTGACATGAGGTGCTGGAACGTTATTGCTGCTGTTTACCATTTCAGATAATGGAGGGCTATGTTTTCAAACCAGATGGGGAATTTTCTTCAAAGCAAGTGGGAAAAGGCACAAAGCAGAAAAAAGTTGAACATCTGCAGGCTAGTGGACAAGTTGGGTGGGAAAGTTATGTGCAAAACATCAGAAGTTATAGGATTCATGGAGTATAGGATTTTTTTCCTTTGATGTTCTCATGGCAGCACGTGCAAAACTGTTAATTTATTAATTTCCCCTTATTGTTTACACCAAATTTTAGTTTTCATTTGTTTCATTTTCTTCAGGAGCTATATGTGTGGTATTATAAACAATGGCATGATGTCACTGTGGTGACATCACTTCCTTCTAATATTTGTAAGGTTTGAAATCACAGCAAGGACATCACGTAGAATACCACACCTGTTTATTGTAGCACCTGAGAGACCAAGGCCGTGATGCTGATGTGGTGTTCTGTAGTAAGCATCTTGCCTTGGTTCCTGTTGCCAGGCTTTGATGTAGGAATCTAGAATGTGATTCTAGGGAAAAGAATGTTATGTTTTAATGTTTGACAGTTGGATCTTACTGTCTTGTGGGTGAGGTCTCTTGTGGGTGAGGTCTCTTGTGAATGGATGCACAATAAACTAACTGACATCTTAGCCACTTGAAGTCTCCTGTCTGCTGATTTATGCCAAGGGCATCACCACATTTTGGCGACGAGCGAACCTACTGTGTTCTTCCCGAACGAGAGACCTCAACACATCTCATCTTCTGAGAATCCTCCGAATTCCTGCGGCTTGAAGAGTTTCCGTAATTTGCTTCTCAGCGGCAAGCTCTTGCATCGGCTGATCATCTCTACTTTCCTGCGGGTGGCAGGCTCCTGCCATTTGGCTCCCCGGGCAGTGGTATGCCTGTGAGCCCGTGATTCCCGCTGTGCCTTGGAGTCCTGCAGAGCACCTCCACAATTTGGGTTTCATCTGAGCCCCAACGTTAAGGTACTATTCTTGCAGTTTGCGAGTGTGCCTCAATTGCTGCTTTGCGCATGCCCCATTCACAGCGCAGCTTGTCCTTCCCTGACCTGAGGCTTGTTGGACTGAGACATAGTCTGTGGGACGGCTCTCACGAAGCCGCCATTTGGTCTTATCCTGCCTGACCTTGCCAGATCTGTCAAGCAGTGACACATGCGGTGGGGAAACGTCACTAAGCCGCCATTTTGGGAGATGCTGCCTGACCTTGCCTGATCTTCGACGTCAAGTCGTAGCACACGCAGCCACCATTTTGTGACTTTCAATGTTATGAAGCCGCCATTTGAGGAAATACTGCCTGACCTTGCCTGATCTTCCTTGTCAAGCCGTAGCGCACGCAATCATTATCCTGTGACTTTCACTTTATTGTTCACCCGTTTACCTCACAACGAGTGCGTGCCTGGTACAACCACAATCTTTTCAGGCTGGGACCGGTTACGGTAGGAACAATTCAAGGACTGCTTGCAAGCTGTACAGCGCGTACATTCTGTTTACTTTATTTGTGATTTCACCGCTGATGCGCACAGCCTTTTCTTGCCTCTTTGTTTTTATTATATTAACGCTGGATCTTGCAGTTTCCTCCTTATCGAGTGGCTTCTTCTACAGTTTCAGCGCTGATGCGCACAGCTCTTCATTGCATGAACTTTTAATTGCATTTTTTCATTTGTTTTATTGTGCTCAGCCCATTTTATTGCTTCTTCTATTGTATTTTGTGTTGAAAAAAGGGTTGCCAGGATTTACACTTTCTGCTCTCTTGGCTGTTAGTTCATTAGGGATTCTTCAAAACAAATGGGGAAGAAGATCTTCAGCTGGGTATATTTATCTACTCCTTTAAGGGTTATCTGTATATTTGTCAAAATGCAAAATGTGACTGCCGCTCCATTCTTTTTATCCTCTCCAGGGGATCCGTTGATTCCTTGGGTGAAATGGAAGAAAGTATTTGCTAATTATGCAAGAGTGTGTGGCACTTCTTTGAGTGCGGAAAGGAAAGCGTTGTTGTTTATGCATTGTCTAGGTTTGGAGGGACAGGAACTCTTTGAACATCTTCCCGATCTTCCTGACAGTGAGGCTGCAGCTTTAAACGAATATGAAATTTGTATGAGGAAGATGGATATACATTATCTTCCCAAAGTGAGTATGGTCTTGGAGTGTTATCACTTTGGGAAGAGAATCCAAAGGCAGGAAGAATCTGTGGAGCAGTATATTACAATGTTGAGAAAATTAGCTTCCACTTGTGGTTTTGGTGCAACTTTAGATGAGAGGCTGAGGGATCAATTAATGCTGGGATGTTTTATTGACAAAGCAAAGGACAGTTTGTGGCAGAAAGATAACCTTTCACTATAAGAAGTAATCACTAATTTAAAAATGCATGAGCATTCAAAAGCCTGTGTCGACACCATTCGTAAAGAATGTACTAAAGATGGTACTGTAGAAAAGAATGAAAAAGAAGTGGTCAGAGAAGTGAGTAATAAATCCTTTAATAAGTCTGTTAAAAATAGTTCTGACAAGACCATCGTGTCAACCAAAACTTCTAATGTTGGCACGTTCCAAGGCAAATGCTTCAGGTGTGGGAATGCTGGTCATATGGCGAACTTCAAGGACTGTCCGGGGTGGAAAGTCACGTGTTCCAATTGTGGTAAAAAGGATCATTTTTCAAGATGCTGTTAATCTAAAAAAGAACAAAAGAAGGTCAGGGAAGTGGACATTTATGATCAAGATGGTGAGGATGTTGAAATCTGTCAGGTTAAAAATTCAAGTAATGAAGGTCCCTTTGAAGAGGTGTTTATTAATGACCAGTCAGTGAGGATGCTTTTTGATTCTGGTGCTAAGATCACGCTCATTCCCAAAGAATTTTATGACCAGCAACTCCTGGGGAACGTGAAGTTGGTTAAGCCTGACATAAAACCCAGAGGTTATGGAGGAGAAATCATTGATATCTTAGGGTATTTTTGGGGCACTATTGAATCTAAGGGTAGGATTGTCCCTGGGAAAATCTATGTCTCCATGAAAGGGGACTCGTTAATCAGTTGGTTTTACCAGCATGACCTGTATGTTTACTTAGACATCAACCAATCTCCCTCAGTGTGTCTGAAGGAGTTACCTGTGGTTAAGTTGGTGAGTGAAGGGACTGATGCCTGGGTCACAAGATTCCCAGAGGTTAATGAAAAGAAGTTGGGTTGTCTCAAAAATTATGTCCATCACATAAGGCTGAAGTCAGGAGCAGCACCCAAGGTAGCGAAAGTCAGGGGTGTGCCTTTGCTTGTCAAGGACAGTATGAAGAATGAATTGGCCAAAATTGTAAAGAATGGGATAATCCAAGAGGTGAAAGCAACTGAGTGGATTTCTCTTGTTGTCATGGCTCGCAAAGCCAATGGTGAGGCGAGGCTATGTATTGACTTGAGGGAGCTGAATAAAGAGGTGATTGTTGATCATTATCCACTCCCTAACATCACGGAAATGTTAACATCTTTGGGTGGAGCAAAACATTTTTCAACATTGGACCTTTCTTCAGCGTATCATCAGGTCAAGCTCCATCCAGCATCCCAGGACCTCACAACGTTTATAACACCTTTTGGAACTTTTAAGTTTCTCAGGATGCCTTTTGGACACATTTCCGCAGCCTCTGTTTTTCAGAGGGTGATGGAGAAGGTTTTGAAGGGTGTTGATGGAATTAAAGTGTATCAAGACGATATCCTTGTTTATGGGGTTGATCTAAAAGAACATAATGAAAGATTGGCAGTTGTCTTGGAAAATGTCCTTGCTGCTGGTCTCACTCTGAAGGTGGAAAAGTGCAGATTTAATGTTGGAGAAATTGAATACTTGGGTCATTTGATTTCTGGGTCGGGAATCAAGCCTAAACCTTCGTTGGTGGAAGCTATTTCCAATCTAGACTATCCCAAGGATAAAGAAGATTTGGTGAAATTCTTGGGGATGGCGGAATTTTATAACAAGTTTGTTCCCAACTTTGCACAAAAAACTGAAGCCAGGCGTAGTTTGTTAAAAAAGGGATATGAGTTTGTATGGAGTCAAGCTTGTAATGAAGAGTTTGATGGGATCAAGAAATATTTGAATGAAGCTCCTTGTTTAGCAAGTTTTGATCCCACAATAGTTTCTTATCTGATGACTGATGCAAGTTCCAAAGGATTGGGTGCGGTTTTATTGCAAAAGCATGAGGGTACTGAGAAAACCATTTTATTCATTTCTAGACCTTTGAGAGGAGCAGAGTGTAATTACTCAGTGGTGGAGAAAGAGGCGCTCAGAGTTTACTGGGCTATACGTAAGTTAAAAAAAAATTGTGGGGAAAAGCCTTTGAAGTGATCTCTGATCACAAGCCCTTAAAAGGTGTTTTTGGTAAGAAAGTCGTTGTTTTTGTTTCACACAGAATAAGAAAGTGGTTTGTTGCCTTGCAAGAATTTCAATTCAATGTTTCGTACTTGCCTGGGTCTACAAATATTTTGTCCGACTGCCTGTCCAGGCTATGTGGTTCAAATGAAAGTTCTGAATTGTCTGAGGAGTGTGATTTTTTTTCAGGAGAAGAATTTGATGAGGAGGTAAATGTCTGTGTGATTCGTGATGGTTTTAGCTCGGAAGCTGTGTGAAATGAAAGCCTCAATCAAGCCAATATCTTGAAACATGTGATGTCTAAAGTGCAAGATGGTTGGGGAGAGAAACACAATTGTGAGGAGAATCTCAAAGGGTTTTGGAATGTTAAAGATGAATTAACAGTAATGAATGGAATTCTAATGCGTGGAAGTAAATTGGTTGTTCCTGAGAACTTGAGAAATAAACATGCGAGCCATATGGGCATTGCTAAAACTAAGGAGAGGATCAGAGAAGCTTACTGGTGGCCAGCCATGGACATGTATATAGAGAGAATTGTCCGAAATTGTTTCCAATGTGCTTGTAGTGACAAAGTGCTGAAGTGTAGGACTCAGCCTATGGTTATCAGGGAGCAATCCACTGGTCCGTGGGTGGATATTGCCATAAGTTGAAGTCTCAAGATCGCTATGTTTTAGTGTGTCTGGACTTGTTCTCAAGGTGGCCAGAGGTGAAAATTGTCAATTCTGTGGAATCTGAGGCGGTGATTGTTTTTCTAGAGGATCTTTTTGAAAGAGAAGGCTTCCCCTGGTCTATTTTATCTGATAATGGGGTTCAGTTTACTTCTCATGCTCTGGAGAAATGTTTGGAGGAAAGAGATATCAAGCACAAAAAGGCTGCGCTGTATCATCCTGAATGCAATGGTGTTGTGGAGAGGTTTGTAAAAGTTCTGAAGGAAGCCTTGCAATTGGCTGTGGTAACTGGGAATGACTGGGAGGTGACTGTCAAAAAGAAAGTGCGAGAGTATAGGTTTACCCCACATTCTTCTATGGGGGTGGCTCCTTTTAGGTTGTTCAAAGGAAGAGCTGCTATCACTGAGATTATTCCGTTGTGGGTTGCCTCTAGAAGGAAAATTGCTGACAGTACTGTGGAAGGTACAGGGGCATGGAAAGAAAGAGCGATGAAGAGGAGGAAGGAGTTGTTTGATGTGCGAAAAGCTGTAAAGAAAACAGTTGTGGAGGTTGGTGACTGGGTCAGAGTAAAGTTACCAAAGAAGGGTGTGAGTAACTCCAAGTTTGGAAAGCCCTTGAGGATCATTAAGCTGTTTAATAATGTGGTCAAGACCGGTGACCATAAAATATGGAATCTAAATAGGATTGCCAGATGTCTTCCGCAGGAAACTGAAAGAGCAGAGGTTCCTGTGAGTGTTCCTGTGACTCAAGAAATGAGGAGGAAATCAATCCGCATGAGGAGGATTCCTCGTCGTTTACAGGAATGTGTTTGCTAATGTATTTGCTAAATGTTTTTATGTTGTAAGGGGGGGTGATGCGGTGTTCTGTAGTAAGCATCTTGCCTTGGTTCCTGTTGCCAGGCTACGATGTAGGAATCTAGAATGTGATTCTAGGGAAAATAATGTTATGTTTTAATGTTTGACAGTTGGATCTTACTGTCTTGTGGGTGAGGTCTCTTGTGAATGGATGTACAATAAACTAACTGACATCCTACCTACTTGAAGTCTCCTGTCTGCTGATTTATGCCAAGGGCATCACCACAGCAGGCTTTATTACTTATTGTTTGCAGTGGATCTGACCAGCACACAGATTACTGTAATTATTTGTATGCTGGTCTAAGTGAGCATTAACCAAAGCTCCCACCACTGGATTCCTGTTATATATTGAGAGATAATTTATGCAAATCAAAAGCTGTTGACGACAGTGCTGATCTGATTCCTCATAAACATATTTTCTTCAAAGATCACGCCTAGATTTTTTTACCCTCTATGCTTCTGGGATTTGTTGGCCAAAAAGGTCAGGTGGAGAAGAAGGTAATCCTATAAGGATTCTGTAATTTTCTGCCCTAAATCAATAAGCTATGTCTTGTTTGTTTGAACCATCCGACTGTTGACCCCTTCAATGATTCTCTATAAGGCAATTACACATGCATTATCACTGTTAAATCTAAAGTAAACTTGTGTGTCATCGGCATTAGATTGTACAAATAACTTGTCCTGGAAGGGGATCCAGGTATATGTTAAAAAAGGTGGACAAGAGGGAGGTGCCATGTGGGATCTGGCAGAATGAACGGGCTCTCCAGATGTAAAAGTCCCTAACCTCACTCTCTGCACCTGTACGACATAAAGGACCAAATGTATGCTACACTCCCACTAATAGCATCTGTCAATGTACCTATCCCAACCAGACAGATAGAGTTTCCGATGGTTTCAAAAGCTACAGAGAAAACCAAATATGACCAGCAAACAGGCCACTCCTTCATCGACCATCCAAAGAGCATCATCTTAGAACACTAAGGGGCATATTTACAAGCCCCTATCGCCACCACAACGTCACTTTTTTGGACGTTGTGGTGGCGATAGGGGCTTCGCCTTATTTACAAGGCAGCGTTAAGCCACTTAACGTGGTTTAACACTGCCTTGTAAATAAGGCACCCTTTCACGCTATACTTCGCGCGAAAGGGGAAGGCAATGGGTGTTGCGGTGGGCGTTCCACCTCAACACCCATTGATTTTGACGCTGCCCCATATTTACAAGGGTGGCGTTAATATGGAGCAGCCCCAAAATTAAGACCAGGGAAAACCTGGTCTTACCCTGGTGAAATGAGGAGAAATGTTTAATTTCTCCTCGTTTTTGCTGTTTCAATGTGTGCTGTGTTGTGCAGCACACATGGAAACAGCAGAACGCCATTGATTGTTTATGTGCAGGAAGGTGTCCCTGCACATAAACAATCATTTAAAAAAATGACGTTTTGCAACTTCTATGTGTGCTGCATTCAGCAGCACACATAGAAGTTACAAAATGCCATTTAAAGATTGTTTATGTGTGGGAAGGGAGACCTTCCTGCACATAAACAATCTTCCTTCAATGCAGACACCCTTTCACAATGGTGTAAGGGTGCCTGTGTTGGCACTAGGCAACTAAATTTAGTGCCAGTGCAGGGGGAAATGCAGGGCTGCACCATATTGTTGTAAATATGGTGCAGTCCTGCGTTTCAGAAGTGGCAGAGCGTGGCGTTAAGCCAAGAAGGCTAACGCCGCACTCTATCCCTTCCATTATAAATATGCCCCCAAGAGTGCAGTCTCCATCCCATATCTGATATCCTGCTTCAATGGGAAATTGACATTTATGGTTTACTAAACGTTCTCACCACTTTCTTCAAGAATTTGGCTAATACTGGCAGACCAGAAATAGATCTAAGATTTTACAGAATGGTAGACTCCAAGTTGGGTTTGGTCAGAAGGAAAACTCTATCTCTCTTGAGTGAAGCTAGAACAACACTTTGAAAGATGGACAAGTTGTCCTGACTGTAGGCCAGAGGGGAAAATGAGCTTGGATTTTTTTTAGCAGCCATTTTGTGGCAAGATGGTCAGGAGAACCAGTATACTACCGAAATATTGTGATACAAAACTATTGTGGCCAAAATATTGAGTACAGGAATATTGAGAAAGTAAGCACATATAGGTTAGTAGAGGGCCACAGTACTTAACACCACATATATGTACTGTTAGAAATGGAGTTCCTGGGTGGCTAAGGTATTGCCCCAGGCCAAGCAGAACCCACCACTCTAGTCAGGGTGCAACAAATACACACACAAACACACACACAGTAACACAATGAATACACCACAAAAAGTCTTCACACAGGTTTATAAAAATAGGTTCTTATGTTATAAACACGATATCAAAACAACAAGAATCCAATAAGTACTTTTCAAGTTATGACCTTTAAGCATAAAAAGTAAGCACAATGCCAAAACAGCACTCACGATAATAAACTTATTGGCAGTTACGGGAGTCGCGGGAAAGAATGACTCTATCTGTTCAGGAAATGGTTACTTCCTTGTTGTGTCAAGGTTAAAGCAGTGTGAAAAGAGTATCCAATGAAGGCCCTGCACGGATCTCTTTGGACCGGGGTGTGCCGGAAAGCTCAACTGCCCTCGAGAGAGCAGTGTGATTACAAGGATCTTGCAGGTCCAATTTCACAGTACCTCTACTCCGGCCAAGGAATGGGATGTTAACCTTGTGGTTCTTTTAGTATGATGACGGGGCAGACTCAGCGGTCTGATGGCAAAGCATCGCACAGAGGCGGCGATCTCTTTTGGAGTCTGGGCCCCTCCCTCGGGGCTGCAGCGAATGACTGACATCATCCGGGAACTCTGTGTTGACACAGCAACACTAGAGGGCCACTCTAGGAGGGCTTCCCTCGGAGCTGCGGCGAGTTCTACGAGCAGGGCCGACACAGCAAGCCTAACTGGGGCACCACGAAGGTGGGGGTAAATGCAGAGGCAGACATTACTGTCAGCAGGTGATCTCGCTGGAAGAGCAGACATGGCAAACCCAATCAGTGCCGGTGAAGTCTTTTGGCAAAGTCGAGTTCGCGATCAGGCCCTACTGATCTTTGTCAGGTTCAGGCTGCCGGACTCACCTATTTCAGGGTCCCACGGCAGTAGTAGGCTGAAGTCTTTAATGGCCCTGAGACTTCGGGAACAGGGGGCAAGCCAGCAAGCCCTTGGGAAATGCTTTAGGTCAGCACAGCACAAAGGTGGTTACAGCAAGCCAGCACAACAAGGCAGGTAGCAAAGTGGCAGTCCCTCCTTCAACTCAACAAGCAGTAGGCCAACACAGCAGAGCAGTTAGCACAGTGGCTGCCCCTCCTGGCAACACAGCAGTCCTTCTGGCAATGTGCAGATGTACAGCCAGCAGTGTCTGGTTACAGGTCCAAAAAGTGTCTGATTTGAAGGGGTCAGAGCCCCAGTACTTATACTCAAAAGTGCCTTTGATGTGGCAATGATTTTAAAAGAGCTCTCTGAAGTGCACAAGGATCCCTTTCAACCCAGTCCTTTCTGCCAGGCTACCTGTGGGGGGTAAATCAGTGCTTTGTGTGTTGGCAGGACACTACCTATTGAAGTTTAAGTGTCAGCTCCTCCCATTCCTCTCTGCCCAGGAAGACCCATCAGAATGCAGAGGGGCCTCAATATTCTGTGTTTGTGGCTGTCTAGAAGGAATGCAGGAAGTGTAGCTGTCACCCAGCCCAGACGTGTATTGGAGTCAGGCTGCAATGCACCCAGACTTATAAGCACAGAGAAATGTGAAACTCTCTAAAAGTGCCATTTCTAAAACAGCAATGTAAAATCCAACTTCACCAGTAAGGAGATTTAGTCATTACTATTACAAACATATGAAACACGAAAAAGCTACTCCTCTCTGATCAGGAATTACTGCTTAAAAGTGTATAAAGGAATTCCCAATGCTAACTTTATGAGAGGAGTAGGCCTCACAGTAGTTGAAAACGAAATAGGCTGGTTGTCACTACCAGGACATGCAAAACATAAAAGTACATGTCCTACCTTTTACTTACATAGCACCCTGCTATTAGGGCTACCTGCCGCCTTCCTTATGGGTGACTTATATGTAATAAAAGGGGGGTTTAAGGCTTGGTAAGTAGTTTCAAATGCCAAGTCGAAGTGGAAGTAAACTGCACATACTGGCACTGCAGTGGCAGGCCGGGAAACGTCCATTACAATGCAGGCATTACATCGTTATGCCTTTACAACACAACTATTACAACGCATGTGCCATTGCATCGCATGCCATTACATCGCATGTGCCATTACAACGCATGCCATTACAACGCATGCCATTACAACGCATTCTAAGGTAAGTAATGAAGGTAAGTGTTGATTTATTGATATTTAGTTTAAGTGATATTAAAATTAAGTAATATTATTAATAAATTTTTTAAAAGTTATGTAATTTTACCCCCACCACCATCCAGCACTCTCCCTGAGGCAAGCACCTGTTGGAGTAGGAATCAAAAATTGCCCCTACCACCATCCAACACTTTTCCTGAGGAAAACACCTGTCGGAGTAGGAATATTAAATTTGCCCCCACCACCAACCAACACAAAAAAAAATAGAAATTTAAGAAAAAACCAAAGAAAAATATTATGCGTTGTAATAGTATGCGTAGTATTAGTATGCATTGTAATGGAATGCGTTGTAATGGTAGTTTTAATGTATCTCAATGAACATGCGTTGTAATGGTATGCGTTGTAAAAACATGCGATGTAATGGTAGCTGCGTTGTAAAAACTGTGATGTAAAAGTATGCGTTGTAATGGTATGCATTGTAACGTCATACATTCGGCAGGCCTGAGACAGGTTTGAAAGGCTACGTCTGTGGGTGGCACAATCAGTGCTGCTGCCCACTAGTAGCATTTACTTCCAGGCCCTGGGTATATGGTATACCACCTTACAAGGGACTCACAAGTACATTAAATATGTCAAACAGGTATACACCAACTACACACATGTTTAGGGGAGAAACGCATGCACTTTAGTACTGGTTAGCAGTGGTAAAGTTCTCAGAGTCCTAAGGCCAACAAAAAGATGGTCAGAAAAATAGGAGGCTGAAGGCAAAAAAATGGAGGTAAGCCTGCAAAATGGGCCATTTCCAACATGTACCTTGACAATGTTTATATCTTCGTGGTACATGGTTGAGGGATCAAGAATAGAAAAACAATACCTAACTTTATGTATCCGCCTTCACACTATTTTGGTTCTAGATATTTAGGCCACAATATTTTTGTATGTTTTTGTATATCACAATATTTCTGTACTCAATATTCTGACATACACCCTCCATGAGCATATGATATATAGATGAATATTGATAAAGCACTTCTGAGACGCACTGCAATGTGAAGTCTTCATCATTTTGTAGGTTGGGATTGAAGTGAATGAACTGACTGTTCCTTTTAGACCTGATGATTGTAAATGGACTAAAATTTGTCAGAGAAAATCAGAAACATGCACACAGTCTCTTCTCGTATGGTTGGTGTAGATTTTGTGTATGACAGTGCTTTGACATCCACTGCTATGTTTCATCCAATATTTGAGTTACAATGAAGGTCTTATATCCTAACTGGGACAACTAATCACCAGACTAAATATTTCCAGTTTTTTTGTGGGCTCAACTTACCTGTGGTTTACTTTGCCATTCCCCACAATCAATCTCTTAATGGTCCCAGGGCGGTGCAGTCTAACTGGTTAAACCTGTGATTTTGAGGAATTCTGCAATCAAACCTACTATCCCTTCAAATAAATAAGTCTGTAACAGTGGATGTTCGCATCCTGTTGATGCAATTATTGGAAGAAGCAAACCATGTTACTCTACCTCAACTCATTACCTTGATCACTCAGCATCCTAGAATCAATGTTAACAAGATCAGATGTGATAACAGCCCCATCTAGGTTAGAGGCATTGGCCCCCGCTTGACCCTGTATAAGACTGATACATTTTTAGAAATTATAGGTGTTTTTGGTGTGAAACTTTCTTCATCTCTATACTGTATCTTATAAGATCACAATCACCCATACCAAAATGTAACTTTAAACATTCTCCCACAGGGATTGATGGCTAGTACCTCAGTATCAGAAACCACAGAGATGTGCTGTTCCTCGATAGGGAAGTAGAAAGGAGGGTAAAAGCTGTCAGTTTGAAAAGAGCTGATCAACAGGATCGGTGGGATCCGGTTGATCAGACACAATAGCCCTCACACACCCAAAAAGGTGTCATGCTTCATCACCAGGCAGCTCCTCATTGGGGTGGTCCTGCAATGCCCAATGGGCCTCTCGAGGGGCTCTTTGCCGGAGATCTTTAGAATAAGATGCTGTGATGAAGTATGTTAGTGAGGGTATAGTGAGTGTAGATTGGTAAATGAGTGATTAAAAAGACTAAGGGGTACCATGTGTAATTTATTATACGGATCCCCTTGACATGAGTAAAAACAAACAAAATGTAGCTGTCCTGGGAGCTATGATCCTTGACTACTCAAGCAATAATGTGAATTGGGGTCAACATGCTGCTTGCCTTATGTGGTCCAACAGAATCTTAGGCAATTTGTCAGTACCAAATGTAAGACTTAACCTACATCTGATTGGGAATAGAAATGTGTTATTGTAGCTACCCAATCAACAAATCATCTGTATGGTGTCAACTATACCTTCTGCGGTACAGAACAAAATACAGTCCAACCTACAAGAGAAAAGACAGCTTATAGGAGGTATCACCAACATTGGAAGTAGGGTGATACCTACCCTCATTACATAAGCTATCCATTTAGGCCACAGTAAAAAACATGCTGTAGGCAGAATCACGCCTATCAGTGATATGTTCATACATAAAAAGAACAAACACGCAAGCAGGTGAAAAAACACGTGACATCACAAAACACAAACCAAACCCACGCAAGGATTATGGTACATTGGTATATTCCCAAATGAAAGGGGTCTTACCCTATTTGAGTTACATTTTTGTCCCTTAAGTATGGGCAGAGGTTTGCGCTATGCTACAGGAAAAAACTGGTAGAAAGTGCCTCTCAGTTATCTGATAGTGAGTTTAAGAATAAAATGGCTACAAGTTAGTAACTGCCTCTGTACTCACGGAGTTCAACGCGGAAAAGTGACGCTGACCAACCACCTCTGCCGGCCTGGAGGTAATGAGGAAGCCGAAGGGAGAGCTTAAATACCTGTGAGATCAATACATAATGCGGGACAGGTGAGGGGAGCGTGTGGGGCGAGATACATGCCACGTCAGAGAAGTGCCACTAGACTGAGTATTTTATGTTGCCGCCATATTGAGTAGGATGCCGGGACAGCAGTAAAGGCAGTGATTGCGGCATGTGTAGACTGTTACCGGTAGAGCACAGGGATCCATCATATTGTTGTAGATATGACGCATCCCTGTGCTTTAAAAATGACTCAGTGTTGTGCAGCAAAATGGCTTGCGGCACTGCGCTGAGGCACTTACTCGTAAATAAGCCCCATCGTCTTTAGGAGAGGAGATCGAGTGCTCGCACGGCACGGCAGATGTGGATAAGAAAATCTGATGCTCCATTTGATGCAGAACCATTTCAAGTAGTGTCTACAAAGGGACACATGGTGACTGGCCAGTGCCCTGGGAAGTCTTTTGCCAGAGACTCTTCTCACTTTCGGCATTTAACTTGTTGTTCAGCAGATCCTCACATTCAAGGGATGCGTCATATCTACAACAATATGATGGATCCCTGTGCTCTACCCTGCGCTGGTGCACAATTGGCTGCCATGTGCCGACGCAGACACCCTTGCACCATGGTACAAGGGGGCCTACGTTGCGAGGAGATTGTTTTTGTGCCGGAAGGGACACTTTCCTGCACGAAAACAATCACAAGAGGTGTTTTCCTCTTTCTATGTGTGCTGCACACATTGAAGGAGGAAAAAACTGTGAGAAATAAAAACATTTCTCCTCGTTGCGCCTCCCTACACCTCCCCTGGGGAGGCATAGCATTCTGACACTTTCCCAGGTTTACGATTTCTCATAAATCTGGGAAAGTGTCAGGTTCCATGGATGTTGCATGGGAACACCCAAGCAACACCCATGGAACGCCCCTTTCACACAAAGTGCTGCGTGAAAAGGGGCCATATTTACAAGGTCACAAAAAGCCACGCAGGTTGGCTTTACTGTCCATGTAAATATGGGGCAGCAAAATGCGCCGGTGGTGTGTCACAAAAGTGATGCACCGGCGGTGCAAGGTGCTTGTAAGTATGCCCGATGTTCTTTGATTGTCTTCTTTTGTCAGCATATGCTTTCATCTCTTGTTTCTGAACCAAGTCCTGCTCATGAGTTGCATTCTCATTTTTCTCTCTCTGGTTGGTCCACTGAGGTATCTTGGTTGTCATTGCTCTCCCGAACATCAATATTGCAGGACTTTCACCTGTGGTTGAGTGAGGTGTTGAACGATAAGCTCTCAAGGCAGAATTTGACACAGTCTTTAAATCAAGCTTTTCAAGAGTAGCACAATGCACTTCTTTCTTTAGCATACTCACAAAACGCTCAACTAGTCTGTTGGCCTGCGGCCACAGAGGTGTGTTCTTCTGATTCTTTATTCTCAGATGTTCTAAGAAATCGTTAAACTCACGACTGTTAAATGGCATCCATTGCCAGATTTCAACAAGGCTGAAACACCCCATGTTGCAAAGATGTCATCTAGCCTCTCAATAACTCGGTCTTGAGTAGGAGATGAAAGATCCTCAGTTAAGAGGGATCGTGGGTATTCGTCCACAATCACCGTTATGTGATTTCCATTGTCAAGTGGACGGAAAAAGTCAATGGCTACTCTCTCTCAGGCATGCTTCAGGAGTTCTGACATGGTTAAGGTGTGTTGAGTAGCTTAAGTAGAGAGTCAGTTGCACAGATGACATGCCTTTCATTCCTTCTCCACCAGCTCATCTAGATACGGAACCCAGACTCGGCCTCGGAGAGCTCATTTTGTGACAACGATTTCACGATGTCCTTCATGGGGCACTTCAATCATCTTCTGCCTCAGACTCGCCAGAATCAGTATTCTCGACCCACACAATATAGCTCCTTCCTGAGTTATGGACAGTTCATCTTTGACATTCTTGTATTTTTGATATTCACCATCACTGGTGAGAGGTCGAGGGTGCCGGTTCCATGATTGATGCGTGATTATATCTTGCAACTTTAGCATGTTGCTATCATGGCTTGTGGCAATGATAATCTGGGCTAATGAAATAGCAGCTGGTGTGTTTGATTTTCAATGAAATTGATATAGGCTTTAGCTGTTTTGGATGGGGTACCATGACCATGGATAGGCACTCTAGAAAAGTAATCAGCAAGGTTCTGGTTCTTCCCTGGATTATGCACAATGTTATAATTGTACTCTTGTAAACTTAGTCCCCATCGTTCAATGTGAGGAGACATCTTTGGCCTTTGGATTACCAAATATGGTTAGTAAAGCTGATGATCAGTTACCAGCGTAAAAGGCTTTCCATACAGGAAAACATAGAAATGTTAACAAACCCATACCACAGCTAAATTTTCTTTTTTAGGTTGTGAATAAGCACGTTCTGTTTGGGACAATCTCCTACCACTGTGCTGTGCAAGGATGGCACCTAACCCGACTGGGCTAGCGTCGTCAACAAACTCTGTATGAAGCTTCGGATTGAAATACACCATTTCAGTAGCATTCTTGATGGCTTGTTTGATTTTCTCAAAACATTTCTCACATTCATGTGACCAAAGAAATTAAACATTCTTAAATGTCAGCTCTCTCAATGGAGCACTTAAAGTGGCAAAGTCTCGTATATATCTGAAACAGTAGCTAGCCATGCCAAGAAATGAATGCTGATATGGCCAAAGAATTTTAACTTTTTCTTGTGGACCTCACATTTTTCTGCATTCGAAGTCAAACCTGCATCTGCAAGTAAACAACATACTTGTGTGAGAGTTTTATCGTGCTCTTTTTGCCTAGCTCCAAAAATGAATGTGTCATCGCTACAACTGAACGCATTAATGATAGGCTGTATGATACGTCGAATGATGTCTTGAAACAGTTCGCCAGCTGGTGACACACCAAAACGTAATCTTTTGTTTCAAAACAGACCAACATATGTAGAAAAGGTTGCAATGTACCTGCAGTTTTCTTTGACTTCCAACTGATGATATCCTTTATTTAAATCAAGGTGAGAGAAGACCTTTGCTCCATTTAATTGTGTTATCATGCGAGCAATGTGTGGACCTGGATGTCACTCTCGTTCAATTGCCTTGTTTTCCTGACGCATGTCAATGCATATGCATACAGCTCCTTAACTGCCGATTTTGGGATGCTACCACTTTGGGAGAAACCCATGGTGTGGGACCAGTAGATCGCTCTGTGATAACAGGCTTAAGTAACAATTCAATTTGTCTTTCAGCAGCATCTTGTACATGAAAAGCAATTTGTCTATGTGTTTGAGCAACAGGACGGATATCCTCATTTATATGCAGCTTTACTTTCATAGTTGTAAGCTTTCCTAAACCATGAAACAATGAAGGGTATTGACTTACTATTTCATGTTGAGCATTCATGTTGTAGCTTCTGAAAATCAGTCCCATGTCAGCAGATGTGCTGAAACTGAGTAGACATGCTTTTAACACTGTGCCTTGAAGCACATGAATGGGTGCTTGCACCTTTGTTTTCTTGTGTTTCATTGTTGCTATAAATGAACCTTGACTTTTTAAGGACGTCGATGCAGCCCATGTATACACTTTGGTTTTCAATGGCGTAAGTCGCGGTAATGGAGACGATTCATTATATTTCTCCTCAGGCATAATGTTTATCGAAGCCCCACTGTCGATGATAAAAGGTATCAAACAACCATTTATTTTCAGTGTAATCTTTGGAAAATGTTTGAATGACTTTGGTGCTTTAGCATGCCAACTTTTCTTTGACTGACATTTTTCTTCACATGCGGCCAGTCCAACTTGCGCACGCTTTTCTGAAGTAAACATCGAAATGGTGCAGCCATCTTCTTCAATTTCACTTAATACTAATCTAGAAGAACTGCTTGATGATGATTTAGATGACAATTGGCTTCGTTCAGTGTCGATTTGTCTTAACTGATGTCACCGCTTGGCCTTCTGAGCTCGCGTTGAATGTTGCTTCTGGAACGTCTCAAGTCCATTTTGTCTTCACCCTGTGACGCAGTTGCTTTTTCCTTGGTTCTGCAGACCTTCACAAAATGGTTCTCGTTCCCGCAGCCTTTACATATCTGTCCAGTGACTGGATATTTACCTTAATGTGGAAATGAAAATTCACATCTAAAACACGATTTCTTTTTACGTGGATCATCACGTTGTGTTCTTCAGTCTTTGGCTTATTGTAGGAAAGTAGGATCTGCTTTTATGGTTACCCCTACTTTTTGCCTGGTGCTAAGCTGTTATTGACTAGTCTGACTGGGATCCTGCTAATCAGGACCCCAGTCTATCTGCTTTATCCCTTAAATTGTTATGTTCAGTACTTAGGTACATCCCAGATTGGATACTGGGCTACCCTTATCAGCATCGAGTATATGGTACTAAGGTACCCAGGGCATAGGCACCCCAGAGGTCCCCCATGGGCTGAAGCATGTATTATGCCACCCATAGGAGACCATTCAGACTGTAACTACAGGTCTGCCATTGCAGCCTCTGTAAGCTAGGTTTCCTATATCTAGGGTTACTGCACTTAAAACCTATAAGTCACCCCTATAGCAAGTCTTTGCGATCCTGAAGACAGGGTGCTTGGTTCTAAGTGTGAGGGTGCCCCTGCATGACCAGGACACCCCTACAGCCTACGGAGCCCATTCTGGGATGTAAGTGAAGCAGCCATATACCATATAGAGGGGCACCACGTAATTACGCGATTACCATCTCGAAATTGGCTGCAACGAATCCTATCATGTTTGGTATCAAACAAGTTGGAATCATATCCCCACACCGTAAACGGTGTGGGAGGTATGATTCCAAGCAGTGGAAGAGCCCTCTGTTAGGCTCTCAGTGTTCCCGGAGCCAGTCTTCTAGACCCGGACAGCACAACATGGCTGCTGCCGACCAGAGACACGATTCTGCCCTCCTGCTGCTGAGCCAAGCTCGAGCAGGGGAAGGCAGAACAATAGGTATCTTGTCACAGGAAGGTGTGACCACCTCCCAGACAGGATTTAGGTTATTGGGGCCAGGTGGGTGTGCTTGTCAGTGCCACTTAGTCAGCATGAGGGGCACATTTGGTGCCTTCATGCATAGTCCAGTTCAAACCAGCTCTGGGAGCCGTTGGCTCCCGCTCTGGCACGAAACTGGACAAAGGACAAAGGGGAGAGGATGTGGTCCGTCGGCTAGTCTGCCGACTTTGGTGCTGGAAACCAGGGTTCGAGCCTCGGGGTTGCGTCCACATCCTGTGATTCTGGGCAAATCACTTAATCTCCCCGTGCCTGAATGTGTAATGTAAATACGGTGCTCATGTAAAGCGCTCCAATACCTTCGGGTCGAGTTCGCGCTATATAAATATGCAAACAAAAAAGAAGAAAAAAAAAAAAAGGACATGGGAGTAACCCTCCCCTCTGTCCAGACCCTCCCTTGAATCGTCCCAACCCTTTCTTTAGGTTACTTAAGGGCTTACCTGAGTGTAGGTACCTAGATTCGTCATGGTGCAAGATTCAAGTCAGCCACCACTTCTACTTCTACCAACTGGGCACTCTGGACTTCGCTGGACTTCGTTTGGGCTCGACTTCAACTCCCTTCCATTCTGCTGCATCGTCTGTGCCTGTGCACCATACAGGAATCTTCCAAGGCCTGTGGGCATCCAAGACACCTGAAGGAATCTCCCTTGAAGTGAAGGAGTCACTTCCCTGCATCTGCAGGCACTGCAACTAAGCTGACCGGTCTGCTGATCCTGAGCTCCTACGGACTCCGAAAGGTTCTGCAACACAGGTTGTGGTTTCCCACAGCTCTCGAGGCCTGCCCTGCCACCAAGTTTGAGGCCAGTATCCCTCGTGGGAGCCGCAGGAACCGAACCCCGGTGCACCACGTCGACTTGCCATTGCCAAGGCTTGTTGGCTTCTTTCCACCAAGATCTTCGGGCTCCAAGTAGCCCCAACCTCAAGCATCTCCAGTGACCAAAGTCTTTAACCACATCGCATCGTTTGCACTATGGCCTGCATCTTTTGGTGAGCTGCTCAAGGTCCTCTTGCGACTCCAGTGCCTTCGGCCTGTGGGTCCTGTTGAGGGACACCTTTGTTTATTTTGGCCTCCCCTGATTGCTCGGGGCCTGCCCTGACTCCCCTGCTTGTGGTGAGTCCCCTAGAGCTTGCTGGTCCCAACATTGCACCTTCTTGACTTCTACATTGTTTGCAGTTGCCAAGGCTTGTTGATGCTCCCGCTGGACACCGACCCTTCAACTCTCGACATCCGACGTCGGACAACTCGCGCACGGCTTCTGGTCTTCCTCAGCGTCGCCTGGTCCTCACAGCTGCAGAGTCAAGGTCACCGTCAACTCTCCTGCAACTCCCGACATCGGTGGGCTTTCGTCTTCCAGATCTCCTGGTCACTCCTGAGTGACATAGACTCTGTCCCCTCTGCTTGCAGGTACTTCTCATCCTGAATCCACCTTTGGATTCCACCGGACACTTTCTCTTTCTTCAGCAGCAGCACTTTCCTGAAGTCCTCCATTGGGTTCGACGGTGGGTTCCGACACCACTTCACACCTATGCACCCGGCTTCCCAGGTGTAGGTAACGTGGGTACTAGGGTATCCATGGGTGGGGTGGCTCTCCAATCTTCTGTCTTCCACAGGGTTTCTTCAGGGTCCACTGGAAAGGGTCCTTAATCTTTAAATTTCCAACCGTGACTTACACGTAGATTTGTGCGGAGAACTCAGTCGTGTTCCCACACTGCACAGGCTCTCTCTGGGGCTCCTAGTCACTCACCTTGGGTGGTTCCTTGGGTCCCCAGGACTTCTACATCCTCTAGACATTGTCTTGACACGAGTCGTGGTTCTTATACCACTTTCTTAGTATATGGTTTGGTCCCCCTCTGGGGTCCACTGTGTATTTCGTGCGATTTACTTGATTTCTATGCAAAGTATTGTGTGCATTGAGCATATCTCCGGGTAGGAGATATATGTATGTGTTAGAAAGTAAAATATAATAAATACATATTTTTATAAATACCTTGTGTGGTTCTTTTTCACTTACTCTCCACATATAAGATTGGATTCTGGTAAAACAAACTGCTTTACACTCCTTCTGGACTAAGCCTGAAGGCTGCTCTCCACAGCTACCACTTAGAGAGCTTTCTATGGTTGTCTAAGACCTCTTAAATCACCATAAGGGTTGTCTGGACTGGTGCAGGGTGCCTACTTACATAAGTGGACATCATATACCAGGCCAGCTTCTCACACTTATTTTTCACACTCATGACTGATTCATTCCGGGCACCTCCGACCTCCATGGCAGCAGCTTGTCTATCGGCACGCTCTTCAGCTCTGGCAGCCATTAACATGTGCTCCAGACGAAGAGTTTCTCTCAGCAGTCGTCGCCTGAATGAATCTGACAAGCATCCATCAATAACTCTAAGACGTATAGCTTCTTCATCATTACATTAATTGAAGTTACAGTGTTTGATGAGAGTGTTGAACCTCTCCACAAATTCATCAATGGTTTCACCAATTTTCTGTCATTCTTGACTGAAAATGTGTCTTTCATAATCTACATTGGGCATTGGATTGAACTTGCGATTCAAATTTTCTTTAATCTGATTGTATGTGATTTCATCGTAAGGTCATGGTATTTTCTTTATGACTTCTTTTACACTATCACCAGCAAGGTTTTTGAGGTATTTGATAATCTTTTTGTTATCAGTCTCTTCAAGTGCATCAATGAAATCTTCAAATGTCTCTATCCAAACAAACCATCTATTGCTAATATTTTACATTTTAGTAGTATCAAAAGTCGGTGGTGGTTTCAGAAAGGTGGCAGCATTGTAGCTATTTATGGGAGCAGCTAACATTGAGGGTGGAGCACTGTCAGAGTTTTTCGGCTGTCCAATAGGACCTGCGCCATCTGCACTATCGCTGAGGCCCTGCAATGGATCGGCTTCGGGATCGTCCTGGACAGTCCGTGATATGGTCACCTTCTTTGGCTCTTTCTGGAGACCTCTGGAGTTGTTCTTGGTAGCTTTGGTGGTGTGCCACTTCAGGTAGTGGACAGCTCAGTAAGCTCAAATGTCATGCTTTTTCTTTGGTCTCCTCACCTGGTGCTGAGCTCATAGAGCTCCACTTATCTGGTACGTGTAATGACAATGCGCTTTCTTGTCAATTGTTTTGTCAGTCAAAGCTCTAGGTATTTGACTACTGCAGTCTTTAGCGCGTCTTTTCTGTAACTGTACGTATCCGCCTTTGACAGCAGTGCTCCGTATAACGTATGACTTTATGTTGCATGGCAGCGTGGTACCTTTATGTATGACTTGTCCAGCAGGTTCTCAGCCAGTGAAGTGTAGATTCTGCAATGCTTTTGTTATCTTCAACTGCTTCACAATAGCTGGAGCTGCGCTTTGACTCTACATGCATTAAGCATTAATTCCGTACTTCGACGATGGCACACATGGCATGCACGAGCAGTTTGCTTGGACCATGACAAACTCTCTGGGAGAGCTCTGTTGATTTTTGGGTTGCTTTTCCCGTATCACGTCACCATTTGTAGCGTCTTTCCCAGCCTGGGTACCCCCAAATGGCTACGCCACACACGGGGCTTAGTATTACACATCTTTATTCTTCTGCCTGCAACTGCGAACTCCACATTCTAAATCAACCTTCATTGCATTCCCCTCTAACACCTATGTCATTGCTCGACGGAGTCCAACAGGAGCCAAAAGGGTTCCGTCATTGCTAACTCACAAGACACTACACCTCCTTATTTTCCTAGTACCTCAGTATGCCCAGTTTTCAAGAGCGACTGTTCCAGAGAAGTTGGAATCTCAGGGAGTAATTCCTTATTTTTAAAATACTGATCTGAGGATTTTATGTTTTCAGTTCCTCTTTGAGACCATTATCACCCAGGCATTCCTCATATCTATATTGAAAAATAACCTTCACCTCCTAAACAACAATGAAGCTTTAAAGTAGACAAAAACCCACCAAGCAGCTTCCACCTGAACACGTGTCAGCAGTGTGTTTGTCGCGCTTAGTGAATTAAAGCATTGATGATTTCTCTGCTTTGCAGTGCAAATTTAATAGGTGGGGTAGTGATCACAGAGGGCAGGACAGCGATCAGGTAATGAGGTCGCAACAGGGGCAGAGACAAGGGAGCATATGTACAAGGGCATTGTGCCACCGGAGCATCACTTTTTGCGACACTCTGGTGGTGCAATGCCCTGCTCCAAATTTACAATGTGGTGCTATGCCACTTTGCATGGTTTAACGCCGCACTGTAAATATCGTACCCTTTCACGCAGTTTTCCGCATGAAAGGGGTGTGTAATGGGTGTTGCTGTGGGCTTTTTGACGCTGCCCCAGATTTACAAGGACGTGTAAATTTGAGGCAGCGCCAAACACAAATGCATTGAAAAGCAGGTGTTAGAGTTGCGCAACGAGGGGAAATACTTTTATTTCTCCTCTTTTTTTGCTCTTTCTATGTATGTTGCATTTTGCAACACACATAGAAGGAGCAAATTGCCATTAATGATTGTTTATGTGCAGGAAGGTATTCCTTCCTGCACATAAAAAATCATCCCTGCAACGCAGGCACCCTTGCACCATGGCGCAAGGGTGTCTGCATTGGCGCTAGGCAACATTTTTTAGCGTCGGCGCTCGGGAAAACACAGGGGTGCACCGTATTCTTGTGAATACGGTGCATCCTTGCATTTTTTGAATGATGCAGCACAGTGCTGCTAAATTGCTTGCAGCGCCGCGCTGGGTCATTTCTTTGTAAATAGACCCCAAGGTTTGATAAAGCTCCATCCTGTGCAACACAAGTTTCTCAGGGAGCCTTCTCCTTCGCCCTCAGCCCCATTAAAATGCAACTGGAGGTAATTCAGTCATCAAATTTCCAATAAAGTGCACTGTGCCACCTGTTAGCAAAGCGTTTCTTTTTCATTGTATGTAAATGTATCCTGTGAGATTATTCTGAAAGTATTCCATGGTTCTCGCTCTCAAGGACCAATGCTATTCACTCCTGGACCAGTGCTTTATTTGAGCCAATGTTTGCAGATGTAGGGGACTTGGACTTATTTTTAATCATCAGACTTTGATCCAGAACAAGAAAACGAAAAGTGGAAGAGATAGACAGAACAACAGTGGGAAATAGAGAAATCAGGGAGGAAAAAAGAACCTGCAAGAGTGAGAGAAAGGGACAGGGAGGGTATGTTGGTGGAACAAAGGCATGAGGTGAAAATCAAGACTAAACAGCCTCGGGTATGCAGCACCCCCAACATTTGCCAGCTGAGCTGGAGGGCTTTGACACAAATGTAGGCCCCAGCACTTATTCTTTGACAAATTAAGCATTGTGGTCTACCCCAGCAAAGTTGATACCGTGCCACAGTGACCTTTGTATGTAGTGAAATTCAGTGTCAGGCAGTCTTTCCTCAAGCAGGCATAGACTGGTTTTGGATACGTGTAAATGAGGTGTTATTCATGACAGACTTTGCAATCTCTGTACTTTGTCGCCTATGTTTAAGCAGCTCAATGCATTTCCAAAGATAAATCCCTTTCACTACCCTACAGGAGGTGCAGTGATTGGCCCCACAGGAGACAGTGACAGATGCTCCTTTCCCAGTGTAAACTGTTGCATCCTGCTCTGGATTTAGGCAAACAGGGCGGGAGGGATGTATACACATTAGCTGTCTAGACCAGATTAGAGGGTATTGATTCTGTTCAAAGCCACTGTCTGGAAAATGTGATGATTAAAGGCGAGAGACAGAAGTTTGAAGCTGCAAAATGAACTCGTGCTAAATGCAATGCACACGGCTAGTGATATCTGTCCCTGTGCTTTGGAAAAGGAAATTCACTCATTCAAACAGAAAACATGTGTTTTGAAGGCTCTGCATTACACATAAAAGATGAGGCTTTTTTACAAAAAGTGAATTTTTTTTGGTCGTTCATTTTCTGTGTTGATTTTCAGCAGTTGACGCAATGCTTGGTAGGTGGCAAGCACCACCATCATCGGCTCTGTCATGAGAGCCTGTGGGTATCAATATCGGTGTCAGTAATATGCAGTAGCCTCCTCCTTCCACCCTACACATGTTTCATAAGAGTTTCAGATAGATTTCCATCAACACCAGGGAAACTGGTGACCCAAGCCCTCGTCACCAGCCGCACCAGCCGACTGGACTACGGAAACGCTCTCTACCCTAGAACAACCTCCCATCTCCTCAGACGACTACAGATTATACAGAACGCCTCAGCCAGACTCATCCTCGACCTCCCCAAATAGACCAGTGTCACCCCCCCCCCCCACCTCAGAAGCCTCCACTGGCTCCCAATCCAGAAGAGATGCCAGTTCAATCTGCTGAACCACGCGTACGTGGCCCTCCACAACACCGCACCCTCCTACATCAACCACCGTCTGACCTTTCACCAGCCGACCAGACAACTCCGACGCCCCCGCCCTCACCCTCAAACACGTCCCCCGCATAAGGCAGAGCCGCAGCGGAGGACGTTCTTTCTCCTACCCTGCCGCCAAGTCATGGAATGGCCAACCACTCCACCTCCGAACCTCCCTCTCACTCCCTGATCTCAGGAAGGGACTCAAGACCTGGCTCTTCGACTAAGGCTCTCCATCCCTCAGCGCCTGGATACCCCCTGGGGTGATAAGCCGCGCTATACAAATGCTGATTGATTGATTAATTGACTGGGATGTAAAATTAGTGGGGGATTATGAGTCATCCCCTGGAGCCTGCTTAGGGAATGGGAATAACATGCATATAGCAATGTCACCGCAACAATTTATTTCCATGTGATTCTGTAATTTTTGGCCTTTTTCTGGGAAGAAATTCCTTCAGGTCTGACATGGAAGATTTGCCCAATGAAACACTTGCAGTAAAACCATATGCTAAATACCACATTACCTATAATACAGATTTGGGTGAAAGCTCTTGTTTCCTCCCAAATAAGTTTATGGAGGCAACCTAGAATATACCGCCCATGCTGGATTAGAAACCATAATCTGTCCTGGCAAAAATTTTCAAACCAGCCCCACACTGCAGGAGGACGTGACTAGAATCGGATATGGTGGCATAGTTGGGATGTGGGCAGCTGGTCCAGCTCTGAAACCAGCCACGAGGCCTGCAGCCCATCAGGAAAATACAGAGTGACAGACATTTGTATTAGCGCCTCTGAGCCTCCAGTGTGTGGTTCTGAACAACATAGAGAAAGCACAGAAATATACCGATTTGTTTTTACAAAGGAAGCTTATGTTCTTATGTATAGTAGGCCAATTAAAAACACATATGACCTCACCAAGACTATGATGAGATGATGTCCAGATTACATAATTACCCCCAAAGTGAATACTCATGATGAATGTAAGTATGTTAGCACTTGAAGCTGATCAATGCCCTTGCAGGACACGTCATCACAGTATTGGAAATAATGCTGAGCATAGCTTTGTTTTCTGAAATGGAGTCATTGATAATATTATGAGAAGCAGAAGATGAGGAAGGCCCCGCAGGTCTTCCTCGGCGTTTTGTTTTGGTTCTTAAGTTGGCACGGTAAAAAGTATGAGCAGGAAAGGTGATAATAATGGTACTAGGGATATGAGGTGGAGGTGTTTATAGATGTGACGTGATCACAACAATGCCTCGACCAATGAGTTGCGAGGACCACAAGCCTCAAACGTTAAAAAGGCCGTTTGCTTTGTTGTGCAGTGAATTAGCACTATGGGTTTCAGATCACCCTCATGCCCTCACCTTTATATTCCATTATCAGGGGCGTAGCTTGGTCAGAAAGATGGGGGGGGGGAGAGCTTCAGATTTTACAAGCATCAGGCTGACAAATAATGTTAAATACATTATAGGAGGGCAGGGCGCACAAGAGGGGCTTAAGGGGCAGAGAAAGGGAGAGGAATGTAGATTGGTAGGGGTATTAAGTGAGGGAGAACATAGTAAATTTTTTTTTTTAACACAAACTTTATTGGGTTGTTCAGCAAATATAATACACTTGTTCAGTCCATCATACATTTTGTTGTTAATAATAAGTATTAGGTGGGGCCAAAGTGCCGCCCTATATTGACATATAATCATAGCTGCTAAGTGAAGTGTACAGACCTTATACAATTTTGAACCTCGACATATCAAGAATTTATGCATATTTCGTTGTGCAATAACAACCCATGTCATGTGTCTGAGGTGTAGAATGCTTAATACCCGGAATACCACCCCTACTCCAACCCACCCCCCTACTCCAACCCCACAACAATAAAAACAATTGCCGCCACAATAAAACTACATCTAAGCCTGGTGTAAAGTGCCAGGTGAGAATTACATCCGATATTGCTAAGGAGGACATGCGAGAGGAGACCAAAGGGGAATCAGGGGCAAGGGAGAAGAGAAAAAGAAGGGGGGGAAAAGCAACCCTCTTAAAAGGCATTCTCCAGAACCCTAGCCACTGTGCGGGGAGGATCAAATAGCTACGATACCTACAGCTTATATACTCTGAGAGCCCTCCGAGGCCTCATCTGTGTCTGCCCTAAAAAGCTCTATTAGGTGCGCCCATTCTAAGGATATTGGACGTTTCCTTAGCCCCCTATATTCTTCCCGCTGCAGCGCCTCCCTCTCTGCCGTGGCCCAACGGAGGACTTCCTCCCTCCGTTTACCCGCCCGCGGTGGTGTATGGGATTTCCAGCGTTGTGTAATCAATCGCTTTGCGATCATCAGGGCTGGGCCCACAAAGCGATGAAGCACTTTGGATTTCTTGGGGAGCGGAAAAAGGCCCAGGAGGCAGGCCTCTATGTTATCCCAAGGCGCCCGCTCTGTCAATGTAGCCAGATCCAGAGTAACCTCCATCCAATACCCACGCAACACCGGGCAGGACCACATCATATGGATAAAGTCCACATCTTGAGTAGGACAACGTGGGCAATTCGAAGAGGCAGTGGTGTACATTCTCTGCAGTGCCTTTGGGGTGAGGTAGGCCTGATGTAAAATAAATAATTGTATTACTTTCAATCGGCAATAGCGGGAGACTTTTCTAGGATGTTCTACCATTAGGGCCCATTCCCTGTCGTCTAAGTCCCGCGATATTACTGTTTCCCATTTTTGTCTGAGGGGCATTAATGGAACATGTAGATGTTCCCTTAGTCCTCGATACAGCCAACGAACAAGATGACGGCCGTGACCCATTATGTGAATGGACTTCAGCAGTTGAAAGGTGGGAGGTTCTCTCTGATCCACCAACCAGTATTACCGGACGAAATGTGTGATTGCCGCATGTGTAAGAAAAAGGGTGTCTGGTACTGCATTAGTGCGTACAAACTCGTCGTGGGGCATCAGGTTTCCATCTAAGAAGAAGTCACCGACTGTTGCGATCCCTAGCTGTGCCCAACCCTGTATCTGTATCTTAGTTATTATTCCTCGTTTAGTGGGTAAGCCACAGAGTGGGACATTCGGGGGGTATGGGAAAGGCATTTTCGCATATTTGTGAGCTTGCTTCCAATAGTGTAGTGCTATGTGTAGGAGAAAGGGAGGATGCCGCAGCTTATCCGCTCCCGGACACAGTAATGTTTGTAACGTGCCACGTCGTAGGCGGTCGGGAGAGTACGCTATCTCAAATAAATTATGGCCTGCCAGCCAATATGCCATCCACTGCAATTGCCCAACTATGCAGTATGCTTTAAAATCAGGTGCTCCCATCCCACCCACTGTGCTGGGAAGTTACATCTTGGCCAACGCTAATCTGTGTCTGCCAGAACCCCAAATCAAGGAGGTTAAGAGGGCATCTAGTGTTTTAAAAATCCATGCCAGGAGGATAACCGGGCGGTTGAAAAAATAATAGAGGAGCCGAGGCAGCATTACCATTTTGGACACCGCGACACGGCCTGCCATTGTCAGCGGCAGAGTATTCCAAAAGGAGATTTGGGAGCGAAGAGAGTTAATAGTCCGGACCACGTTCCCAGCTATTGTGTCAGCAGCCGTTCTATAGATATAGATTCCTAAATATTTAAATGTAACGGGTTCCACCCTAAACTGCAACCGGCCGAACATTAAATAGGGGTTGGCATACGTATTATTGAAAGAATAGGCTATAGACTTAGAGGCATTAAGGCATAACCCGGACAATTTCTCCGAACTGTGAAAACACGTCCGCTATCGTATGCATACTTGTATGCAAGTCTCGAAAATACAATAACATGTCATCTGCATAGAGTGACACAGAGTGGATTGTGCCATCCATGGAAATGCCATATGGGACCATAGTCTGCCGCAGACATTGGGCAAGAGGTTTGAGCGCAAGGACGAACAGAAAGGTGATAAGGGATAACCCTGACGTGTCCCGCGATAAATAAAATACGCTGGTGATATAATCGAACCCGTTTTTGCATGGGCTGTGGGGTTAGTGTAGAGCAACTTGATCCAATTACAGTATGCCAGAGGCAGCCCGAACTTGGACAGGACAGCCAACATATAAGGCCAGCTCAGAGTATCGAAAGCTTGGCGTATATCCAAGGATAAACAGCCAGCATGCGGAGCATTGACCGCGGCTGCATGCAGGATAGCATGGAACCGGCGAATATTTAGAGAGGTGCTGCGTTTGGGTACAAACCCACACTGATCTACGTGTATGAGCTGAGGGAGCATGGATACTAGCCGAGATGCCAGGAGTTTACTGAGTATCTTATACTCCGTATTAAGGATTGAGAGGGGCCTGTAGGATGTGAGCTCGAGAGGAGCCTTGTCAGGTTTCAACAAGGAAGTAACCAATGCCTCTCTAGTTGTGGGGGGTAACATACCTTCAGCTAGGGAGGTAGTGTAAAGCTGCAGGAATTTAGGGATCAGTGTTGTGGCGAAGGTCGAGTAAGATTCAATAGGTAGCCCATCAGAGCCCGGAACTTTGTTACGAGCTAGTGACTTGATCGCCATACGAATCTCTGCTGTTGTAATCGGGGCCGCCAATGTCCGGGCATCAGAGTCGGAAATAACTGGGAGGTCTATCTTCGCAAGGAAACGCGTGATAGCGTCTGTCATGTCGGGCTGGAGATCAGCATATAGGGTGGTATAGTAGTTTTGGAATGTGGAGTTTATTTCAGCCTGGGTGGTGACTAGCGTGTGTTGGGTGGTATTGAGTGCCAATATGGGAGTGGGGGTTGTTGGAGGCGCAATTAATTTTGCTAATAAGGTGCCGGCACGGTCCGCCTCAGAATGTGTGCGTAGCGTGTATGCATTAAAGTCAATCACTTGCAGACGTTCTAGCAGCTCTGCATACCGAATCCTAGCTGACTGCAAGCGTGTCAAACCATCTTCGCTCTCCTGAGCCGCCCTCTCCTGTGCCTGCAACTCCCCCTCCAGCTCTGTGAGGTCCCTAACCGTTTCCTGTCTAAATCCCACTAAGGAGCTCAATGAGACACCTCGGATCGTCACCTTAAAGGCTTCCCATTCCAGGGAGCGAGTTGTAGCTGTACCCTCATTAAGTGTGAAGTATGTAGTTATGGCCGTATCTAATGTGTCTCGGTATACCTGGTCTTCCAAATGCATGGGTTGCATTTGCCAAGTCGGGATAGGTGTGGGAAGACGCCCCCATTGGATTGTTAATTCTATGGGATTGTGATCTGAGATTGTCTTGCCTAAATAAGAACAGTGTGAAACCGACAATAACAGCCCAGGCGAGCATAGAAAATAATCCAGGCGGGTGTGCAGCTTGTGGGGGTAGGAATAGAAGGAATATTCACGCATGTTGGCATGCGGGGACCTCCAAATATCTACTAGAGTCCATCCCCGGGCCCAACGTGTCAGCGCAGCAGCTTGGGAGCGCGCAGCAGTGTTCGACAAGGGAGGGTGGGAACGGTCCATGCATACATCAAACACCCCATTCAGATCCCCTCCTAATAACCATGAATAGTGTGACCAGTCCGAAAGTGCCAGGGAGAGCCGGGCCAGAAAGGCATCTTGATCTACATTGGGTGCATAAAGGGACCCTAACACCACTTGTGCACCATCTAAAGTTCCCCTTAGGAGCACATACCGCCCTTGATCATCAATCCTACTCTCAGTGAGGGAGAAGGGGATTCCCGCCCGTACCCATATTGCAGTCCCTCTAGAAAAGGCGGAATATGCTGTGGCATAAAATTGGCCCCTCCAACGCCGCTGCAGGTTTGTAGTTTCAGAGGGCAGTAGGTGCGCTTCCTGCAAATAAACTATTTGGGCCTTGCGGCGGTGTAATTGTGCTGCTATGCGATGGCGCTTGTGAATCGTACCCATGCCCCTGACATTCCAGGATATGATAGTATAGGATTCGGGAACAGTCATCATCAGGGCACTGTGGTGGAACCCCCCCACTCCCCCCCACCCATCCCCCCACACTCTCCCCCCCCACCCATCCCCCCACACATCGGATCAAGCGGCAAAAATACAAACAACACAACTATAACCCAATGCTGGGTCCAACGATCTAACTTCGCTCGACCAAACTGAATAATAAAAATAAACATTGTTCACATCAACTTGTTGCAGTCGCCTACGGGGGAGGTTGCTGTTAGTACTGCTACTTAGGAAAGAACAAGTAGAATACCTGGAATCGCCCAAGACAGGCCGGCCAGGGGACATAGCACGTCGTCCCTGATCAAACATACAAACATCGTGATATTAACTTACAGACAGTTGTATATGTTGGTACATACCACTACGAAATTCAAGGTATAATCCACTCAACAAGTTTGTAGTGCGCAGGCACCCTATGTAGAAATAGTATTGTATGAGTCCCTTAGACCAGTCATTCCAATGGGTCATTACTCAGGTGTGTAGACGCTGAGGGAAACAGTGCCACACTGCAAGTTGATTCAGAATCGGAGTGGGCCTCAACTGAAGGACTTGTGCTGATAGGTGGACGAGTAGTACGGAATGCCGTTACAGTTCGAAGAGCCTCATGTCTACCCTCCAACACCTGTTGTTGCGGCGGGGGACTGGTGCCTGTACTCTGTGTAATGAGACCCTTTCTATGCCGCCGGGGAGCACGCTGCGATTTCGGTTGTGTTGAGTCCATTCGTCGTGTGGGTAGAACATCCGGGAAGGTTCTGTCCAGCCAGTCCCAAGCATCGTTGGGTGTGTCAAAGAAAAGCGAACGTTGATTATATATGACTTTCAGTTTTGCCGGGAATAACAGGGCAAAGGTAAGGCCTGCAGCACTGACTCGAGTTTTAACTTCCATGAAAGAGAAACGTTTGCGCTGTACAGCCAACGTGTAGTCGGGAAATATAGAGACTTTCACATTATCTATTTGCAGTGGGCCATTGTCACGTGCTGTCTGTAACAGATGGTCACGGTCCCTGTAATTCAGGATTCTGGCCAAGATTGGGCGGGGGTTCGCACCAGGGATTGGCCGACGTGTAGGGACACGGTGTGCTCGCTCAACAGTAAAGCGTGCAAACAGACCAACTGGGGCCACGTTAGTTTTCAGCCAGTTTTCGATGTAAGTCGTCGGGTTCGGGCCCTCCAGTCCCTCCGGAAATCCAACAATTCTAAGATTATTTCGTCGGGCCCGTCCTTCAGCATCATCGGCACGAGCCTGGAGGGAGTCGATCTGTTGTCCCATCTGGCCTATTTGTTCGTCATGAGTGTTTATTTGCGGCACCACTGTTTCCAAAGTTTGCTCCGCAGATTTCACCTTAACTACTAACTTTCTATGGTCGTCTTTAAGGAGATTGAGCTCTACAGAGATCGTGCCTAACCGGTTTTCGAGTGCCGTTCTGGAATCCCGGATTTCTTTTAATATCACATCTAACTTATCCGCTGGAGGATTGGACAGAGCTCCTTCGTCAGAGTAGCGGGAGCGGCCTGAGGAATGTTCAGAATGTGGCGAGAGTGATGCAGTCCTCCCGGATCTGGAGGAGGAGGATTTCGGCTTTCCTCTGCCCATCATTAGTGGCGTATTGGCTGCAGGTGGGCCACTCCCGTAATTTAGACCTAATCCAGGTGACCCGCGATGCACGAGCCAGTTGATAGTATATGTCGCGATAAAACTGTAGGAGCAGCAGCACATCTCCCACAGGGCGCCGAGCGAGAGGGTCCAGACTAAGTGCAACCGTTGGTAACCAAGTCAATCTACGGTGGTAGATCACGTCTATGGTCTCCGGCAAGAGCGGGGGAGGCCCCCGCAAAGGACAGGTCCCGCGGCCGCCAATTGAAGGACCGCTCCAATGCAGCGTCCACACACTTGTAGCTGATAGTAAAAGGGGGAACCCACTGACCTGTAAGCGTAGGATCGCCAAGTGTGGACTGGCAGGTCAGTTAGAGCAGGAGCCTCCACAGGACCGCCCTGGGCACCGCCGCGGGTCGCTGCTAGTCCCAATGTGAGCGGTTCAGGTCGAGCTGGATCCAGTCAGTAGTTGGTAATACCAAGTAATAAGGGCAGAATAATACATTCAGCCCCGACTCTGGGGCCCCGCAGCCGCCGAAAAGCCACCGCAGCCACCCAGGAAGCACCAGTGAAAACGGGGTGGGCCCCGTCCGCTCCACACGACCCCAGCACTATTTCAAAAAGGGGGGGAGAGAGAGCCACTACACCAGCAATGGCTCGGTCACCTCTCCCGGATCTGTGCAGACACACGAGCGGTGCGGGGAGGTGACGGGGGCCCCCGAGTAATTTGTGCAGGAAGGAAAGTACAGTCACTTACTGGGGGGCCAGTCGGGGCGACGTAGCCAGGCAGCAGGTGGGAGGCCCGGATCCGGGGCCCGAGGCAGGTCACCAGCCAATTTCTGGGCTATGCAGCCCGGCAACAAGCGCAAGCGAGGCCGCCGCCGTGCAGGCCCCTCCTCCCGGCTAGGCCCAGCACCGCTCCAAAGTCCGCCGCAGTCACCACAGTGGGATGCCAAGCCACACGGAGTCCCAGGCACAACAGGAGCGTCGATCCTTGCAGGTCTTCACGAGGAGGAGCACCGCCGCCAACATCCACAACAGCAACGCACCAGGCAGAGGAGGCACTCCCGTCAGTAGCGGACAGGCCGCCCTCGCTGAGTGAGTACAGCCCTCCGGCAGTGCAGGGCTATGCGGGAATAGTCATCAGGGCATCATGGGGTGGGGTAGGGCCAACACCACACTCCTCAGGGGGTCAAGCCGGCTTGTGATGTCTGGCAACGGGTGGAGGGCCCAAATCCAGGGGCTCCAGTCGGGGCACCAGCCGGTCCCTAGAGTAGGCAGTACCGCAGCATGCAGAGGCGAGGCCGCGGCGCGCAGGCCTCACATCGCCACCAGTCCCAGCGGCGCATCGGAATCACGCATACCCTGTATCCGGGGTCTACAATCCTCCCGGAGACTCGGGAGTGGCCGTTATATATTGCAATCAGGAACCAGCAGTAGTCTGGGTGCCTTTGAGTCGTCGGATTCAGCAGGGAAGGACGGATGCTGAACGGATTAAGTGCCTCGGCCCAGAGCACGTCGCTTAAGCGACCACCATCTTGGCTGCAAACCACGCCCCCAGGGAAAACATAGTACTTTGTACACTTACTAACATTTTTGAAGGCATTCAAAACAGAGATAGGGAGAGAGTGTGTGTGTTTTTATCTGTGTGCATGTAAAAATTCTTGGTGAAATCCGACAGAGACCTTACCATATACGATTGAAAGCACTTGTACCCAACTATTTACCAACAAATACATGAATTAGGGGGTGTAACACCCAAAACACCCCGCCTGAAGTTACGCCCCTGTCCATTATGTCTCCATTATTCATCCCTCCACCACTATTCAATACTAGGTCCCATATTTTGTTGTAGGTCGGGATCTGGTCTTGCAGTCTGGATATCCTTCGCTTATTTGTTGCCATGATCAGCAGTTTGTCAAACCATTTTTGTCAGTCAAGTTGGCAGCTGTTTTTCATTTTCGGTAAGTGTATTGGTTGTCTACTGCTAGAAAGATCACTATAGTTGTTTTGCAATGGCTTGTGATCCGTTGGAATCCAGAGAAGATACACAGGATCACTAGTTTGTGGGCTATATCTCCAATCGTGTCAATATCTTTCTCTTTCAATGAGGACGGAGGCCAGTGGATCGTCCCTCCTCACATATGCGTTCTGAAGTCAGCCATATTGGCTCGTGCAACCTCTGATGAGCCTTCTTGTTGATGGACTTTCAGTAGTATGGGCGCTTTTCATAAATCCCATGTATTGTTGAGACCTGGCTTGTTCTCACCAACAACCTGATTCCTGGTGCAGCCAGAGCAGTACCTTTTCTCTGTTAGATCCGTTTTTCTAGCTAACCACAACAGCCATTAGGTAGTCTTTGGAAGTAGATACACGAGCTGTGATAGTTGGTTGGTCAATAATATACAGTGATCAGCGGTAGCCGGAACCCACCCCAAAGTATGTGAGCACATAGTTTAGTGATTTATGTTCTTCATATGCACTTTTTCTTCTGGTTGTCTTTACCATGTGAAAAATATTACAGAGGTAACCAAATATTGTGTTAATCACTACTTAATCACTTATATAATTGTTTGTATTTTACCAAACAGCGATTGGTACGTTTTCGATCATGTGACGCTTCAGTTATATGTTTCACCATCAGTAATTTAAGTGATCAGCATTGTTTCTCGGATTCTTTTGAATTTCTACAACCAGGTACATGAGACTTTTGTATATCCATGTAAAACAGTAGGGATGCATCCAGTTTAGCTACATTTCCTTTAGAAATTTACCAGTGGGTGCCCATGGATAACGTTTGACCCTGTGGCAGCACTGATCCAGTGGTTAAATTAGTGGTATCTATTTCAAGATCAAATGTTTTAGGATAGTCAGGTTTAGTAACATTTGTACTTAGCAGCAGCCGTTCTTCAATCTTTTGAGTCACGCCGCTTCATCTACTCCGCTAACATAAGCCATTCACTTTTGAGTTTACGAACGTTGAGAAAGCTGAAATACATATTGACTACAAAGAAGAAAACATCAAGTTTGCTTGTACCTAAATCTTGATTTTTTTAACTTTTGAGTAGTTCTTGGAACCAAGGAAAAGCCCAGAACAGAAAAATGCTACCTTTGTAAAAAAAAGCATTTCTTACCTTTGCTATTCAACACATTTTCTTTTAAACTTTGGAGTTCCATCTTAAAGGTTGTGTATATTCTTCCAATATTTAGTAAATCAAGATGACATCAAAACGATTGCTAAAAATACACCAATGTAATGACAGAATTACCTTTAACAAAACACTGGAAAACAGCTGGTGTATTGCATGGTCCTAATAACATGGACTTGCTTTTAAATGGCTAAACTCTGAAGTAAACATAGTATTGGGGCAGTTTAAATATCTTTTTAAGACGATGTTCCCCATGGGCCATCACCTGTGCTATACCCATTTCTTTCATCATTGCTGCTGTTTGTCGAGTTAAACAAGACCCCACAGGTTAAACAAGACCCCACAGGCTTCTTCCTTTGGGGAAAACACTCATATCATCACCCTGTGTAGAACTGAAATGGACTAGGTGGTATTTCCAGTGGGTAATAGGGTCATGCAACATGAGCCAGGGAACTCCTATAAGTATTTCAAAGGTAGGTGCATCAGTAAGACTAAATCATATCTTCTCCTTGTTGCCAGTAGCATGCATCTTTAATTTCACAGTCTAACGTTATAGCCTAAGAAATGAACTTTGTACCTTTAATATCTCTCTCCAATTATGGTCCAATATTTTTCTCCAAATAAACCATATGTTCTTCTCCAAATTGTGCATCATACAATTCCATCTGGAACCTGAATCCAACAGTGCTAACCCCTACTTTGGTGAATGTTATGTTATGTTATGTTACTAGATTTATAAAGTGCGAAGCTGCCCCAGCAACGGTGCGTCCCAGAGCTAAAACCCAGAAATAACATTGCAGGATGGAGAAAATGGGAGGCAACGACTAGAGCAGGAGGAGCCAGGTTTTTATGGCCCTTCTGAAAGCCGCATGATTCTGGATACTCCTGATGGTCACAGGTAGGGAGTTTCAGAGGGCTGATGCCAGCGCCCTAAAAGAACGTCCCCCCACTCATGCTCTTTGGACTCGAGGGACGCATGCTAAATGCAAATCCGCGGAATGCAGCGTGCGGTGTGGTGTATAAGGCAAGAGAAGATCTGATAGAATATAGGGCGCTTGGTGGAAGGAGATTTTGTGGGCAATGCATAGGGTTTTGAAATGAATTCTCTTGTCCACTGGCAGCCAGTGTAATTTGGGAATGAGTTTTGATACTGAGCAAGATTTAGGGAGCGCAAAGAGAGTGCATGCTGCTGCATTATGTACCCTCTGCAAACGCTGTCTCCCAGATTTGTTTGCACCTAGATACAAGGAATTGCAATAGTCTAATCTGGACAGGATCGTAGCAGTATGATCTGGCGTGTTTGTGGGTCGAAAAACCCTAACAGAGGTTTGAGTCCGTGTATAAGCCCAAAACAAGCCCCTGCCACCGATTTTGTTTGGGCTTCGAAGGACAAGGTGCTGTCAACCCATATGCCCAGGTTTTTAACCGCCTCCTTAGGCGAGGGCGCGTACCCCAGCACGTCCGGCCACCACTGGTCTGTCCATAATTGCGTGTCTTTTCCTAAAAACAAAATTTCAGACTTGCTGGCATTAAGCTGTAGACAATTAGCTGACATCCATTCCCGCTACAGCCAGCATATCATCCTGGAATTTCATTAAGTTATTGTTAGATTTGTTGGAAAAGGAGATAACCAGCTGAGTGTCATCAGCATAAGATACTAATGACAATCCTCTGCTCTTCGCCACCACCGCAAGGGGTTGTATGTAGATATTAAAAAGCGAGAGACTCAGCGTCGATCCCTGTGGAACTCCATGATGGACCGTGTATTCCCGAGGTCAGTAAGGGGTTGCAGTAACCTGAAATGATCTGCCGTCCAAAAATGATGTGATCCAGGCAAGTACAATGCCACCAACACCTATCTCCTGCAGGCCTCGCAATAGAATCTCATGAGATACCGTGTCAAACGTGGAGCTGAGGTCGAGAAGGATTAAGGCTGCGGAATTTCCTTCTTCTAAAGAGCTCAGTAGATGTTCCGTGACCGCCAACAACCCTGTCCTGAGGTGGAGGGGTCCCAGGGCAATGACAGTGGCAGGGGCTACTGGGCCACAACCATGGGGGTTGGGGTTGTTTGCCTCTGGTGTCATGCGTTCAGTCCTGCTATTTCTCTGCAAACTGGGCAAAGTACTCACTTTCCCCACTTGGCTCTCAGGGTAGCGAGGGCAAGCATTCAAATGCTTCTCAGGGAGGTAAGGCGGGGGGCGGCAGTGACTCTGAGCTTAAACAGTCAAACGACAGGGACAATAATTCGTTGTCCAGCATAGTGCTTTTCTTTTAGTAAAAAGAGAGGTACTTTAATCAAACCAAATGAGATGCTAGACTCCAGCATTTTTTGTTAGTACCACAAGGTTGTGTGCTGCAGGTGCTATGGGTATTATCTACACAGAAATCAGTATTCTAGATTAAAGCGCAGGTTCAAACTCACTATGGGTGCATATGAGCAGCTTCCCTGATGTCTTTGACCCTTAGGTCAATCTGTATTTCCTTCACAGGGGTATTAATAAAGCATGGAGCCCACAAAAATCTATAGTAACATTCACATTCAATGTACTGTTCATGAGGCTTTTACCTCGGCTGTTGTGTACTTGTTGCGCTTAAGCGCAAGTGTGCAGGACACAGTCGCACACCGTAGCAGGTGTGCTCACGGGTACAGCAACTTGGACAGGCAACCCCACCCCCTTCTCTTCACCTAGGGCCTGCTGCAGGAGCAGTGACTCTGGGGATGTCTGCTTTGATTAAGCAGGTCCCAGCATCCCCAGGTCCTCTACCTCAGGTCCTCTACTCCGAGAAGCAGGTACTTGGTGCACAGAAGGTAGAGTCAGCACAAGTGTTTTATCTTCCTCTGGTACTTGCTAGAATGGGCATGTTGAGGATGAGGGGGTCATTGAGATGGTTCCACTCTCAGGGGCAGATTTACAAGCCCCCTGCGCCACCAGTACGTCACTTTTTGTGACGTACTGGTGGCGCATTTTACTGCTCCATATTTACAAGGACAGGAAAAGCCACCCTGCATGACTTTTCCTGTCCTTGTAAATATGGCCCCTTTACACGTAGCACTTTGCGTGAAAGGGGCGTTCCATGGGTGTTGCTGTGGGTGTTTCCACGCAACACCCATGGAATCGGGACACATTTCCATATTTACGAGGAAACGTAAATTTGGAAATGTGTGTGAATGCTACGCCTCCCCAGGGGAGGCGTAGGGAGGCGCAACGAGGAGAAATGCTTTCATTTCTCCTCGTTTTTTCCTCTTTCAATGCGTGCTGCATTCTGCAGCACACATAGAAAGAGGAAATCACCTCTAATGATTGTTTATGTACAGGAAGGGTTCCTTTCCTGCACAAAAACAATCTCCCCACGACGCAGGCATCCTTGCACCATGGTGCAAGGGTGCCTGCGCCGGCTCATGGCTGCAGTTTGTGCGCCGTTGCAAGGGGAAGCACAGAGATGCAACATATTGTTGTAAATATGTCGCATCCCTGTGCTTTGAAAGTGACTCAGTGCGGCGCCGCCAAATGGCTTGTGGAATGCACTGAGTCACTTTCATTGTAAATCTGCCCCTCAGTGCTTAAATGTGGAAACACGTAGGGAAGACAGGAGACCTTTGGACAGACGTAGGTCAACTGCGGTTCCTCTCCCGTAAAGTCTGCACTTCTGGCTGCCCCTCTTCTGGGCGCAGAATAAATGCTACATGAGCAGCGCCACAAACCCTATGTGGAACCTGTGCATAAGTATGATTAGTGCAACAATCTCCATGAGAGTCATCATCTAAGAACAGTAAAATCAATCTGTTTTGAGTGATATATTCATTAAATAACAAAACAGTCAATATCTTTAAGCAGAATTAATAGACAAATACAATTAACCATAAAGAAGTGCTCCGCGTGAAAAAGTGAACACACGGTGCCAGTCATACAAAAGATACAAAACCCAATATGTAAGCAAAAAAAGTAACACAGCAGCAGACTTTCAATATAGAATGGCAGAGTCTTTAGTTGCAAATGTCCATAAAGTTTATATTCTATACTCTGTATTTATTTTATGCAATTTTTCTTCGAGCCGTATACGTCAATGGCGTTTCCATTCAGGCAGACTTTAGAGGGTCCCCATCAGGAGGAAGGAAGAGTTTGCTGTGCACAGAGGGTGTCTATAAAACAGAAAAGAAGCCCAAAAAGTGCCTATTAATTCGAATCAGTAACGGATAAACATAGTCAAACAAGACTTTAAGCCAGGCCTAGAGGAAATGGGCATATTCTTTTTACTGCAACATTTATCACACATAGTACACAGGTGTGCTCTTTTTTTTTTTACATGAAACTTGTTTTTACATTCTTGCAGTTTAGTAGTCATGCTAATGTACTTCCTCTGCAGTACTGCTTGTAATCTACATGTACTCACACAAAAAAGAGGTGTCCTCCCAAACCAGAATCCTAGAACACACACAAAAAGGGGAACAGGGGGTGAAATTAAAAACCGAGTCCACTCCCTCTGTGGGAAACCCCTAATGGTTTTAAACTTTCCCTCACCCACTAAATAGTGGCATGCTTCATCATTGGACATGCTACTACACTCTGGTGCGGACCAATGCTCGGAGTGGAGCAATATGTGTTTTCAGAGTAAATACCCCAACCTTACAAGGGATCCACTATGCAGAATAAAATTAAAACTACCTAAAGGAGTACCCTTGCTATTTTATTCTGGGCCCCCCTTGGCAGGGTTAAAATATGTAACTTGGGGTGCACCAGGGTAATTATTGTCCTGTCACCCTCTCTTCTAGCAACATGTTTCACCCTGTCTACCGCCGCTGTGGATCGATGGCCTTCATCAGGCTACAGATCTCTCTAATCATACTTCATTCCCCTCCCTGTCAGTGACTCTAATATATGTGGATATAGAATATTGGATAGTGAAGTATGAAGAAGTTAATCTGTTAACTGTAACAGATGTTTTTGGGGAATCATATGATGTAGATATGAGGGAAAGAATTTTATGCCCAAATCCATACCATGGTAAAACCTTAAACATAAACGACCAGTTAAGTCTATCAAAGGCTTTTTCTGCAGTAATGATAATGGCTGCCAGGGTATAATCAAGGTTAGAAACTTTAGTCAAGACATTAAAAAATAATCTAGCAATGTCGGAGCCCAAATGACCCTTAATAAAACCAACATGCTCTGGGCCTAATAATTTGGGTAAGAAGGATTCTAGCTGTAAAGCAAGAATCTTGGCAATATGTTTATAATCTACATTGACTAGGGAGATACGATGATAATTATTTTTACATAAAGTAGGATCCTTACCATCTTTCAGAATAAGGCAGATAACTGCTTCTAGAAAGGTACCTTTGAGAGTTTGTAGATAAAAAAGAAGAAAATAAATGTAACAAATTGGGTAATAGGATAGTAGAAAAATGAGAGTAAAATTCTACAGTAAAGCCATCAGGTCCGAGTGTTTTGCCTTTGAAGAGCAGAAGTTAGTTCAGAAAGGGAAATATCTTGTTCTAAACTTGACAGACCAGTCTGAGAAATAGTCAACTTGTCAAGAGTTTGAAGAAAAGAGTCAGGAGGCCCTCACGCCGCCAGTGCGTCACTTTTTGTGACGTTACGGCGGTGTAAAAAATGTGCCTCATTGCGCCATATTTACAAAGTGACGCATCTAGGCAGATGCGTCACTTTGTAAACCCCTGCTCTACATTATACCTGCGACACAGAAAAGCCTCGTAGAAGTGGTGCTGTGAAATCTATGAGATTTCACAGCGTCACTTCTACGGCATCACTGCATCAAATTCTTACGCCTGCTTGAAGCAGATGTAAGGGATGATGCAGGCCTTTTCATAAGGGGCTTGCCCCATGTGAAATGACACATTGCTGGAGTTGCATCTGTTTCCAGACACACTCCAGCAATGCACCATTTTTGGGCCGACAGATACGTCAGGATTCCTGACGTATCTGTAAATCCTTGCAACATGGAGCCCCGTACAGTAAATACGGCGCATCCATTGTGTCGCAAGGATGGTGCACTGAAAAGTGTAGCATCGCTGTTTCACCCTAGCGATGCAGCACTTTTCACATAAATAAAGCCCGCAATGTCAGGATCTGCAGGATGATGTTCCAAAGTATAAAGCGTTTTATAAAAATTTGTAAATTCCTGAAGAATATCGTTATTATTAAAGATCTGGGTACCTGAGTCGGAATGTAAAGATTCCACTTATATAGAAGTTTACCTGGTTTATTGCATCCCCCATAATATCTAGCTCTGCTTTTTAGTGAACATGAAGAGGTGTCATCAGAGGAGAGTTTATTAAACTGTAGTTTGGCTGCAACCAATTCATGTAGGCCATCTGATGAGTTAGAAGAGTAATAATGATGTTCCAATTTTTAATAGAGGATAAAAGTTGAGTATGTTGTTTATGTAGAAATTTCTTTTTGTTAGAAACATAATCAATAATGTAGCCCAGTGCAGAAACCTTGAAGGCGCCCCATCCTAATTGAGGAGAGAGAAGAGGATCATTGTGTATAGAAAATAAGTCCTAGATAAATGCATTGAAAGAGGAAGAGAAGTGTGAGTCTGACATAAAGAGTTATTAAACTGCCTAGCTCACCTAGTCTCATTTGCCCGCCTGGCTCCTCCTATTCACTGAGCTTCCTGATGGCTGTAGCCCCTTGCACCTGGTTGTCCAGCTGTCTACCTTTCCAGCTGCTCATCGCCTCTGGCACTGCGGACTGCTCTGCCCTCCATCGCATTTGCCATTTTCTGGTACTTTAGTTCCCTCACAGGAGGACCAACTGCAGCCACATACCATCAACTGTAATGCACCAGCAACTGCAATCAGGGGTTTCAGACTGATGTTATAATTCCAAGCTTACAACGACCTGCAGCAAACTACACAAAGCACTCAGAATACAGCGCCTACTACAGTGCCTTCTACTGTGCCTAACTGCAGAGCATCTCAATGATTGCGCACAGATTGAGCTGTAGCTGGGCAGGTCAGCTACGGATAGACTGCGCTCCATTAATATCTCATAACTACACCCTACATCCCCCTGACAATACAGGTCGCCCTACCCCCCTTTTTTGCAAACACCATTTTCTGGATTCCACTCAGTCGAACTGTCTGTAGTCTCCCATCGGCAACGGCAGCGTAACACCAACTGTGATGTGAACTCTCCAATTTCAATGGCCCCAGTAAGGTCTGCTACTCTACCATGCTAAGGAAACACCACAGTATCTGTGCAAAAATTGGGCTGAGGCTACGGAGGGATTGTGTTTCAATAATATCCCCACTGTTTAACTGTTCCTGCCCCAACTGGGCAAACGCATGCCTACTGATTCGCCACCTCTCTCTCCTGGTGCACCCTTCCACCAGAACTCACCGGACTCCCACAGGCATGGCGGACCAGAGAGATCACAAATCGCCCAAAGACAAGGATCCTAAACCTGGGCTGAAAAGTCCGAAACATGAAGCCCTGAACCCTGACTCCCCCATCAAAGACAAGCACGAGAGCCAATCCATACTCGAAATGAACTAAACGACATTCACGAAATTCCTCAAAGAACAAAGACCAACACTGATATGCTGCAAACTGAAGTCGCTGCAATCAGAAGAGATCTCATGGAACTAAACCTGAGAGTAACGAATGCCGAAAACCGAATAAGCAAGATGGAGGATCGCCTGGTGGCACAATCCAAACACTTACTTGAGAATGATGACTCCTTATCCACTCTCAAACGTGAATTAACTGAGTTGGAAGACCGCGATAGGAAGGGGAACCTAAGGATCTTTGGTCTACCAGAAGGAACCCCGAGATATAACCCTGTCCGTGATCACTTTCCTCAAGACATGGATCCCAACGGCCCTGGGTATTACCTTCAGCAAAGACTTTGAAATTGATTATGCCCATAGGGTACCCTCCTGTAAACCTAAAAACATGTCCACCCCACAGGCTCTGATTTTTGGACCCTTGTGCTACCAACACACAGAACTCATCTTATCCCACATGAAGAAAACAAGGTCACTCTTCTAGCAAAGCGCAAAGATCAGCATCTTCCAGATCTATGCCAGAGACACAGTCATCAAACGGAAAGGTTTCTAAACCCTCAAGTGCTCACTACTGGACAGAGCCATCCAACACTCCTTTATTGACACAGCCACATTTAAGATCAACTTACACAGCAAGATCCAGGTGTTTTCTGCGCCCAATGCCTTACGAGTCTTCCTATACAATACTACAGAGACTCATATGGAAGCCTCCACGAGCGGTCCCGGATGATGACGACAGCCACACTACTTGCAACCAGCTCAGTGCCTCAATATCCTATGTTTTAATACAAAAAGATGTGAGGGTGTGTGTCTCTAAATATTATTTCTACAGGAACCACTATGACAACTAAAGCGGTTTGGTGTTTTTATTACACCTTCTTAATTCAATTATTTTTCAATATACACATATAACATTTATAACATATCAAGACCAAGAAAGACAACATACAGTTAGGAAGTTAACCATAACATGAAAGACACTTATACATTTGACAATAAACAATTGCTCAAAATACACGTAAAGTTGTAAAAAGATGACCAGTCCTTCAGTTGGACACAAAGCAAGGGCGGTACATATTATTTAAAATTCATCATATTACACCCTGCCAGCACAAATTACGACTAGCTGACTAAGGTCGACGCGTTTCGGAACCCCACTTTACTTTAGGGTTCTCCTCAGGACCAGGCTCATTTAAATTCTTTACCCTTTCTTGCTTTCTTTAGAAAATTTTGAACCATTTTTTGGGTCACCATCACCCCCATTAGTCATCATTGGTCACACTGTAAAATAGGTAAGGAATTCCTCTTTGCCAAAAATAATTTGAACAGAGTGGCAACTGCTTTAAGGGACGTAATATTTGACACATTCTTTCGTTTTCTAATGTTTTTTTCTAGTGCCTGACCTAGTCCTGGTCCTGAGGAGAACCCTAAAGTAAAGTGGGGTTCCGAAACGCGTCGACCTTAGTCAGCTAGTCGTAATTTGTGTTTGATTTATTGAGAAATGAGGTGTTCAAACATGGCATTTTGCCTGTTGTAACTGTACTATATCACATTTGACTAGCTGTTGCTGGCAGGGTGCAATATGATGAATTTTAAATAATATGTACCGCCATTGCTTTGTGTCCAACTGAAGGACTGGTCATCTTTTTACAACTTTTCGTGTATTTTGAGCAATTGTTTATTGTCAAATGTATAAGTGTCTTTCATGTTATGGTTAATTTCCTAACTGTATGTTGTCTTTCTTGGTCTTGATATGTTATAAATGTTATATGTGTATATTGAAAAATAATTGAATTAAGAAGGTGTAATAAAAACACCAAACCGCTTTAGTTGTCATAGTGGTTCCTGTAGAAATAATATTTAGAGACACACACCCTCACTTCTTTTTGTATTAAAATATTAGTGAGGCCCTGTTTGGGTGTGTTATCGGGCCCAGCCCCTCTTGGGTTTATTCAATATCCTATGTAGCAAGTCACAATGTTTTACGTTGTTCTACAAAAAAAAATGCATAATGCTATAAATGCCTTATATCTACGTATTGTGTCATACCTCTACAAAGTTCTTTAATGCCACTCTAGGTGTTTATAAAGCTTCAAATATTTCTAATGTTTTGCCTTTCAGAACTCAAACATTACCATAGGGTTTAATCATTACCATAGTCCCACCAGGTGATGCCAGCCGCTCACTCCACTCTAAACCACCCCCTGTGAAGAGGCAGTGCTCATGCTACACCCTCTACAACACATTCCACTACCCCATTACATCCTGCACTCTATGGCGCAGTCCAACTCACCGTGTGGGCTCTCAGGGGACCCAACACATTATATAACTCAGGGGCTGATAAATGACCCATTATGAACCCACCACGAAACACTGACACCTGACCCTCGGGTGACCCTCCATAGTGGGTCTCAGGGGGCTGTGACATGCCCTGAACCCGACGCCCCAACTAAGCAATACTTGGACCCCCTGGTCCCCTCTCATCCTCATCCCTATTAGACACCCTACTAAGTTCCACATCGTTGCACTCTACTCCCTATGATGCTCCTCCCTGCGGCCACCGTGCCCTCCCATAGTGTACCACATTGCGCACCATTGCACACCACACTTCCCCAAGTCACGATGTGCTCCCTGGCAATATCAAACCTCACTTATCAACAACCCTTCCCCCCTCACAATACATCACGATACCTCCATATTCTCCTTCGAACTCCATACATTCATGTACCTGTCTGCTAATACACATGCTAATACACATGCCAGTACACATACTAGTACACAAGCCACTGTGTAATAAGTTACTTGTGTGTAATAAGTTACTCATACCAAGTTACTCGCGACAAGTTATTCGTACCAAGTTATCTTAAGATCTATGCACTATGAGTGAACATTTATTAGCCGGAAGGACCTCAAATTTACCTGTGCCATGTTATCTTAAGATCTATGTATCAAATCTACATTGGGGGCCTCATTTATAAAAAGTGTCGCATTGCTGCGGTAAAACAGCGATGCAACACTTTTCAGTACTCCCTCCTTGCAACACCATGAATGCGCCATATTTACTGTACGGCGCTCCATGTCGCAGGGATTGATAGCTACATCAGGAATCCTGACGTAACTGTTGGCGCAAAAATGGCGCATTGCTGGAGTATGTTTGGAAACAGACGCAACTCCAGCAATGTGTAATTTCACATGTGAAAAGGCCTATGTCACCCCTTATGCCTGCTTCAAGCTGGCGTATGTATTTGACGCAGTAAGGCCGTAGAAGTGTCGCAGTGAAATCTCATTGATTTCACTGTGACACTTCTACAAGCCTTTTCTGCGCCGGAACGCCCACCTGCATACATTACACCTGTTGCAGGTATAATGTAGCGCAGGGGTTTACAAAGTGACGCATCTGCCTAGATGCATTACTTTGTAAATATGGTGCAGTGTGGCACATTTTTTACGCCGCCGCAGCGTCACTAACAGTGATGCAACGGCAGCGTAAGGGCCTCATAAATAAGACCCTAAGTATTTTATGTACTCTAAGCGAACATGTATTGCCCAACAGGGCCTCAATGTTTATACCTTATCAATCTGCAAGCGTTGCGGCGAGCCCGTAGCCTGCCCTTTTTATTGTTCTTACTGGTTGTTCTTACTAGTTGTATCTTGCAAGCGACATACGCTGCCGCATACTCTATACCTCATCTTTTGAGATCTTTCTCCACATTGGAGAATGTCTGCTCTTCCTATATCCCACCACCCTATCCCTAACACTAGCTATTCCCCATTACCTTGTCCCTATCCTGTGTCATGTGATTCTCATGATTCCTCACTGGCTGTGCCTACAATCCATGCCCACCCATAACACCACGCACACTATGTTTTCATTGTATTCAAATGGCTGATCCCAACCCCACCATGTTTAAAGTAATTTTGCATAACGGTTAAGGACTTAACCACCCCATAAAGCGAAGAAAAATTCTGACTACTGTCACTCTCTTAAGGACGATCTGGTATTCTTATAGGAGACCAAAATTGGTCACAAAGAGGCCCTCTCCTTCCACGCGGGATGGGTATCAGACGTTGCCTGCCCCCTGACTATTTCTAAAAAAACAGGCAAAACTACAAACATCCACTACAGAAATCTATGCAGTGGACATTTACGCCCCTACTGCTGATGCCCCCAAGTTTTGGGATAACCTCTCTGCCAAACTTGCACTCCTCCCCCCAGACACGCAGATTGTCCTTGGCAATGACAAAAATCTCCCAATTGACCTCCTCCTGGACAGACAATCTGCTTTCAGATGCAGAACCCCTAGATCCCATAAGGCTCTTCATGCCCTGTGCTTTCCTCTCAAACTAGTGGACGTCTGGAGACTCCATAATCCCACTGGCACTGATTTTACATTTGTCTCGCCCCGCACCACACCTTCTCCAAAATTGATTACCTCCTAGTTGACTCCTCTCTCCTTCAACCCGCTACCTCTGCTTCCATAGAACCAATCATTATATCAGATCATGCAGCTATTTTGGTACACCTCCGGCTCCTCCCCACCCCCCGAAAATGAAGGCCTGGTGTATGAACTTAGAGATCATGGAAGATTCATATATGGTCAAGGAACTCCATGACGAATTATCACAATTCATCCAGATAAACAAAAACTCTGTATCCTTCCCAGGTACTCTCTGGAACTCCCTAAAATGCTACTGTAAAGGCCAAATCATAAGTCGGATGTCCCCAAAAAACAAACGTATTAAATCATCTCTATACCACTTGACGTCTGAAATAAAAGTCAAAGAACTTGAGTTTCTGGAAAACAAAGATCCAGCCACCCTGACAGCCCTGAAACACCTCAATTATGAATTTAACTCCATAGTCAGCAAACCCGCACACCTTTGGGTCCATGCCCAAAAAGGTAAAAATCTATTCTACTTAAACAAAGTGGGAAAATCCCTGGCAGTCTACCTGAATTTTAAACGCAACTCCACCCTTATCCAAATGATTAAGAATGAACACAATGAACTGTAAACTTCAACTGATGCGATTCCTAAAGTATTCCAACAATTTTACACTAAATTATACACACCTACAGTTAACACTCTCTTTGACGCCTCTTCAAACTTTTTGGAATCTTAACCAATTAAACAAATCTCCAACTCTGAGCGAACATCACTGTCCAACACAATAACTAAAGTAGAGATTAACCACGCCAACAGAAGTATCTCCTCTAGTAAGGCCCCGGAACCGAACGGCTTCCCGGTTGAATTTTATCAAACTTTCACCCACTCACTTACTAACACACTACAACAGACTCTTTCTTACATCGCTGCCTCTAGCTTGGTATCAGGGTCTGCTTCCAAAGCCATCATCGTGGTTAACCTCAAAGAGGGCAAGGACCACTCCGGCCCTAAACATCTAAGACCTATATCCCTTATTAACATGGAAGGCAAAATCTATGCTAAATTCCTCGCAAACCACCTGCATCCCCTGATTCCCAAACATGTCCGCTCCACACAATCCGGCTTCATTATAGGTTGCCTAGCAAGCAACAACATCCGTCTCTTCTCCAATATCATTGAGAGAGCCTCCAATCATCTTTCTCCACCTGCAGCGGGTATTGCCCTGGACGTGGAGAAGGTTCTAGATAAAGTCTTATGGCCATTCCTCGAAGCTGTTCTCTCGAGACACACCCTAGGGGATGAATTTATTCGGATAACCATGGCTTTATACTCCACTCCCTCAGCCAGACTCAGGATTAATGGAGCTCTGTCCCAACCCTTTATGCGAAACCAAGGAACCCGACAAGGCTGTTCCCTGTCACCACTCTGGTTTCTACTTGCAATTGACCTAATAGTAAATGAATCACCAGACATACCAGGCATTTCCTTCAACAACATACCATATAAAACAGCTGCATACGCTGATGACATCCTGATCTTCACAGAATCCCTTGACCCTGCAATTAGGGCGATCCTATCCAGTATCGATCAGATCTCCCACTTCTTGGGATACTCCCTGAACAGGGACAAAATGGAGATTCTTCCTCTGAACGTCCACTGCCACCCCTCAGTAGTTGGCTCCTCCAACTTCCAATGAAAGTCTACCATGAAATACCTTGGGATATGGTTTGGTAGGAATCTCACTGAATCTGTCTCCATCAATGAAAACAAAACCCTAGATAAAATCAAGGACTTTCTCTCAGCGTGGTCACCGAAGCACATATCCTGGTAGGGTAGATTCAAAACCCTCAGGATGATGGTCTCCCCTCTGATCAACTTTTTGTCCAGCATGTTTCCTACCTGACTCTCCCCTGACTTCTTTCTCAAGATCGATAAGGTTGTTTCTAACTTTCTATGGGCAGGGTGTTGCAACTTCCCTAACTGGTCTACCTATCAAACTGCCTACCTTGCGGTCCAAGGTTCACAATGGTTTGACATTGACCCGTTAAAAAAAAAAGGTATGGCTTGACATGGAATCCTATGTCTGCCACCCTGTCTCTCTCCTGTCCGCACTGACGATGACGAACTATCTTTATTGCCAGTCCCACACAATTTTCAAAGACACCATAGCTGCCATTCTCTCTTTCGACATGGTCCTGACAACCTATATTTGTAAGTCAACACTTACATCTTTATGGTACAATAAGAAATTACACATTCCCAACTCCCCAACAATCGGTTTGATTTGGGCAACCAAGGGATTTCAACAATATTGGATCTCTACACCAGCTCCGATACGCTTGCATGCGCCTCTCCACAGCACATTTGGCTGGGACTAAACTGGAATGGCATGAAAAGCAAAAAACTATGGATTTAGGCCCAGATCTCTGTACTGGGGTGAATGTATGACATTGTTCAGCATTCTGTCCATCAATTGTTCTTTTTGCATTTCTCCCCACAGCACAAGCACGTCCTCTCCAACATGGATTTCTACTACTTCCTTCAAATTGAAGCCAAGATATCCAAGCTTGGTCCCACCCATAATTCACCCCTAATACAGAAACTCCGTCTGATACTTTGGAATGGTCATTCTGCGTCTAAATTCTGCAAAATACTTACTGCTGCTAAAACCCTTCGTCGCCCACCCTTAGCACTGAAATGGGCCTCCTACCTCTCTGCTAGAGACCATACTTTTCCAAGCGAAGAGACCTGGACGAAAATAGGATCACACTTACTTTGACATAAATTGGTTGCCTCACTGACCCAAACCAAATTCTTCGCTGTACACTTTATGTATTGGACCCCGGAAAAACAATTCCGGCTTAAGTTCAAAGACTCAAACACATGCTGGGCATGTGACTCGTCACCCGGCGACAAAGAACACATGTTTTTCTCTTGCCCCCTCTGCGCACCTATTGGCGACATACCCAAAACACCCATAGCACTATTGTTTCCGCTTATTCTACTAGGACCACATTTTACAGATCCCCTAATTGATCTCTCAAACGCAGATCTTTCCCTCTTTGACCTTTTACTCACTATCCTCATCAAGCTAATATTACTCGATTGGAAATCTAGTAACAAGGTGTCATGCCACACCTTGTGTGCCTGGATCACCTACCTAGGAAGCACACACATAACTCAATCTAGTAACAAAGGTTCTTTCGTAACCTCCCAATGTATTTGGAAGACACTAGATCGCTTTAATCGCAACACATCCTCATAATGGGAAATCCTCCAACACCAATCGCTCATGGCCACAAATGCTTTTTACCCTTGATACTAACTATAATCTAACACTCTTCTTATCGAATCACATGGCACTGATTCTGCTCTCCGCTCTTTCCCCTCTTCCCCCCATTCTTAGTTGTTGAACTAGACCACACCTACAACGATGTATACGATTCTCATATGCTACTGACACCCCCTTGAGACTAACCATATCCTCTACCGCCTGTTGCAACATATCTCTGTCACATACCAACGCTGTAGCCTCAAACTATAATCCCTTGTTGTAATTCTTACCAAACAACAACAGGCTACACCTGCTGGTGATAATCATAAATACTACAATGATGTACATATCTTGACATTGATAATGACTTTTGCTAATAGCTTTTTTCTTCTCCCTCCTTCTTTTTTGTTTCTCTGTAATAGTTTTTGTATTCCTAAAAATGACAATAAACTATTTTGAACAAAAAGAAAAGTTTATACACTTCTAATTCTGTGAGGTGGGTTTCTTGAAGAAGCGCTAAATCTGGAGAGTACTTTGCCAAGTGAGAGAGAATTCTCTGTTGTTTAATCAGATTATTTAAACCATTGACATTCCAAGTAATAACTCTGAATTGTAACAACGGGAAACATATTAAAGTAAAAAACTGATCTATAATAAGAACACATATCTTCAAAAAAGGTTGAAAAGAAGGGCTAGGAGAGAAAATATAGGGAGGAATGGAATATGAAAGAAGAAAGATGCAGACAGTACAAGCGATAGATTTGGCGAATGAGGTAAATACCTGTTTGTAATGGTAAACAAGGGGGAGGGGTGACAGCACATCACGTGAACAAACGAGAGGAGCGACGCATGCCACACCACCATGAGCAACAAGGTAATGACTCAAGGGCGACAAATAACCTGTATGAAAAAAAAGAAGTTAATATTAAAGTCATGAAAAAGAAGAATCATCAGCATGTAGAGAGAATAACATATAGCATGTGATACATAAGTCAATATAGTAAAATCAATCAACGTTGTGAAGTATCAGCAGTGTCCATAGAAGTACAAGAATTATCTTGAAGAAATTGCTTAAGCTTTACAGGGTCTGTTAAGGTAAACAATGTATCTTTATAGGTGACTTTTGAAGGACATTAATGAACCAGGCCAAAATGGGCTCCAATATTCCACAGAACTGGTTGAAAATAAAGGAATTCTTTGCATCTATCAGCAGTAGATTTAGAGACATCTTATGTAAAATATAACTTATGACCAGACCAGAGGATTTGCTTTATGGATTTTGTAGCTTGTAAGATTTTCAGAAGGTCTATATATTCCAGGAAGAGGTTAATAATTCCCCTAGGCTTTGATTACGTAGAAAGTTTCTGTCCAAGTCTATGTCCACATTAAATGCTGAGTTTGGGTGAGTTAGGAAGATTAAGGGGCATATTTATGAGAGGCTTGCATCACGTTTGCACCAGGCAAAATGGTACATGCATGATGCAAGCCTCTAAGTCAGATTTATGAAGCCACGCAAAGCCACTTTGCGTGACTTTGAATGGATTAATAAATTTGAAATCACTCCGTTGCCTTACTCCGTGCAAGGGAGGCATTCCGTGGGTGTTGAGATGGATGCTCCAATGCAACTCCCATGGTTATTTATTCGTTCCCACTTGTAAACCTAGGAATGCGCCAAAATAGTACGCCTTCCCAGGTGAGGCATAACAAAGGGAAATATCTTTATTTCTCCTAGTTTTTTGCTCTGTTTACATGTGCTACATTCTGCAGCACACATTGAAAGAGGAAAAAGTCTCTCAGGATTGTGTTTCTGCAGGAAGGTGCCCCTTTCTACACAAAACAATCCTGCATGCAACACAGGCACCCTTGCACCATAGCACGAGGATGCCTGCATTGGTGCTAGACTGCCAAAATGGCACCAGCGCAAGAGGAAAGGACAGGAATGTATTGTGTTGGAGAAATATGGCACATTTCTGCCCTTTCCCAGTGATGCAGGGCAGCGCAGCAAGGTGACTTGCTGCGCTGCCCTGCACCACTAGTTTCAAAAATGTGGCCCTAAGAATTTGTGCCAAAAAAGTGGTGAAGAAGGAAACCGGATCTTTGCCTTCAACATCCACCGGGACACTATTAATGCAGAGATTATTGTGTCTGTTTCTGTTTTTAAGGTCTTCTGCATGTTGTTTAAGTAAGACAATTTCACTTTGCATGACCGCAATCTTGGAAGTTTTATCTTGAAGATAACTGATTCTGCTCTGCTTCCACAAGTCTAGATTTAATGGAGGACCATTTCGTGTCTAAGTTCTGTATCCTGACGTTAGTCTACTCCACAAATGGGCGCAGGGCTCTTATTTCCTCCAACAGAATTTCCAAAGATATGGAGGAATATGAATTATCAGGAGAGGGAGGATCTTTTTAGGCGTTTTGTAGACCCTGCTTGCTGAGGCTTGACAGCAGAGTGGAGTTTAGGAGCGCTGGTAGGCATGCCTTCCGAAGATGTAAAATGTGCCATTGGAGTAACATGTGCAATAAAGTACAGTCGGAATGATAAGCGATTGATGGTTTACGAGTGGGTTTCTGCTTCGTCAATCTCCCTATGCAGCAGAAAAGCATTGACAAAGACTAAATGAAGGTGTAATTATATCAGCAAGGCTTAAACTGTTAATGAGATAGTGAAACATGCTGAGGCGTTGTACTAAAATGGAGATATCATAGCAGTTGAAAGAGAGTGGTTTGAAAAGTTAGTCAGAAATATCCAGAAGTCATTTGTTCTTCGTGAAATAAAAAGAAAAGGAAAAAAATGTGGGCTTTATGGATAAAAACATTGGTCAAAAGTTCCATCACAGAAGAACTCCATCATGGGGCCATCCGGAGGAATCCACTGTGTTGCAGGAAAAAGAAAATGGCTGCTGCGTGTCTCAGGAGAGGCGTGGGTAGCATGAAAGGCACTGTAAACCGTCTATTATCAGTCACAGAATGATGCGCCTCACACTCCTGAGGCTTGTAAAACTGGTTCTCCTGTGGCCTCCAGTCATCATTGAGGCAGCAAGAGTGCACCCAAAATGAAGTTGCAATAATTAACAACAACAGGAGACAACCCATAAACCCAGTTGAGACCTGGGTACGATTAGTAACATGCAACAATGTCTCAACAACTCATTTACAAAAGTATAAGAATCTTAAAGAAAAAAATAATAGGAAACAGTAAAGTTTGAGTATTGTGGTTTGCATTTTCAAAATAGGAAGAAGGATAACTTGGAGACAGCATTAATGTTACTCTGAAAATGTGCAAAGAGTATATGGTGGACACATAGTGCTCATGGGAAAACTGTGAACGGCACATGTGAAGAAGTGACCTAACAGTGAGTGGGCATTGATTTAAAATAATACAGAACATGAATACAAGAGAAGGCAATTTGTCAAGATCATGTTAAGTGTCAGGAGCTGTAAATCCGCTGATTCCTGTTGACGGCGTTTCGACCTATGTAACTTTAGGTCGTCATCAGGACTAAGATTGCACAAATTGAATTAAATGCTGGACGGAGTCTTGTAGCATAGCTGTTGGTATAGGCACATATGCGCCGTAGCACGAATTATGAAAACGGCTCCACAGGAGAATATGGAGTCAGTCTATGTATACAACCTCCTGGAGATGAGGGGGATGGCGAGTGTACCTGCCGGTCACTTTATATGGAAAAGAATCAAAGCAAGGCACACATGGTGCCTCGACACCAGATTGAAGTGCTCAGCTGATGCGTTAATATATGGTCATCAGCACTTCAGGATACGCTGTGCAGTTCTGGGGCTGCAAGGAGCGGAGAATGTTCATGCAGGCGGAGTAAAAAGGAACTGTGGGGATTGAATCCGCCGTCTGGTCAGGTGAAACAGCCTCTGTGGAGTGAATGCTTCAGGACTAGTCAGCGGGGAGGTCCATTAACCTGCGGCCATCCTCCTCGATGTCTAAGCCACGCCCCCTTTGCACCTAGAAACTGACATCTAATTTGAAATCGCTGTTGAATTATTCTTTTGTGTACTTCTTGTGTCGTCATTGCTATGTATGTTTTGTACACAATTTTTGTGTTGCAATTAGAGAATTTTTCCTGCTTCACCACCACCTCATTGATAAGCACTTCTTTGATGTTGTTAGTGAAGTTGCTCACCATACATTGTCCACACCTAAAGTGGCTGGGATCAAATTGGCAAACCTGAACAAAGTGATTTCCAAAACCCATACCACACTTTTTTAGAAATGGGAGTCAAAAGAAGGGGAGGTGAGTGAAGAGGGAGAGGAGGTTAGTTTTCAGGAGATATCTGAACTATTCCAGAAATGTGCCTGAAATCAAGCAGGATTCATAGATTCCATGCATATAGAATGTCCTCTGTGGCTTACAATCCTCCAAAAAGGACAGGTGACAGAAGATGTCTTCTGGTCTCTGGGAAACCTCTACCATAGCTGTCATTGTTGTTTACCCTTCCTCCCACCACAACACCTCCACCGTGCTCTCTTCCAGTGCTTTTTCTAGCACCCACCATCACCACTGCACCCTTCCTTTGCTGTGAATCTACTGACCATTAAAGTGCTCACAGCGTGTTTGCCAGTGCTGTTTCCCATAACGCTGTTACTTAAAAGTTCCGCTGAACCACCATTGGTGCGAACATTGAAACACTCTTGCCCCCTTTCTGACAATGAATAAACACCAATGTGTATTCATGTACATCTACTACTAATTGAGCTGTGAGGTCCAGTATTTCTTTCAAATCTGTTCCTGGAACAATTTCTGGTAGCTGATTACAGCGACTGCCACCCATCACCAGCAACTCTTCATATGGCTTGACAGAGAGGAGCAGGTGCACAGTCGGCCACCTCTGTGTACATCAGTCGCCACCTATATTAGCTGTACAAGGACCACATTTTGTGTGTCAAGAAAAATGTGACCCTTGGAATCTCATCCATTTGCTGCAAATGCATATCCCCAATGTGTGCATAAGATTACCTCTCCCTCCTTGTGATTGTGTTACTGACTGAAGAGTGCCAATCCACAGTTGGTTGCAACATTTATCTTCTCACTGGTCATTAAAAGTTTGTGACTGCTCTGTAGAGACTCCCACCATCCTCAGCCATTCCCCAACTCAGCCTGACAGAGTCAGCTAGGCATAAATGTACCTCTTTATTCCCACAGTACGGAGCATCTTGCAGGGTCAATGCATGTGCTCAGTGCTGGTATTTTAGAATCAAAATAGGATTGAAATATATTAGCATGAGTAACTCTTTGGGCAAGAAATAACCTGATGTGTGTGTGCTTTTTAAACAAACTTTATTGGTTTTCTGTTAACATATCAGCCAAAGAAACGGTGGCACGCTCTGCCAGGTGTCACAATGCTCATGTACAAGTAATGTATTTAATGTCATTAGTGTCCACTGAGTTAACTTCCATCAGTAGAAATGGGTCCTATACATCTGACCAGTTCTGGTTAGATATCTAAATCTACTTTTCACTTTTAACTCAGGTCTTCTCATTGGTCCTGTAATACCTCTGGTAAGTTAACAATGGTCGCCCCCTGTTCTGGGGAGGGCTTTGCACTCGTCGTATAACTTTCAACTAATCTCATCCACCAGCAAGCTCCGACATCAATCCTGCTTTGTGGTCAAGTTGTGTCACCTATGATCTCATAGTTCATGCACTTCTTGTGCGTGTCGTATGACGGGAACCCTTGTCGATCTTTGTTCCACTATTGGGTGCTCCAATGCAACTCCCATGGTTATTTATTCGTTCCCACTTGTAAACCTAGGAATGCGCCAAAATGGTACGCCTTCCCAGGTGAGGCATAACAAAGGGAAATATCTTTATTTCTCCTAGTTTTTTGCTCTGTTTACATGTGCTACATTCTGCAGCACACATTGAAAGAGGAAAAAGTCTCTCAGGATTGTGTTTCTGCAGGAAGGTGCCCCTTTCTACACAAAACAATCCTGCATGCAACACAGGCACCCTTGCACCATAGCACGAGGATGCCTGCATTGGTGCTAGACTGCCAAAATGGCACCAGCGCAAGAGGAAAGGACAGGAATGTATTGTGTTGGAGAAATATGGCACATTTCTGCCCTTTCCCAGTGATGCAGGGCAGCGCAGCAAGGTGACTTGCTGCGCTGCCCTGCACCACTAGTTTCATAAATGTGGCCCTAAGAATTTGTGCCAAAAAAGTGGTGAAGAAGGAAACCGGATCTTTGCCTTCAACATCCACCGGGACACTATTAATGCAGAGATTATTGTGTCTGTTTCTGTTTTTAAGGTCTTCTGCATGTTGTTTAAGTAAGACAATTTCACTTTGCATGACCGCAATCTTGGAAGTTTTATCTTGAAGATAACTGATTCTGCTCTGCTTCCACAAGTCTAGATTTAATGGAGGACCATTTCGTGTCTAAGTTCTGTATCCTGACGTTAGTCTACTCCACAAATGGGCGCAGGGCTCTTATTTCCTCCAACAGAATTTCCAAAGATATGGAGGAATATGAATTATCAGGAGAGGGAGGATCTTTTTAGGCGTTTTGTAGACCCTGCTTGCTGAGGCTTGACAGCAGAGTGGAGTTTAGGAGCGCTGGTAGGCATGCCTTCCGAAGATGTAAAATGTGCCATTGGAGTAACATGTGCAATAAAGTACAGTCGGAATGATAAGCGATTGATGGTTTACGAGTGGGTTTCTGCTTCGTCAATCTCCCTATGCAGCAGAAAAGCATTGACAAAGACTAAATGAAGGTGTAATTATATCAGCAAGGCTTAAACTGTTAATGAGATAGTGAAACATGCTGAGGCGTTGTACTAAAATGGAGATATCATAGCAGTTGAAAGAGAGTGGTTTGAAAAGTTAGTCAGAAATATCCAGAAGTCATTTGTTCTTCGTGAAATAAAAAGAAAAGGAAAAAAATGTGGGCTTTATGGATAAAAACATTGGTCAAAAGTTCCATCACAGAAGAACTCCATCATGGGGCCATCCGGAGGAATCCACTGTGTTGCAGGAAAAAGAAAATGGCTGCTGCGTGTCTCAGGAGAGGCGTGGGTAGCATGAAAGGCACTGTAAACCGTCTATTATCAGTCACAGAATGATGCGCCTCACACTCCTGAGGCTTGTAAAACTGGTTCTCCTGTGGCCTCCAGTCATCATTGAGGCAGCAAGAGTGCACCCAAAATGAAGTTGCAATAATTAACAACAACAGGAGACAACCCATAAACCCAGTTGAGACCTGGGTACGATTAGTAACATGCAACAATGTCTCAACAACTCATTTACAAAAGTATAAGAATCTTAAAGAAAAAAATAATAGGAAACAGTAAAGTTTGAGTATTGTGGTTTGCATTTTCAAAATAGGAAGAAGGATAACTTGGAGACAGCATTAATGTTACTCTGAAAATGTGCAAAGAGTATATGGTGGACACATAGTGCTCATGGGAAAACTGTGAACGGCACATGTGAAGAAGTGACCTAACAGTGAGTGGGCATTGATTTAAAATAAAACAGAACATGAATACAAGAGAAGGCAATTTGTCAAGATCATGTTAAGTGTCAGGAGCTGTAAATCCGCTGATTCCTGTTGACGGCGTTTCGACCTATGTAACTTTAGGTCGTCATCAGGACTAAGATTGCACAAATTGAATTAAATGCTGGACGGAGTCTTGTAGCATAGCTGTTGGTATAGGCACATATGCGCCGTAGCACGAATTATGAAAACGGCTCCACAGGAGAATATGGAGTCAGTCTATGTATACAACCTCTTGGAGATGAGGGGGATGGCGAGTGTACCTGCCGGTCACTTTATATGGAAAAGAATCAAAGCAAGGCACACATGGTGCCTCGACACCAGATTGAAGTGCTCAGCTGATGCGTTAATATATGGTCATCAGCACTTCAGGATACGCTGTGCAGTTCTGGGGCTGCAAGGAGCGGAGAATGTTCATGCAGGCGGAGTAAAAGGAACTGTGGGGATTGAATCCGCCGTCTGGTCAGGTGAAACAGCCTCTGTGGAGTGAATGCTTCAGGACTAGTCAGCGGGGAGGTCCATTAACCTGCGGCCATCCTCCTCGATGTCTAAGCCACGCCCCCCTTTGCACCTAGAAACTGACATCTAATTTGAAATCGCTGTTGAATTATTCTTGTGTGTACTTCTTGTGTCGTCATTGCTATGTATGTTTTGTACACAATTTTTGTGTTGCAATTAGAGAATTTTTCCTGCTTCACCACCACCTCATTGATAAGCACTTCTTTGATGTTGTTAGTGAAGTTGCTCACCATACATTGTCCACACCTAAAGTGGCTGGGATCAAATTGGCAAACCTGAACAAAGTGATTTCCAAAACCCATACCACACTTTTTTAGAAATGGGAGTCAAAAGAAGGGGAGGTGAGTGAAGAGGGAGAGGAGGTTAGTTTTTAGGAGATATCTGAACTATTCCAGAAATGTGCCTGAAATCAAGCAGGATTCATAGATTCCATGCATATAGAATGTCCTCTGTGGCTTACAATCCTCCAAAAAGGACAGGTGACAGAAGATGTCTTCTGGTCTCTGGGAAACCTCTACCATAGCTGTCATTGTTGTTTACCCTTCCTCCCACCACAACACCTCCACCGTGCTCTCTTCCAGTGCTTTTTCTAGCACCCACCATCACCACTGCACCCTTCCTTTGCTGTGAATCTACTGACCATTAAAGTGCTCACAGCGTGTTTGCCAGTGCTGTTTCCCATAACGCTGTTACTTAAAAGTTCCGCTGAACCACCATTGGTGCGAACATTGAAACACTCTTGCCCCCTTTCTGACAATGAATAAACACCAATGTGTATTCATGTACATCTACTACTAATTGAGCTGTGAGGTCCAGTATTTCTTTCAAATCTGTTCCTGGAACAATTTCTGGTAGCTGATTACAGCGACTGCCACCCATCACCAGCAACTCTTCATATGGCTTGACAGAGAGGAGCAGGTGCACAGTCGGCCACCTCTGTGTACATCAGTCGCCACCTATATTAGCTGTACAAGGACCACATTTTGTGTGTCAAGAAAAATGTGACCCTTGGAATCTCATCCATTTGCTGCAAATGCATATCCCCAATGTGTGCATAAGATTACCTCTCCCTCCTTGTGATTGTGTTACTGACTGAAGAGTGCCAATCCACAGTTGGTTGCAACATTTATCTTCTCACTGGTCATTAAAAGTTTGTGACTGCTCTGTAGAGACTCCCACCATCCTCAGCCATTCCCCAACTCAGCCTGACAGAGTCAGCTAGGCATAAATGTACCTCTTTATTCCCACAGTACGGAGCATCTTGCAGGGTCAATGCATGTGCTCAGTGCTGGTATTTTAGAATCAAAATAGGATTGAAATATATTAGCATGAGTAACTCTTTGGGCAAGAAATAACCTGATGTGTGTGTGCTTATTTAAACAAACTTTATTGGTTTTCTGTTAACATATCAGCCAAAGAAACGGTGGCACGCTCTGCCAGGTGTCACAATGCTCATGTACAAGTAATGTATTTAATGTCATTAGTGTCCACTGAGTTAACTTCCATCAGTAGAAATGGGTCCTATACATCTGACCAGTTCTGGTTAGATATCTAAATCTACTTTTCACTTTTAACTCAGGTCTTCTCATTGGTCCTGTAATACCTCTGGTAAGTTAACAATGGTCGCCCCCTGTTCTGGGGAGGGCTTTGCACTCGTCGTATAACTTTCAACTAATCTCATCCACCAGCAAGCTCCGACATCAATCCTGCTTTGTGGTCAAGTTGTGTCACCTATGATCTCATAGTTCATGCACTTCTTGTGCGTGTCGTATGACGGGAACCCTTGTCGATCTTTGTTCCACTATTGGGTGCTCCAATGCAACTCCCATGGTTATTTATTCGTTCCCACTTGTAAACCTAGGAATGCGCCAAAATGGTACGCCTTCCCAGGTGAGGCATAACAAAGGGAAATATCTTTATTTCTCCTAGTTTTTTGCTCTGTTTACATGTGCTACATTCTGCAGCACACATTGAAAGAGGAAAAAGTCTCTCAGGATTGTGTTTCTGCAGGAAGGTGCCCCTTTCTACACAAAACAATCCTGCATGCAACACAGGCACCCTTGCACCATAGCACGAGGATGCCTGCATTGGTGCTAGACTGCCAAAATGGCACCAGCGCAAGAGGAAAGGACAGGAATGTATTGTGTTGGAGAAATATGGCACATTTCTGCTCTTTCCCAGTGATGCAGGGCAGCGCAGCAAGGTGACTTGCTGCGCTGCCCTGCACCACTAGTTTCATAAATGTGGCCCTAAGAATTTGTGCCAAAAAAGTGGTGAAGAAGGAAACCGGATCTTTGCCTTCAACATCCACCGGGACACTATTAATGCAGAGATTATTGTGTCTGTTTCTGTTTTTAAGGTCTTCTGCATGTTGTTTAAGTAAGACAATTTCACTTTGCATGACCGCAATCTTGGAAGTTTTATCTTGAAGATAACTGATTCTGCTCTGCTTCCACAAGTCTAGATTTAATGGAGGACCATTTCGTGTCTAAGTTCTGTATCCTGACGTTAGTCTACTCCACAAATGGGCGCAGGGCTCTTATTTCCTCCAACAGAATTTCCAAAGATATGGAGGAATATGAATTATCAGGAGAGGGAGGATCTTTTTAGGCGTTTTGTAGACCCTGCTTGCTGAGGCTTGACAGCAGAGTGGAGTTTAGGAGCGCTGGTAGGCATGCCTTCCGAAGATGTAAAATGTGCCATTGGAGTAACATGTGCAATAAAGTACAGTCGGAATGATAAGCGATTGATGGTTTACGAGTGGGTTTCTGCTTCGTCAATCTCCCTATGCAGCAGAAAAGCATTGACAAAGACTAAATGAAGGTGTAATTATATCAGCAAGGCTTAAACTGTTAATGAGATAGTGAAACATGCTGAGGCGTTGTACTAAAATGGAGATATCATGGCAGTTGAAAGAGAGTGGTTTGAAAAGTTAGTCAGAAATATCCAGAAGTCATTTGTTCTTCGTGAAATAAAAAGAAAAGGAAAAAATGTGGGCTTTATGGATAAAAACATTGGTCAAAAGTTCCATCACAGAAGAACTCCATCATGGGGCCATCCGGAGGAATCCACTGTGTTGCAGGAAAAAGAAAATGGCTGCTGCGTGTCTCAGGAGAGGCGTGGGTAGCATGAAAGGCACTGTAAACCGTCTATTATCAGTCACAGAATGATGCGCCTCACACTCCTGAGGCTTGTAAAACTGGTTCTCCTGTGGCCTCCAGTCATCATTGAGGCAGCAAGAGTGCACCCAAAATGAAGTTGCAATAATTAACAACAACAGGAGACAACCCATAAACCCAGTTGAGACCTGGGTACGATTAGTAACATGCAACAATGTCTCAACAACTCATTTACAAAAGTATAAGAATCTTAAAGAAAAAAATAATAGGAAACAGTAAAGTTTGAGTATTGTGGTTTGCATTTTCAAAATAGGAAGAAGGATAACTTGGAGACAGCATTAATGTTACTCTGAAAATGTGCAAAGAGTATATGGTGGACACATAGTGCTCATGGGAAAACTGTGAACGGCACATGTGAAGAAGTGACCTAACAGTGAGTGGGCATTGATTTAAAATAATACAGAACATGAATACAAGAGAAGGCAATTTGTCAAGATCATGTTAAGTGTCAGGAGCTGTAAATCCGCTGATTCCTGTTGACGGCGTTTCGACCTATGTAACTTTAGGTCGTCATCAGGACTAAGATTGCACAAATTGAATTAAATGCTGGACGGAGTCTTGTAGCATAGCTGTTGGTATAGGCACATATGCGCCGTAGCACGAATTATGAAAACGGCTCCACAGGAGAATATGGAGTCAGTCTATGTATACAACCTCCTGGAGATGAGGGGGATGGCGAGTGTACCTGCCGGTCACTTTATATGGAAAAGAATCAAAGCAAGGCACACATGGTGCCTCGACACCAGATTGAAGTGCTCAGCTGATGCGTTAATATATGGTCATCAGCACTTCAGGATACGCTGTGCAGTTCTGGGGCTGCAAGGAGCGGAGAATGTTCATGCAGGCGGAGTAAAAAGGAACTGTGGGGATTGAATCCGCCGTCTGGTCAGGTGAAACAGCCTCTGTGGAGTGAATGCTTCAGGACTAGTCAGCGGGGAGGTCCATTAACCTGCGGCCATCCTCCTCGATGTCTAAGCCACGCCCCCTTTGCACCTAGAAACTGACATCTAATTTGAAATCGCTGTTGAATTATTCTTTTGTGTACTTCTTGTGTCGTCATTGCTATGTATGTTTTGTACACAATTTTTGTGTTGCAATTAGAGAATTTTTCCTGCTTCACCACCACCTCATTGATAAGCACTTCTTTGATGTTGTTAGTGAAGTTGCTCACCATACATTGTCCACACCTAAAGTGGCTGGGATCAAATTGGCAAACCTGAACAAAGTGATTTCCAAAACCCATACCACACTTTTTTAGAAATGGGAGTCAAAAGAAGGGGAGGTGAGTGAAGAGGGAGAGGAGGTTAGTTTTCAGGAGATATCTGAACTATTCCAGAAATGTGCCTGAAATCAAGCAGGATTCATAGATTCCATGCATATAGAATGTCCTCTGTGGCTTACAATCCTCCAAAAAGGACAGGTGACAGAAGATGTCTTCTGGTCTCTGGGAAACCTCTACCATAGCTGTCATTGTTGTTTACCCTTCCTCCCACCACAACACCTCCACCGTGCTCTCTTCCAGTGCTTTTTCTAGCACCCACCATCACCACTGCACCCTTCCTTTGCTGTGAATCTACTGACCATTAAAGTGCTCACAGCGTGTTTGCCAGTGCTGTTTCCCATAACGCTGTTACTTAAAAGTTCCGCTGAACCACCATTGGTGCGAACATTGAAACACTCTTGCCCCCTTTCTGACAATGAATAAACACCAATGTGTATTCATGTACATCTACTACTAATTGAGCTGTGAGGTCCAGTATTTCTTTCAAATCTGTTCCTGGAACAATTTCTGGTAGCTGATTACAGCGACTGCCACCCATCACCAGCAACTCTTCATATGGCTTGACAGAGAGGAGCAGGTGCACAGTCGGCCACCTCTGTGTACATCAGTCGCCACCTATATTAGCTGTACAAGGACCACATTTTGTGTGTCAAGAAAAATGTGACCCTTGGAATCTCATCCATTTGCTGCAAATGCATATCCCCAATGTGTGCATAAGATTACCTCTCCCTCCTTGTGATTGTGTTACTGACTGAAGAGTGCCAATCCACAGTTGGTTGCAACATTTATCTTCTCACTGGTCATTAAAAGTTTGTGACTGCTCTGTAGAGACTCCCACCATCCTCAGCCATTCCCCAACTCAGCCTGACAGAGTCAGCTAGGCATAAATGTACCTCTTTATTCCCACAGTACGGAGCATCTTGCAGGGTCAATGCATGTGCTCAGTGCTGGTATTTTAGAATCAAAATAGGATTGAAATATATTAGCATGAGTAACTCTTTGGGCAAGAAATAACCTGATGTGTGTGTGCTTTTTTAAACAAACTTTATTGGTTTTCTGTTAACATATCAGCCAAAGAAACGGTGGCACGCTCTGCCAGGTGTCACAATGCTCATGTACAAGTAATGTATTTAATGTCATTAGTGTCCACTGAGTTAACTTCCATCAGTAGAAATGGGTCCTATACATCTGACCAGTTCTGGTTAGATATCTAAATCTACTTTTCACTTTTAACTCAGGTCTTCTCATTGGTCCTGTAATACCTCTGGTAAGTTAACAATGGTCGCCCCCTGTTCTGGGGAGGGCTTTGCACTCATCGTATAACTTTCAACTAATCTCATCCACCAGCAAGCTCCGACATCAATCCTGCTTTGTGGTCAAGTTGTGTCACCTATGATCTCATAGTTCATGCACTTCTTGTGCGTGTCGTATGACGGGAACCCTTGTCGATCTTTGTTCCACTATTGGGTGCTCCAATGCAACTCCCATGGTTATTTATTCGTTCCCACTTGTAAACCTAGGAATGCGCCAAAATGGTACGCCTTCCCAGGTGAGGCATAACAAAGGGAAATATCTTTATTTCTCCTAGTTTTTTGCTCTGTTTACATGTGCTACATTCTGCAGCACACATTGAAAGAGGAAAAAGTCTCTCAGGATTGTGTTTCTGCAGGAAGGTGCCCCTTTCTACACAAAACAATCCTGCATGCAACACAGGCACCCTTGCACCATAGCACGAGGATGCCTGCATTGGTGCTAGACTGCCAAAATGGCACCAGCGCAAGAGGAAAGGACAGGAATGTATTGTGTTGGAGAAATATGGCACATTTCTGCACTTTCCCAGTGATGCAGGGCAGCGCAGCAAGGTGACTTGCTGCGCTGCCCTGCACCACTAGTTTCATAAATATGGCCCTAAGAATTTGTGCCAAAAAAGTGGTGAAGAAGGAAACCGGATCTTTGCCTTCAACATCCACCGGGACACTATTAATGCAGAGATTATTGTGTCTGTTTCTGTTTTTAAGGTCTTCTGCATGTTGTTTAAGTAAGACAATTTCACTTTGCATGACCGCAATCTTGGAAGTTTTATCTTGAAGATAACTGATTCTGCTCTGTTTCCACAAGTCGAGATTTAATGGAGGACCATTTCGTGTCTAAGTTCTGTATCCTGACGTTAGTCTACTCCACAAATGGGCGCAGGGCTCTTATTTCCTCCAACAGAATTTCCAAAGATATGGAGGAATATGAATTATCAGGAGAGGGAGGATCTTTTTAGGCGTTTTGTAGACCCTGCTTGCTGAGGCTTGACAGCAGAGTGGAGTTTAGGAGCGCTGGTAGGCATGCCTTCCGAAGATGTAAAATGTGCCATTGGAGTAACATGTGCAATAAAGTACAGTCGGAATGATAAGCGATTGATGGTTTACGAGTGGGTTTCTGCTTCGTCAATCTCCCTATGCAGCAGAAAAGCATTGATAAAGACTAAATGAAGGTGTAATTATATCAGCAAGGCTTAAACTGTTAATGAGATAGTGAAACATGCTGAGGCGTTGTACTAAAATGGAGATATCATAGCAGTTGAAAGAGAGTGGTTTGAAAAGTTAGTCAGAAATATCCAGAAGTCATTTGTTCTTCGTGAAAAAAAAAGAAAAGGAAAAATATGTGGGCTTTATGGATAAAAACATTGGTCAAAAGTTCCATCACAGAAGAACTCCATCATGGGGCCATCCGGAGGAATCCACTGTGTTGCAGGAAAAAGAAAATGGCTGCTGCGTGTCTGAGGAGAGGCGTGGGTAGCATGAAAGGCACTGTAAACCGTCTATTATCAGTCACAGAATGATGCGCCTCACACTCCTGAGGCTTGTAAAACTGGTTCTCCTGTGGCCTCCAGTCATCATTGAGGCAGCAAGAGTGCACCCAAAATGAAGTTGCAATAATTATCAACAACAGGAGACAACCCATAAACCCAGTTGAGACCTGGGTACGATTAGTAACATGCAACAATGTCTCAACAACTCATTTACAAAAGTATAAGAATCTTAAAGAAAAAAAATAATAGGAAACAGTAAAGTTTGAGTATTGTGGTTTGCATTTTCAAAATAGGAACAAGGATAACTTGGAGACAGCATTAATGCTACTCTGAAAATGTGCAAAGAGTATATGGTGGACACATAGTGCTCATGGGAAAACTGTGAACGGCACATGTGAGGAAGTGACCTAACAGTGAGTGGGCATTGATTTAAAATAATACAGAACATGAATACAAGAGAAGGCAATTTGTCAAGATCATGTTAAGTGTCAGGAGCTGTAAATCCGCTGATTCCTGTTGACGGCGTTTCGACCTATGTAACTTTAGGTCGTCATCAGGACTAAGATTGCACAAATTGAATTAAATGCTGGACGGAGTCTTGTAGCATAGCTGTTGGTAGAGGCACATATGCGCCGTAGCACGAATTATGAAAACGGCTCCACAGGAGAATATGGAGTCAGTCTATGTATACAACCTCCTGGAGATGAGGGGGATGGCGAGTGTACCTGCCGGTCACTTTATATGGAAAAGAATCAAAGCAAGGCACACATGGTGCCTCGACACCAGATTGAAGTGCTCAGCTGATGCGTTAATATATGGTCATCAGCACTTCAGGATACGCTGTGCAGTTCTGGGGCTGCAAGGAGCGGAGAATGTTCATGCAGGCGGAGTAAAAAGGAACTGTGGGGATTGAATCCGCCGTCTGGTCAGGTGAAACAGCCTCTGTGGAGTGAATGCTTCAGGACTAGTCAGCGGGGAGGTCCATTAACCTGCGGCCATCCTCCTCGATGTCTAAGCCACGCCCCCTTTGCACCTAGAAACTGACATCTAATTTGAAATCGCTGTTGAATTATTCTTTTGTGTACTTCTTGTGTCGTCATTGCTATGTATGTTTTGTACACAATTTTTGTGTTGCAATTAGAGAATTTTTCCTGCTTCACCACCACCTCATTGATAAGCACTTCTTTGATGTTGTTAGTGAAGTTGCTCACCATACATTGTCCACACCTAAAGTGGCTGGGTTCAAATTGGCAAACCTGAACAAAGTGATTTCCAAAACCCATACCACACTTTTTTAGAAATGGGAGTCAAAAGAAGGGGAGGTGAGTGAAGAGGGAGAGGAGGTTAGTTTTCAGGAGATATCTGAACTATTCCAGAAATGTGCCTGAAATCAAGCAGGATTCATAGATTCCATGCATATAGAATGTCCTCTGTGGCTTACAATCCTCCAAAAAGGACAGGTGACAGAAGATTTCTTCTGGTCTCTGGGAAACCTCTACCATAGCTGTCATTGTTGTTTACCCTTCCTCCCACCACAACACCTCCACCGTGCTCTCTTCCAGTGCTTTTTCTAGCACCCACCATCACCACTGCACCCTTCCTTTGCTGTGAATCTACTGACCATTAAAGTGCTCACAGCGTGTTTGCCAGTGCTGTTTCCCATAACGCTGTTACTTAAAAGTTCCGCTGAACCACCATTGGTGCGAACATTGAAACACTCTTGCCCCCTTTCTGACAATGAATAAACACCAATGTGTATTCATGTACATCTACTACTAATTGAGCTGTGAGGTCCAGTATTTCTTTCAAATCTGTTCCTGGAACAATTTCTGGTAGCTGATTACAGCGACTGCCACCCATCACCAGCAACTCTTCATATGGCTTGACAGAGAGGAGCAGGTGCACAGTCGGCCACCTCTGTGTACATCAGTCGCCTCCTATATTAGCTGTACAAGGACCACATTTTGTGTGTCAAGAAAAATGTGACCCTTGGAATCTCATCCATTTGCTGCAAATGCATATCCCCAATGTGTGCATAAGATTACCTCTCCCTCCTTGTGATTGTGTTACTGACTGAAGACTGCCAATCCACAGTTGGTTGCAACATTTATCTTCTCACTGGTCATTAAAAGTTTGTGACTGCTCTGTAGAGACTCCCACCATCCTCAGCCATTCCCCAACTCAGCCTGACAGAGTCAGCTAGGCATAAATGTACCTCTTTATTCCCACAGTACGGAGCATCTTGCAGGGTCAATGCATGTGCTCAGTGCTGGTATTTTAGAATCAAAATAGGATTGAAATATATTAGCATGAGTAACTCTTTGGGCAAGAAATAACCTGATGTGTGTGTGCTTTTTTAAACAAACTTTATTGGTTTTCTGTTAACATATCAGCCAAAGAAACGGTGGCACACTCTGCCAGGTGTCACAATGCTCATGTACAAGTAATGTATTTAATGTCATTAGTGTCCACTGAGTTAACTTCCATCAGTAGCAATGGGTCCTATACATCTGACCAGTTCTGGTTAGATATCTAAATCTACTTTTCACTTTTAACTCAGGTCTTCTCATTGGTCCTGTAATACCTCTGGTAAGTTAACAATGGTCGCCCCCTGTTCTGGGGAGGGCTTTGCACTCGTCGTATAACTTTCAACTAATCTCATCCACCAGCAAGCTCCGACATCAATCCTGCTTTGTGGTCAAGTTGTGTCACCTATGATCTTATAGTTCATGCACTTCTTGTGCGTGTCGTATGACGTGAACCCTTGTCGATCTTTGTTCCACTATTGGGTGCTCCAATGCAACTCCCATGGTTATTTATTCGTTCCCACTTGTAAACCTAGGAATGCGCCAAAATGGTACGCCTTCCCAGGTGAGGCATAACAAAGGGAAATATCTTTATTTCTCCTAGTTTTTTGCTCTGTTTACATGTGCTACATTCTGCAGCACACATTGAAAGAGGAAAAAGTCTCTCAGGATTGTGTTTCTGCAGGAAGGTGTCCCTTTCTACACAAAACAATCCTGCATGCAACACAGGCACCCTTGCACCATAGCACGAGGATGCCTGCATTGGTGCTAGACTGCCAAAATGGCACCAGCGCAAGAGGAAAGGACAGGAATGTATTGTGTTGGAGAAATATGGCACATTTCTGCCCTTTCCCAGTGATGCAGGGCAGCGCAGCAAGGGGCCTTGCTGCGCTGCCCTGCACCACTAGTTTCATAAATGTGGCCCTAAGAATTTGTGCCAAAAAAGTGGTGAAGAAGGAAACCGGATCTTTGCCTTCAACATCCACCGGGACACTATTAATGCAGAGATTATTGTGTCTGTTTCTGTTTTTAAGGTCTTCTGCATGTTGTTTAAGTAAGACAATTTCACTTTGCATGACCGCAATCTTGGAAGTTTTATCTTGAAGATAACTGATTCTGCTCTGCTTCCACAAGTCGAGATTTAATGGAGGACCATTTCGTGTCTAAGTTCTGTATCCTGACGTTAGGGCTCTTATTTCCTCCAACAGAATTTCCAAAGATATGGAGGAATATGAATTATCAGGAGAGGGAGGATCTTTTTAGGCGTTTTGTAGACCCTGCTTGCTGAGGCTTGACAGCAGAGTTGAGTTTAGGAGCGCTGGTAGGCATGCCTTCCGAAGATGTAAAATGTGCCATTGGAGTAACATGTGCAATAAAGTACAGTCGGAATGATAAGCGATTGATGGTTTACGAGTGGGTTTCTGCTTCGTCAATCTCCCTATGCAGCAGAAAAGCATTGACAAAGACTAAATGAAGGTGTAATTATATCAGCAAGGCTTAAACTGTTAATGAGATAGTGAAACATGCTGAGGCGTTGTACTAAAATGGAGATATCATAGCAGTTGAAAGAGAGTGGTTTGAAAAGTTAGTCAGAAATATCCAGAAGTCATTTGTTCTTCGTGAAAAAAAAAGAAAAGGAAAAAAATGTGGGCTTTATGGATAAAAACATTGGTCAAAAGTTCCATCACAGAAGAACTCCATCATGGGGCCATCCGGAGGAATCCACTGTGTTGCAGGAAAAAGAAAATGGCTGCTGCGTGTCTGAGGAGAGGCGTGGGTAGCATGAAAGGCACTGTAAACCGTCTATTATCAGTCACAGAATGATGCGCCTCACACTCCTGAGGCTTGTAAAACTGGTTCTCCTGTGGCCTCCAGTCATCATTGAGGCAGCAAGAGTGCACCCAAAATGAAGTTGCAATAATTAACAACAACAGGAGACAACCCATAAACCCAGTTGAGACCTGGGTACGATTAGTAACATGCAACAATGTCTCAACAACTCATTTACAAAAGTATAAGAATCTTAAAGAAAAAAATAATAGGAAACAGTAAAGTTTGAGTATTGTGGTTTGCATTTTCAAAATAGGAAGAAGGATAACTTGGAGACAGCATTAATGTTACTCTGAAAATGTGCAAAGAGTATATGGTGGACACATAGTGCTCATGGGAAAACTGTGAACGGCACATGTGAAGAAGTGACCTAACAGTGAGTGGGCATTGATTTAAAATAATACAGAACATGAATACAAGAGAAGGCAATTTGTCAAGATCATGTTAAGTGTCAGGAGCTGTAAATCCGCTGATTCCTGTTGACGGCGTTTCGACCTATGTAACTTTAGGTCGTCATCAGGACTAAGATTGCACAAATTGAATTAAATGCTGGACGGAGTCTTGTAGCATAGCTGTTGGTATAGGCACATATGCGCCGTAGCACGAATTATGAAAACGGCTCCACAGGAGAATATGGAGTCAGTCTATGTATACAACCTCCTGGAGATGAGGGGGATGGCGAGTGTACCTGCCGGTCACTTTATATGGAAAAGAATCAAAGCAAGGCACACATGGTGCCTCGACACCAGATTGAAGTGCTCAGCTGATGCGTTAATATATGGTCATCAGCACTTCAGGATACGCTGTGCAGTTCTGGGGCTGCAAGGAGCGGAGAATGTTCATGCAGGCGGAGTAAAAAGGAACTGTGGGGATTGAATCCGCCGTCTGGTCAGGTGAAACAGCCTCTGTGGAGTGAATGCTTCAGGACTAGTCAGCAGGGAGGTCCATTAACCTGCGGCCATCCTCCTCGATGTCTAAGCCACGCCCCCTTTGCACCTAGAAACTGACATCTAATTTGAAATCGCTGTTGAATTATTCTTTTGTGTACTTCTTGTGTCGTCATTGCTATGTATGTTTTGTACACAATTTTTGTGTTGCAATTAGAGAATTTTTCCTGCTTCACCACCACTTCATTGATAAGCACTTCTTTGATGTTGTTAGTGAAGTTGCTCACCATACATTGTCCACACCTAAAGTGGCTGGGATCAAATTGGCAAACCTGAACAAAGTGATTTCCAAAACCCAAACCACACTTTTTTAGAAATGGGAGTCAAAAGAAGGGGAGGTGAGTGAAGAGGGAGAGGAGGTTAGTTTTCAGGAGATATCTGAACTATTCCAGAAATGTGCCTGAAATCAAGCAGGATTCATAGATTCCATGCATATAGAATGTCCTCTGTGGCTTACAATCCTCCAAAAAGGACAGGTGACAGAAGATGTCTTCTGGTCTCTGGGAAACCTCTACCATAGCTGTCATTGTTGGTTACCCTTCCTCCCACCACAACACCTCCACCGTGCTCTCTTCCAGTGCTTTTTCTAGCACCCACCATCACCACTGCACCCTTCCTTTGCTGTGAATCTACTGACCATTAAAGTGCTCACAGCGTGTTTGCCAGTGCTGTTTCCCATAACGCTGTTACTTAAAAGTTCCGCTGAACCACCATTGGTGCGAACATTGAAACACTCTTGCCCCCTTTCTGACAATGAATAAACACCAATGTGTATTCATGTACATCTACTACTAATTGAGCTGTGAGGTCCAGTATTTCTTTCAAATCTGTTCCTGGAACAATTTCTGGTAGCTGATTACAGCGACTGCCACCCATCACCAGCAACTCTTCATATGGCTTGACAGAGAGGAGCAGGTGCCCAGTCGGCCACCTCTGTGTACATCAGTCGCCACCTATATTAGCTGTACAAGGACCACATTTTGTGTGTCAAGAAAAATGTGACCCTTGGAATCTCATCCATTTGCTGCAAATGCATATCCCCAATGTGTGCATAAGATTACCTCTCCCTCCTTGTGATTGTGTTACTGACTGAAGAGTGCCAATCCACAGTTGGTTGCAACATTTATCTTCTCACTGGTCATTAAAAGTTTGTGACTGCTCTGTAGAGACTCCCACCATCCTCAGCCATTCCCCAACTCAGCCTGACAGAGTCAGCTAGGCATAAATGTACCTCTTTATTCCCACAGTACGGAGCATCTTGCAGGGTCAATGCATGTGCTCAGTGCTGGTATTTTAGAATCAAAATAGGATTGAAATATATTAGCATGAGTAACTCTTTGGGCAAGAAATAACCTGATGTGTGTGTGCTTTTTTAAACAAACTTTATTGGTTTTCTGTTAACATATCAGCCAAAGAAACGGTGGCACGCTCTGCCAGGTGTCACAATGCTCATGTACAAGTAATGTATTTAATGTCATTAGTGTCCACTGAGTTAACTTCCATCAGTAGAAATGGGTCCTATACATCTGACCAGTTCTGGTTAGATATCTAAATCTACTTTTCACTTTTAACTCAGGTCTTCTCATTGGTCCTGTAATACCTCTGGTAAGTTAACAATGGTCGCCCCCTGTTCTGGGGAGGGCTTTGCACTCGTCGTATAACTTTCAACTAATCTCATCCACCAGCAAGCTCCGACATCAATCCTGCTTTGTGGTCAAGTTGTGTCACCTATGATCTCATAGTTCATGCACTTCTTGTGCGTGTCGTATGACGGGAACCCTTGTCGATCTTTGTTCCACTATTGGGTGCTCCAATGCAACTCCCATGGTTATTTATTCGTTCCCACTTGTAAACCTAGGAATGCGCCAAAATGGTACGCCTTCCCAGGTGGGGCATAACAAAGGGAAATATCTTTATTTCTCCTAGTTTTTTGCTCTGTTTACATGTGCTACATTCTGCAGCACACATTGAAAGAGGAAAAAGTCTCTCAGGATTGTGTTTCTGCAGGAAGGTGCCCCTTTCTACACAAAACAATCCTGCATGCAACACAGGCACCCTTGCACCATAGCACGAGGATGCCTGCATTGGTGCTAGACTGCCAAAATGGCACCAGCGCAAGAGGAAAGGACAGGAATGTATTGTGTTGGAGAAATATGGCACATTTCTGCCCTTTCCCAGTGATGCAGGGCAGCGCAGCAAGGTGACTTGCTGCGCTGCCCTGAACCACTAGTTTCATAAATATGGCACTAAGAATTTGTGCCAAAAAAGTGGTGAAGAAGGAAACCGGATCTTTGCCTTCAACATCCACCGGGACACTATTAATGCAGAGATTATTGTGTCTGTTTCTGTTTTTAAGGTCTTCTGCATGTTGTTTAAGTAAGACAATTTCACTTTGCATGACCGCAATCTTGGAAGTTTTATCTTGAAGATAACTGATTCTGCTCTGCTTCCACAAGTCGAGATTTAATGGAGGACCATTTTGTGTCTAAGTTCTGTATCCTGACGTTAGTCTACTCCACAAATGGGCGCAGGGCTCTTATTTCCTCCAACAGAATTTCCAAAGATATGGAGGAATATGAATTATCAGGAGAGGGAGGATCTTTTTAGGCGTTTTGTAGACCCTGCTTGCTGAGGCTTGACAGCAGAGTGGAGTTTAGGAGCGCTGGTAGGCCTGCCTTCCGAAGATGTAAAATGTGCCATTGGAGTAACATGTGCAATAAAGTACAGTCGGAATGATAAGCGATTGATGGTTTACGAGTGGGTTTCTGCTTCGTCAATCTCCCTATGCAGCAGAAAAGCATTGACAAAGACTAAATGAAGGTGTAATTATATCAGCAAGGCTTAAACTGTTAATGAGATAGTGAAACATGCTGAGGCGTTGTACTAAAATGGAGATATCATAGCAGTTGAAAGAGAGTGGTTTGAAAAGTTAGTCAGAAATATCCAGAAGTCATTTGTTCTTCGTGAAAAAAAAAGAAAAGGAAAAATATGTGGGCTTTATGGATAAAAACATTGGTCAAAAGTTCCATCACAGAAGAACTCCATCATGGGGCCATCCGGAGGAATCCACTGTGTTGCAGGAAAAAGAAAATGGCTGCTGCGTGTCTGAGGAGAGGCGTGGGTAGCATGAAAGGCACTGTAAACCGTCTATTATCAGTCACAGAATGATGCGCCTCACACTCCTGAGGCTTGTAAAACTGGTTCTCCTGTGGCCTTCAGTCATCATTGAGGCAGCAAGAGTGCACCCAAAATGAAGTTGCAATAATTATCAACAACAGGAGACAACCCATAAACCCAGTTGAGACCTGGGTACGATTAGTAACATGCAACAATGTCTCAACAACTCATTTAACAAAGTATAAGAATCTTAAAGAAAAAAAATAATAGGAAACAGTAAAGTTTGAGTATTGTGGTTTGCATTTTCAAAATAGGAAGAAGGATAACTTGGAGACAGCATTAATGTTACTCTGAAAATGTGCAAAGAGTATATGGTGGACACATAGTGCTCATGGGAAAACTGTGAACGGCACATGTGAAGAAGTGACCTAACAGTGAGTGGGCATTGATTTAAAATAATACAGAACATGAATACAAGAGAAGGCAATTTGTCAAGATCATGTTAAGTGTCAGGAGCTGTAAATCCGCTGATTCCTGTTGACGGCGTTTCGACCTATGTAACTCTAGGTCGTCATCAGGACTAATATTGCACAAATTGAATTAAATGCTGGACGGAGTCTTGTAGCATAGCTGTTGGTATAGGCACATATGCGTCGTAGCACGAATTATGAAATCGGCTCCACAGGAGAATATGGAGTCAGTCTATGTATACAACCTCCTGGAGATGAGGGGGATGGCGAGTGTACCTGCCGGTCACTTTATATGGAAAAGAATTAAAGCAAGGCACACATGGTGCCTCGACACCAGATTGAAGTGCTCAGCTGATGCGTTAATATATGGTCATCAGCACTTCAGGATACGCTGTGCAGTTCTGGGGCTGCAAGGAGCGGAGAATGTTCATGCAGGCGGAGTAAAAAGGAACTGTGGGGATTGAATCCGCCGTCTGGTCAGGTGAAACAGCCTCTGTGGAGTGAATGCTTCAGGACTAGTCAGCGGGGAGGTCCCTTAACCTGCGGCCATCCTCCTCGATGTCTAAGCCACGCCCCCCTTTGCACCTAGAAACTGACATCTAATTTGAAATCGCTGTTGAATTATTTTTGTGTGTACTTCTTGTGTCGTCATTGCTATGTATGTTTTGTACACAATTTTTGTGTTGCAATTAGAGAATTTTTCCTGCTTCACCACCACCTCATTGATAAGCACTTCTTTGATGTTGTTAGTGAAGTTGCTCACCATACATTGTCCACACCTAAAGTGGCTGGGATCAAATTGGCAAACCTGAACAAAGTGATTTCCAAAACCCATACCACACTTTTTTAGAAATGGGAGTCAAAAGAAGGGGAGGTGAGTGAAGAGGGAGAGGAGGTTAGTTTTTAGGAGATATCTGAACTATTCCAGAAATGTGCCTGAAATCAAGCAGGATTCATAGATTCCATGCATATAGAATGTCCTCTGTGGCTTACAATCCTCCAAAAAGGACAGGTGACAGAAGATGTCTTCTGGTCTCTGGGAAACCTCTACCATAGCTGTCATTGTTGTTTACCCTTCCTCCCACCACAACACCTCCACCGTGCTCTCTTCCAGTGCTTTTTCTAGCACCCACCATCACCACTGCACCCTTCCTTTGCTGTGAATCTACTGACCATTAAAGTGCTCACAGCGTGTTTGCCAGTGCTGTTTCCCATAACGCTGTTACTTAAAAGTTCCGCTGAACCACCATTGGTGCGAACATTGAAACACTCTTGCCCCCTTTCTGACAATGAATAAACACCAATGTGTATTCATGTACATCTACTACTAATTGAGCTGTGAGGTCCAGTATTTCTTTCAAATCTGTTCCTGGAACAATTTCTGGTAGCTGATTACAGCGACTGCCACCCATCACCAGCAACTCTTCATATGGCTTGACAGAGAGGAGCAGGTGCACAGTCGGCCACCTCTGTGTACATCAGTCGCCACCTATATTAGCTGTACAAGGACCACATTTTGTGTGTCAAGAAAAATGTGACCCTTGGAATCTCATCCATTTGCTGCAAATGCATATCCCCAATGTGTGCATAAGATTACCTCTCCCTCCTTGTGATTGTGTTACTGACTGAAGAGTGCCAATCCACAGTTGGTTGCAACATTTATCTTCTCACTGGTCATTAAAAGTTTGTGACTGCTCTGTAGAGACTCCCACAATCCTCAGCCATTCCCCAACTCAGCCTGACAGAGTCAGCTAGGCATAAATGTACCTCTTTATTCCCACAGTACGGAGCATCTTGCAGGGTCAATGCATGTGCTCAGTGCTGGTATTTTAGAATCAAAATAGGATTGAAATATATTAGCATGAGTAACTCTTTGGGCAAGAAATAACCTGATGTGTGTGTGCTTTTTAAACAAACTTTATTGGTTTTCTGTTAACATATCAGCCAAAGAAACGGTGGCACGCTCTGCCAGGTGTCACAATGCTCATGTACAAGTAATGTATTTAATGTCATTAGTGTCCACTGAGTTAACTTCCATCAGTAGAAATGGGTCCTATACATCTGACCAGTTCTGGTTAGATATCTAAATCTACTTTTCACTTTTAACTCAGGTCTTCTCATTGGTCCTGTAATACCTCTGGTAAGTTAACAATGGTCGCCCCCTGTTCTGGGGAGGGCTTTGCACTCGTCGTATAACTTTCAACTAATCTCATCCACCAGCAAGCTCCGACATCAATCCTGCTTTGTGGTCAAGTTGTGTCACCTATGATCTCATAGTTCATGCACTTCTTGTGCGTGTCGTATGACGGGAACCCTTGTCGATCTTTGTTCCACTAAAGTCAATGACTATTGTGCCCAATGCGCCTATCAAGTCAAGATTCCTCAATCCTCTATTAGCCTCCTTACTGCTCTCACTCTCTACCCACTTTCAAGTCTATGATCTCCATTTAGTCAGGCTTGACCCCCTGTTGGTATAACAGTGACCCAGCTCTTGTATTTGTTAACTGAATCAGTTGCACCACCTCGTGTATGGGAGGTTCTACATCCCCTGTCCTCCACATGACTTTGAGTGGTGCTGTTAGTGACCTATGCTGTAGGAACTGTCTCACAGGGAGGTCGTATTTCTGTGCTAGAAAGTATCTGAAAGATTTCCCTTCATAAATGTCTTCCACTAGAGCTAGCCCGTTGCCCCTCCACCTTTGCTGGAGTTGTACATTCTCTCTGGTTTGCATCCCCAGCATAGCAGGTGCATAGGGTATTTATGCATGTGTGCTTTGCATGCATTGTGTACGGTGTAAAGCAGACTGACTGGGTCCTTCCATTTAGGAAGGAGCAGATCCCTCAGAGTGCGCTTGGATTCCGATGTCATGCAGGCGTTGGATGAGTTTGGTTTGGAAGACCGTGCCAAATGCTGCTGAGAGGTCCAAGAGGATAAGGGCTGCAGTATCTCCTCCATCTAGAGTCATGCAGATGTCATCTGTGGTGGCTATGAGGGCAGTTTCCATGTTGTGATTGGGTCTGAAACCAGACTGAGTGGTGTTGAGGAGTTGGTGATCATTGCGGTATTAGGTGAGGCATCTGTTGATGATTTTCTAAGACCTTGGCCGGGCTTGTGTTAAGCCCTTGCCACATGACATTGAAAGGTTAAAATTAGAAAACAACCTGCCTTATTATGCTTAGGACCGCGACTCAGGCACTCATTACAGGAGGCCCGGGTAATTGTGATATGTGCAGTAATCCGTGCTAACAGACATACCCCAATTCTATGTTTTGTGATAAATATCAACAAGTCATAGCTGCTGATATTTATTGGTGGGATAAATGCCCCGAATTTATCGGAAAACCACCAAAACCCACGTTATTCTCCAAAAACTCATAATTGGGTGGTATTTTTTGCACCCAATAAATTCCGAATAAGCGAAGTCGGATTTTATGAAGTGCGATAAATATCACATCAATTACCGGGCCACTGGTGATGAAGGCCTCAGGCAGATTTATCATTCTGAAATCCATTGACACCTAACACGGAGCAAATGTGCCACGCCCACAAGCAATTTATATGCGAATATTTTTTAGTAGTGCATGACTAGTTTTAAATAAAATTTGTGTAACTTGAATACATTTTCTACAACCTGCATTATTTTGATAATTATTTGGCATGGTTAAACAAGGTAGGAGATATTTGCTCAACTGAATACTACGGGCAGTCCTTGATGGATGAGGACCAATGTCATAGTCCTTAACTATAGTTATAAATGGTCGAACTTGGAGTGGGCGTGGCTGCCCGGCTGTCAATAAGAGGAGCAAATGGTAGCAAAATAAAGCTGCGGCAGAAGCAGGATTTTGGAATTCGGTAGGTCTGATGGACATCTAGGGGGAGATTTACCAAAAAGTCACGCAACGCAGCACAGCTCCCTGCGAGGCTGTACTGTGTTACGCGAAAGGGAGGGAGCAGGAGAGTGCCATATCTTCAAAGATATGGCTCTCTCCTCCCCTTTCCCTTGCGCCGGCGCTGATTACAGCTGCCGTGCGCCACGCACACACCCTAGCGCCATAGTGCTAGGGTGTGCGTGTGAGTCTAGCATAGGTTTTGTACAGGAAGGGTACCCTTCCTGTACAAAATACCATGCCTATACAAGATGTAAAGCTTTTCCCACTTTGTATGCGTGCTGTACAGTGCAGCAAGCATGCAAAGTCGGAAAAGGAAGGAGAAATAAAAGCATTTCTCTTTTCTTGCGCCTACATTAAAAAGGCGCAGTTTTCTCATGCTAAACCCAATCTACTTTATTTAGTAAATTGGGTTTAGCGTGAGAAACCTTGGGTGGTTGCATGAAAACGCCCATGCTCCACCCTTGGCACGCCCCCATGCCGCTAAGTAATGTAAAGCAGCGCCATGCGCTGCTTTGCATTACTTTTCCGATATTTCCAACGCTAAACAAGTTTAGCGCTGGAAAGTTAATTGAAAAAAATAGATTTTGCGCCGATTTGCGTCACTTTTGTGACGCAAACTCGGAGTAAAATCTTCGTGAATCTCCCCCCTAGAGTGTTTGGACACATTTCACTTTCTTCACCAACTTTACATTATTTTGCAAGGAACCTGGGCAGTTGATATATTCGTATTGGAAGATTGTGGGATTTATTCGCTGTACAATGTCTGCTTGGGTCCACCTAGAGGGTGGGTTATTAACATGTATTCCTAGTACCCTTCACTTGTCAATTACTCCGCCCGTGTATAATTTTTGAGTTGCACTGATTTATTTTAAGGTTGCCCTGACCTGGTTATTATAGATTACTTTCCTCATGGAAGACATAATGATGGTCCAATACTTAGTGGGCAGCTGGCTATGTGTGATGGATGCTTTGAAAAATGAAATCGTTTTTGAGCACACAATTTTACGTGGTTATTTCAATTCCAGTGCACTGCGATTAACCTCCAGGATGAGATAGCTGTAGATTCTGGTGTGTCTGCTTTTTTGCATTGTATATTGGCTCTGAAAAAGTTTACAGTTTTCTTAGGTGGAAAAACGTTTTATTGCTTTTGTATTAGCGCACTTATACAACGTTAGAAATGTATAAAAAGATATGGATTTGTAAGTAGGAAACCTTCCTTAAAACTGACTGGCCAGTCAACAAAAACAAAAGAATGGAGCACGCACACCATTAGGTCAGTAAACCACTACAGATGCAGCTCATGGCTTAATTCGCCTTTTCTTTGTTTATAATATAGCTTTGAATTATAGACTTTGTTGTTGTGCATCATATAGTTCACCTTTCCCAAGCTCATTATATTCAGTCTTTAGGCTCAGTAGCTCATGCCAGTTTGTTATGGTCATTGTAGTACAAAAAGCATAGTCATAAACTACAACTGTAAGTGACATGATGGTGTTTGTGCACCATTCTGTTGTTTTTGTGGTCTAAAGTTGTTTGTTGTTGTTGCTATGTACATTTTCTATATACATATATTTACAGCAGTTAGGTTTTAGGACAGTTTGTGCGGATTGGTTACACTGGTTAGAATCTTTATTAATTAGAAATAACATTTATTCTATTTTTATTTTTATTCATTATATGCCTGTTTCTAAAATGATCTTGTTTCATCCTTTTTTAGAGAATATTGTTTTCCAAGCTTGCTGCCCAGTGGCCAGGCCCTTTGGGTCTTTTAGTAAATCACTCATTGTTCAGACTGACTATGTAATATATAAAAGCATTGCAGAGAGAAGTGCCTGATCCCTGTCTGGATGAAGCAAACAAACTTTGACAAGCTAATGACCTGGTCTGCGGTCTCATCGTTCACTCATCTATCTGATTTCATCAATTTGGCAAGATGGTAACATGTGTCCCTTCCAGCTCAAGTGACAGCGAAACCGTGGGTTGTAATCATGGGTGATCTACAAAGGGCACATAGCATCATGAGGGAACTGAATCATTCTGTATCTTACCTGGGGCTCTGAAGTAACCAAACGGATACACAGAATCCTCTAAAAAAAAAAAAAAAAGTAGTGCATAAATAAATAAAATAATAATTTGTATATATTAGCCAGTAATTTCATGAATATTTCATTGAGAATATGTTAAAAGAACCTTCAGACACAACTTTAAGTTTTCAAAAAGATTAGATCATTGGCCACCAACACCATAAACCCTAATTGAACCTGCTCATCAAATTAAAATATAGGTATTGCTATACATCCTCCATCCATAAACAAAAATCAACCTCCCTCTTGTATATGACACCCCTTCCTATGCCAATGGCCAGCTTATCTGACCTTCTGCCTTTTCTTCCTTCTCTGAGGTTCCTGGTCCCCCATCAGGTCTTTCAGACCTCTCAAGGCTTATACAGACGAACTGATCTGTCATCTAACTCAAGCCTATCTCACTCACTCCATGGGCCAATGCAGCCTTAACCTAAACCCACCTTTTACACCTTAAACCACCAACAACTTGACAGAATCTTAATCAGACCAGTACCCAACTTTTCTTTATTTTGCAATTTCCCTTGCACTCAAAAAACCCTCCCCTGACGGTGTTAATCTGCTCAGCCCTCCACCCTTGCCAATGTTTTCACTCATGAATTCTATACATATCCCATTAGCAATAGTCTAGTCCCCAATGAAGACAAGTAAACTCTAGGTTGTCTAGGCAGTTCTGGGATTTCAAATAGTATGTTCTTGTGCCACAATCACTCAGCACTATTCACTTTACATTATCCCTTCAGGTTCCTGTTCACTTCTTTCCAGACTATTTATTGTGGCTGTCTTTATGGCTTTATGCCCTCCCCAACATCCCAACACATTGTTGGCCATAAAAGTACTGTCCCACAACCATCCAAGCTTGGATTTTTTGACGCACAACCCAAATTCTACCCAACAAAAACAAATGTGTCCTAATTAAATTTAAGGCTAAACAATAACAAATTTGAAACAGGTCTCACCAGTGACTCAAGATGGCTTTAAACTTCACATGACCAGCAGTGAAAGTCGCTTGACTTCCACATCGACACTTCCCTTGGATTCAAGGCAGACATTGGTGCTCCATAGGCAGACCTCAGAACTGCTGTTCAAGCCCTGGTCCTGTTGCATCTTGATAGAGGCAATGCCCTGCAGACAAAGAGCCTGAATCTCATGTGATCTCAGTGATAAGTGTCCTCCATATAGCAGCTTGCCTAATAATGGGTATTTGGACAATAAACATGGTGGCTCCTGCTCTCGGAGAGTTCCACTGGCTTCCCTCATTGGCCTGTGTTACCTTCAATATGTGCTGTATCATTTACAAAGCACTCCACACGAAGACCCCTTCTTACATGATCTCCAAAAAAGGATCTCCAGCAACACCCACTTCTTTCAAAGCAGTAGTGTTTCGACAGAGTGAATCTAGAGATGCAAGATTGAGAAAACTTCAAAGCAAGCTTTCTCCTCTACAGGAGCCACTCCAGTGCAGACAAGTGCTTACTCTTTTCTTCTTTCACAAGCAGCAAATTAAACACTTTTCTTCACACAACATTTCACTGCTAACTAGTATCTGCTCCTTAACCACCTATTACATTTCCCCACCCCTCTAATATCCTCTTTTCTCATCTACCCTCACTAATTACGGCTCACATTAAAACCCCCTTTTCTACAGCACTCTTTTTGTTTGTAACTTGGTCTATTAATCACATATGTGCATACATAGATGCACACATACATGTATGCATAAATAAGTATATACATACATACACACATGCATGGCTAATAGCTGTACTCATCCTTCCACATCCGTGTTAATGTAACTTCACATAATCGAATGAGCACCCCTCTGTTTCCCATGTTTCTTTTCTGCTGTCTAAACCAATGACCACTTTACAACAGAATTGCCACACACTTCCCTCTTTTTTCAGTTGATGAACTTGCTCCTTTAATTATAAAAGAAGCAAAACCACAAGTAGGCCACATGCTTCACTTTATACTCTATTGCTTGAGGTCGCATGTGGTGGAGCAGGGACTTTAAATAAATATTTGGTTTACGGTATCAGTTTTATTACTCCTCCAAAGAAAAATCACCACTCATTTTGCTAGGCCCATGGTCCAAAGACCTTGGACGTAAAAAGAGAATTAATCAGAACCTGCAAATCAAATCAATTTATACATCACAGTTCAATTATTATCACTTAGGAGTCAGGGAGGAGATTTGCTGTGAGTTTAAAGGTTTTATTAAATATTTTAGTTAGTATTTCTTCATTTTTAAGTTATCAAAATGGGTAAACAATTCTTCAGAAATACAATACAGAACAAATGCATAAAGAGCGTTCCATTCAAGTAAATCTCTATTCTAAGTCTAGGGAATGTGGGAAAGGTATCTATTGGAACCCATAAGAGTTGCAAATCGAGAGGTGAAAGCATAAAGCTTTAAGCAATTCTAAATCAAACAGCACTTCCCATAAAGAGAAGTTAAAGCGTCTCAATAAAGTTTCAGAGCAGCATAGATTCAGGCAAGGGAAATTAATGGGTCGCTCTTGGAAAATCAGAGCAAAGGGCTCTGCAGGGAGTCTAGATAGGGGCTGAAGAATCTCTCAAGAGGAATCCAAATCTACTCTAGGAACACACACTAATATAACACTTCAATAGCTATCACTAAGGTAAAATGTTGCATTCTTTTGTCTTCTCAGCCGGTCATTGTGCTGTGTCATCATGGGAACAGGAAAGCTTCCGTCGTCTTAGAGGTTCAGGACAAAGGCCTACAGACATGTTGAGGCTAATTATGATGTCGGTGGGTCCGACATGGAAAAGAGTGTTGGAAAGCGAAACTGGGGGCCCCTAGCAGGGCCCCCTTCCCCCTTGGCCCTCCGCTATGGGACCCAGGGGCACCTATGTTGCCCACCTTAACATCCCTGCACTGTGTGGCCGGCCCCGCATGGCGCCTGCCACACGGTGCAGGGATGTTTAAAAAGATCCATTCTACAATGGAAGCTTGTGCTGCAGGCCTATTCCGCCCGTCGCACAAGCTTCCATTGTAGAATGGATGTTTCCAACCGCCCTATGGGTGGTCGCATCCAAATCAGACGGTCGGAACCGCCGACCTATGGTTGGGCGGTTCCAGACCGATACAGTATCCGACATCGTAATCAGGGCCTAAATGTTAAAATGAAACATTTCATAAACATTGTACAAGTCGAGGTTAGGCTCCCACCGTTCATTTCTACTGCAAGACAAAACAGTTCATGGTTAGGTATCCCCACCATACAGATGAAATCATGGAATTCTCACACATTCTCACACAGTTTTACTTAGTAAGAAACATTTTGTTGAAAATTAAACTACACAATTTAATATATTATTGTAGTCTATGAGGACATCTCTATGGGAAGGTTGAAATCTAATGTTTTCTATTAGTTCATGTTCAGTTCAGCCTTTTTGTATTATTGAAAGTTTAACATTTCACATTACTGACATTAAGTCAGAGAAAAAGGAAATGGAAACATGCATTCAGAAGTCTTTCTAACTTAATCTATGTAGCTATGAAAGCCTGATGCGCTCACTTGCCATTAAAATGTGACTTTTCGTTTTGAGGCCTACACATTATTCCTATATGTTAATTGCATTAATTTTGATTTATTAAAAACACTCTAGCATATGAATCCCTTAAACCTGTTCACCTCCATCTCTCCAGCTTATCAGCTTTCCCAGTTCTGTCCCATTGTTCTCTGTCCCAGTCCAGAAGGAAAGTGCTCTGTATTATTTTAGATCATACCCAATGGGTCCAAGGCTTTTTCACAGCACTCTCAGCACCTTTCAGTTCCCAGCCATCTTCATACAGGCAGAACCCTTCATCCACCCCTCTTATTTCTAGAAATGCCATGACTGCTTTCAACAGACACAAATGTATCTCTGTAGACAATGATATTAAAGCTTGTTTGCTTCTTTGATCTATGTTGTTCTTTTGCGCTCTAATTCAAATAACTTGGGAAGAAAACATCAGCTCCAATGCTACTAAGACCTCTTTCAATATCGTGAGGGTCAGCCTTTTATCTGAAATTCTTCCCAATCTTGTCTGTAAACACTGACTGGGTAGTGTACTGATGATAAATCCACCAGCAACAGGAAAATAACTCTCATAACTGCAACGGCTCCTGAGATGTCTGAGTTGCTCTCTTCTGACTTTGAAGCCAGTCTTGCCCACTAATGAACACAGCCATGTTTCTTTTCCTGGGGTACGACTAGCCCCAAAAACAACATTATATCTCAAACATTGAAAAATCATTGCTCTAAAGAGGCTTGCTAATTACAAGTTCTTGGTCAATTACCTTTTCACAATGGAAAATGCAGCTTCCTTAGTTACAAATATGATTGAGGACTCAAATGCAGGACTGTATCAAGATCCTTTAAAATTTTGATTTCCCAAAAAATAAAATAGATCCTAATTTTCCAAAAGCAAGAAAAAGTCAAGACATGTTTTATGACACGGGGTGGGGGTAATTCATTTACTTCATCATGGCTTTCCAGTTTTAGGAAATACAAACACATTAAATCAAAGCAAAAATAATAGAACAATTGTCAATTATGAACATCCAAAAAGCCTTAGGATAATTAATAAATAAGAGTAGAAGAAACGTTTTTTGAAGATAATACAGAAGAAAAATATTATAAAACATTGAAAAAGATTATAATAAAAAACATTAATAATACTAATATTTTACTAATTTCAACTACACAAATATCCCGATAGCATAAAACACACTGGAAGATCTGAATTTAATAATAATATACTGATATCACAAATATTCAATCAAACGTATTCACTTTGATAAATGTCTAACTAATTTTACGGAAATGAACTAACCAAATATTAAACCTCTTCTATCCAATTTATAATTCTGTATTTCATTAGTTTGTGGCAGACCCTTCACAGGATTAAAATATTTTTTAGAATGAAGTATCACGTCTATGAATTATTAACTGATGTATTAACATTCCTCCTCCAGTTTTCATAGCTACATTTATCTTGTATAGTGCAGAGAAAGTAATTGTGATTCCAAAGTGCATTTATATTAGTTACATATTTAAAATAGAGGATGAAATAACCATTTTTCTCTTTGTATCCCTAATTAGAGTGTAAGGCGAATTATAGATAACTTATAGATCACCAAATTCGAAATCAATCAATGTGACTTTAATAAAAGTAATTGAAATATTCTATATACCTGAAAATTGCAGTACTAGAATGCAGTATTATATTTTCGCCTCAATAATCACTTCACACAATTGTGTAATGTCTCGTTATGGCACTACCAGAGTACATGGCAATCCTGCATAATATGCACAAGGTTCTGTACCAAAAAAAATCAATTGACCCATTTAAGTTTGATAAAGTGAATTTAAAAAAAGGGGAAATCCTCAGACAATTATTATGGTATGCTCACCATGCAAACTTGGGATACTGGTGCCCACAGTTCTGTGTTTGAGTATGTTGTACATTATGGGCAGTGCACAGTACAAAGCGTTCCTTGTTAGGGTCTGTTTTTTTTTAGTAATCTTCCTTGTTGCCATCATTTGTAATTGCAATTTTATTTGCATTTTTAATTTTATATAGTGCTTTTATGTCCAGGTCAAAAATATTCATGCAGGGTTTTAGGAGCACAAAGCAGACTTTTGAGGTAGCTCGCACTCTAAGGACGCAGAACTGTACATAGAAACATCATTATTTGCATGTGAGATAGTGCTGCTTTAGGTACGTTTGTAGCAGGTGACATTCTCTTCACTGCCAGGCTACTGATAGACTACCACCTCAGCAAAGATGGCTGATGAGTTCAGGGGGTGGGAACGTAAAGTAATGGTTGGACGCATTTAAAGGGCAATAGTAAAGAGCTTTAGGCTATGCTTGGATGAAGCAGTAACCACATGATAAAAGCAACATGAGAAAATATACTGGTTAGTAATGCAAACATTGAAAATGGATTTTCCAAACGCTGGAATTGTTGTCTTCTGATGTCTACCATTGATGTTTGTCTCACAGTATTAATTACCAAAGCAAAGTGCGGTCCATTTGGATGCCCCTGGTTTAACATAGCAGAGGATGCAGTGGCGGCTCGCCGAGGGAGTTCTGCAGGGATGGTGGGGCGGGGAGAGTGTGGGGTATAGTAAGCTCCGGCATACGGCGCAACGCAGTTAAGTAAATAAATAAATACATAAAACAATTTACATTGCGCGCGCTGCATCGCCGAGTTGGCGTTGCAGCGCGCGCAATGTAAATTGTTTTATATATTTATTTATTTACTTAACTCCGTTGCGCCGTATGCCGGGGTTTACTAACCCCCACCCTGCCCCTCCCCCGCCCCGCAGCACTCCCTCGGCGAGCCGCCACTGAGAGGATGGGCATAAGGATAACTTCCCAGCCAGTGGAAGTATATTGCCTGCATTCCTATAGCCGGAGGGAGGGGACCCTGACACTGAAGTGAGGGAGGGCCTTATGTTTAACAAGATGATGCAGATCAGTCTTCCAGATCACTTTCATTTGCTAGGTGGCATGGGTGATTGTGGGGCTGCAGTTTCTGTTTTTCAAGGAGAGAACGTTTTTATACAAGCAATTTCTTTGTATGTCGCTGATTGCTACTTCAGGAGGACATTACACTTTATTGTGCCATATTGTGAATTTGTGAGGTATCTAGCTTGATGTTTCACTTCATGTTGTTGTTTATAGCATGTTTTACTGCGTCAAGGTAAATGCATTAGTATACATAAAAAATAAGCATTGTCTATGAAAGTAAAGGAAAAATATTGCACAATACTGGAGGTAAAGCAAATACGTATCTTGAAGTATCTCGAAAATTAACATTGAATTAAATATTTTCAAATATTTTCAGTCTTGTAAAGGCATGGTTTATTTGTCAAATTTCATGCAGGAAACTCCGAACTGAAATGAAAAAGCTAATTATACCTAATCAAAATGACACAGAGGCTTGCTGCAGGTACTTAAGAACATAACAGCTGCCTGAAGAAGTCAGAATCTAAAGGAAAATGCTTGCCATTTACTTTCCACATGACTAGGAACTAGAATAAATGCTATGTGCTGCTTTGTGACAAGGGGGTGCTCCATTGGCTGTACATGGTCGTTCCCATGCAACCACCCATGGGTTTTGATGTAAATCCCTAGCTACTAATGGTAAACAGCGTTTACCACGCATGCGTAACAACGCATGCAATAACAACGCGGTCGTTACAACGACCGCGTTGTTATTTCGCATACCGTTACAATGCAAGTGCGAACAACGACTTGCTTTGGGGGGCAGAAGGTGTTGGATTTAAAATCCAACACCTTCCCTAGTGTCCGCACAGACTGGAGTTGGAATAGTAATTTATACTATTCCAACATCCAGCGCCCCCTAACGCAAGTCGTTGTTACGACTTGCGTTGTAACGGTATGCGAAATAACAACGCAGTCGTTGTAACGACCGCGTTGTTATGGCATGCGTGGTAAACGCATGTGAAAAAACATCACATATTCCTACTAACATTTGTAGACAGGGATTTGCACCAAAACATTATGCCTCCTTGAGGCAGACATAACAGTGGAGCGAGTTTAAACAGCATCCAAACCTTTCCAACTTTGCATTTCTGCTACACTGTACCTCACTCAAGCAAATTCTGAAAAGGTCTAAATTTTGTGAGAGCAGAACATTCTCTACTAGAAGAATGCCCTTCCAGGACCACTACCAATGCTTGACAGAATGCACATACCCTTTCACTGTGATGCAAGCATGTGTGCGTTCGCTCATGGCAAAACAGCACCACATCTTAGTAGATATGGTATTGTTTTGCACTTTACCTTTGACTCCAAACCTTAGTTGCTGTGCTGCGTTGCATCAAAGTTAGTTAATTTCCACCAATGTGGTAATGACTGTAGAAACTACGAAATACTAGCTCAAAAAGCCGTAGTAACTGCAATCAAAGACTGCATGGCGGATAGTTGACTGCATACATTTTGAACTAAGGATCACATTGCAGATTGTGGAGTATATGCATTACAAAATGGCAAATAGCTGGTAAGATTAAATATATATTCAATCAACACACAAATTCAGACAAGCCAAAGCAAATTAGGATAATTCATAGATTGTTTTAAGCATGATGTAGAAAATGTTGTGCTAGAATTTATTGGTTGGCGTCTCTATTTATATTGGTTGCGATCTTCGAGTTGAAGTGTGCCTGCATTTGCAGGCAGGGGACATTCTAGCCAATTATTTGACTCTACATCATTCAAACATCTTGCGATAATATTAGCAAGATTACAGAATTCCAATCTTTAATTTTCTAAAAACTTTACAGTTCAAAAAAGATCATAATGTCATTCGTTGTTTTGAGTTTGTTACGTGTTTTTCAAGTCGATGTAAGTAAAAACACTTATTAATTAAAATATATTTTTTTAAGATCCTGCATCAGGATCAAACACATATTTCATGGAGCAAAGGTAATCAACCCAATGTACTAGCATGTTTTGCTGAAGATAAGTTTGGGGCACAGTTATAGACATGGGTTTACAAGCCCAATTGTCTCAAAAGAAATTTTCTTCTAAAATAGACGAGTTTGGGCATTTTATTTGAGTTCAAGTTATTGATCTGTGGAAATTTACACAACTATTTGAATACACAAACTTGATGACAACAATAGATAATATTCCTTTAGCACACTGGGTCATTTGTAACCTTTAATCTATGGAATTAGGGGTCGATCCTGTTATTAAAATTCTACAGATCATTTATTTTGAAATACTGTTACATAAAAGTAGTGTCAAAAGTATACAACAATATTTCTTTTTAAAATGTATTTAATTTTACACCTTTGAATATATACTTTAGCATCTGGTGCTTTGCAGAGCCTCCCTATGGTAAAGCATAGGGAAAATTAAAAAAAATATTAAACTACAAAATAAATGTTAAAAATAGTTGTATATTAAATATTGATGTAAATTCATTTTATATATTTATTTTAAGTATAGAACAAAATAAGAAAATGCTACAGCACTATTAACTAATTTTTAAATAAATCTTTAATTAATGGAAATATAGTAAATTAAATGAAAGCTATTTTTCTGAAGTTTAAATTAAAAAATAAATGCACACCTGATGAAAATAATTTTATTTTATTTGATTAAAAGTGATGTATAAAATTATTTAAAAAAATGGATGTATGTTGTCAGTAGAGGAGCCCCGCCCACTGCCTATAGTGGGGTCCAAAGCCTAGTTTTTCCAGGACTGCAAACATGTAGGGCCACTTGAGCGTATCGAATGCCATGACGGCTTTCAGTGACAGTATCAGCATTGGTTTCAACACTGTGCCTGTCAGTCCTAGGACTCCATATAAACGCCGTAAGTTGAGTTTGGTCCCTCTGTGGGGCATTAAGCTGGATTGGTCAGGGTGGATCAGTGTTAGTATTACTTTTCTCAGTCTCTTTTTCAACATCTTGGCCAATATTTTGTCTTCAGCGTTTTGCAATGAGATAGGCCTATAGGATGTGCATTCGTCGGGTGGCTTCCCCTCCTTCAGGATGACTACTATGGTGGCTAATCTCTGGCCTTGTGGCAATTCCTCTTGCTCTCTGGCCTCTTTCAGCATGTTTAGTATGTTCTGCGATAGAGGTGTGGCCATGCTTTTATAGAATTTGATGGGTATACCATTAGGGTCTACTGCCTTATCCGACTGCAGCTATCTGATTGCCGCGGCTATCTCTGTGGCTTCTATCTTTTTCTTTAAGAAGTGTCTGTGCACAGTCAACAGGCCAGAAAGTTGGAAGTCCCATATGTGGGATGGGGACTGGGTCATGGCCGATGTGTAAACTTTAGTATAATGCTTGGAAAATACCTCTGCTATCTTATGATTCTCTCTCACTTCCACCCTTGTTGAGGTTTTGACCTCCAGGACCCAATTTCTGATGCTATCTCTCTGCTCTAGCCAAGCCAGCAACTTCCCAGATTTGTGCCCTATGTCATAGATTTTGCATTGAGTGGAGAGGTATGCTGTTCTGGCAGTATTTTCAGCCATGTCCCTATATTCCCTTTGCTTCAGGTCTAGCCTGTGTTTAAGTTCATCGTCTCCTTGCTGCTGTACATGTATCTCTAGTCTAAGGATGTCCACCTCAAGGTTTTCCATTTGGGCTTTTTTCCCTTTTGTTTCCCACGATGAGTGACATTGGCAGCCCTCTTGCCACCGTTATCACCATTTTATAGGCTTCCCAGAGTGTCATTGCAGTGTCCACCGCCCCTGTGTTTTCCTGGAAGCACAGTTCCGTTGATTTCTTAAGTTGCCCCACTATGAGCTTATTATTTAGGTACCATGGATCTATGGGCTTAAGTCTATTCATCTGTCCCTCCCTACCCCGCAGTTCTACCCAGACCGGCCAGTGGTCTGAGATTCCCCTCTTCAGTGGTTAGCCCTTGCAATCTTTCCCATGTGTAAGTGTTCTGTCATGAGGTAACCTATGCCTGAAGAGCTTTTGTGTGCTCCGTAGTGAAATGTGTATTGCCTGTGTTGTGGATCGTGGGCTTGCCAAATGTCAGCTAGTTCGAGTACTACCAGGAAACACGGTAGGGGGCTGAGCTTCCTTGGACTGGCCTATGTGGAGTCCCTGTCCCACTCCTCACTGAGTGTTGCATTGAAGTCTCCTCCCATGTTTAGCACTCCAGGAGATAGGCGCAGGAGCATTGCCCCCATGTCTAGTAGGGCCTGAGAGTGTAGTTTCGAAGGGATGTAAGCTGAGCAGAGGTTTAAAGTCAGGCCATCCCAGGTTCCTGTCTGCATCATGAATCTACCTTGAGGGTCGATCCATGTTTCTTTGGGAAGGAACAGAGTGGATATTTTATGTAATAGTCCCATTCCTCTTGAGTCAGATGTTTAGCCCGAATGCGCAAGCATCGTTTACTCATATCTGTGAAGTGCTTTGCAGTGGTTCCCATTTAAGTGAGTTTCTCGTAACATGACTCTGTCTGGGGCATGACATCTTAGGTAGTGGAGTACTGTTTCCCATTTTATTCGGTTGCATTGACCGTTGAAGTTCCTGGACAAGAGTTTTAGTGCCTGAGTTCAAGACATTGTGTGATAGGGGTTTTGCGGAGCATGCAGAGGTAGATCCCAACTCTGGAGGCCTCTGTGGTGGGTCGCTAGGTGGGTCACTATCTATAATGTCACACAGATGTTTGCGGCATTGAACTTTACCCATGAACCATAAACAAGTCGCCCAACTAATGAACTCCCCTCTCCCCTGTATTGTGGGCTTCCAATTGCCCGCTTTCCCAACTCACAGAGAGCCTGTGGCCTCATTAATTATAAGTCACTTACAGATGGGTGAGCTATGGCCGCCTCGAGTACAGTCCAAAGCCACTCATCTCCCCCGAGTGTTTCATTCCACTTTATGCCCCAGATGGTGTATCACATACATCATTTCCACTGGCAAATCCCTTTTGTCTGACTCAAAGGTGAGATATATTCTAGTGGTTTTCTGTTGGTCTTTTTCTCTGGTTGTCTGGCTGGATCCGTCAGTTTCTCTGTCTTCCTGTCTGGTGTTGATAACGGGTATCGCAATTGTAACCGGTTGCGCCGTACTTCGTCTCGGTTTGCTCAGGTTTGTCCAGTGCCCCCCAGGCAGTCTCTGTGTTGCCTGACCAGGCGCCAGCCCTCCAGCCAGTCCCATATCTAACTGGGCATCTCAAAGTGCCAGCTTTCCCCCTCCACCAGTACTTTAGGCCTGGCTGGGTACAGCATCATGTAGCGAAGCTCTTGGGCCCTGAGCATTTTGTTGACTTCCTCAAAGCTGTGACATTGCCTCTGGACTTTTAGTGTGAAGTCTGGAAACAATCTGATCGTAGCATTGACATATAGAATGCTGTCTTCCAACCTTGCAGCCTGAAGGATGGCATCCCTATCTCGATAGTTGAAGATGCGGGCGATTATGGTTTGTGGGGGGCGCCCAGCCGAGGGGGTGACACCTGTGCTCTGCGGGCCCTCTTGACAGTGAAGAATTTTGACAGTTGTTTGGTATTTAGCGTGTTGGCGATCAAACCCTCAAGAAAGAGTTTTATGCTAGGCCCCTCGCTCAGGGACCCCCACATTCTGATGTTCGTGCGCCATTCATAGTCTTCCAGCCATGCCATCGTAGTTGCGTTGTCTTTAACGAGTTGGGACACCACTGGTTTGAGGGTTTTAGATTCCTCTTGTAGCGTGGTTAGCAACCTTTCTGTGCGCGAAACGCTGTAATTAATTTTGTGTACCTCAGCCCTTAGGAGGGTTACTTCAAAGGTGACAGAGTCTATCTTAGGTTCCAGTGCATCTTGTACCCCTAGTTTGCTGCCATTATGTATGTCAGAAAGGGGTTCCCGCCATACTATTAGGTTTCGGTTGCTTTTCAATGCTTTCACCGATATCCTACTGGTTGGGCCCCTGTGTTGTCATGGTCACTGCATAGGTATCCATTTTATTTTATTTTGTGTCCATTTCTGTTCCCTTTCTGCCTGCCATTGTCCCAAAGCGTGTCCTTGGTCCACTTGGCGGCAATTCTGTCGATCTGGTGTGCCCACTGGTTCGCAGTCACCTCACAGATTTCTGGCCCTGCCTGGGCCCCCCACAGTGATGCTAGTCGAGGAGGGTTAGGGGGAGTGTCTCTCGCAGTTCACCCGGCATCGTGTTAGTAAGGCGCCGCGAGGTGGGGTTCCCTCCGGTGGTGTCAGGAACCCTTCACTGGGGTTCCCATGATCCTCAGTCGTGGTGGTCTGGCATACGGTTATGATCTGGGCCTCTACCTGGCATTGCATGGCACTCCTCCCTCCCATGGGTAAGTGTGGCATAGTGTCTGACCCCAGGTTGGGCCACGATCTGCTGCTGTCAGGTGGAAGCGCCCCTGGGTGTGTACACTGTTCACTGTGGGCCTCTTCCCCAGCTACGTCCAGTCCATGGGAGGGCACCACTGACCCTGTGCTTCTCTCTGTGCTGCGCGCCCGGCAGGACAGTGCCCCCCTCATCGGTCCTCGGCTGGGTCAGGGCCCAGGACGAAGAGGAGTATAAAGTGATGGGGCAAGACTTACAACTGGAACAGTGGATCAGAGTGGTGAACTCCTTCCAGAGTAATGTTGTTGCTTTCACTGTGCCACCATAGATTGGCCTGGCCCTGGCATCTCCTCATCCTTGGAGGTCTGCTCTGCATTCAGGCAAGCCTCATCTCCAACTGCGGTATCAGTCTGTCCCTTGGAGGCTGAACGACTGCCTCTTACTCCAGTGACAACTGCTATGCTTCCTAGTGCTTGATTTGTAAAAAAAAACATAAGTGCCAGGGCTCTCATTAGGAGACCACTGCAGCTTGCATCACACATTGCCCCTGCCATGCTGCCAATGATACTAACAACACAACTACAAACCATCACACTCCTACCAGTGTAACAATTCAGACTATTCCAGGCCCCCAAAGCTATAAGAATGCCTTGAGAGGCAGGTAACAGTCATTTTAAATGTATATTGAATCAATAGTTAACTGTTGTTGTTGTCATCTATAAATTAGCCAGACAGTGCCACCTTGTGGCAAATTATCACAAGCCCCGGTGTTGACAATTATGTGCCGGTGCTGAGCACCGGAAACCACCGGCTCAAATTAAGCATGCTTCCCCTCATCTCCATCATCGGTTAGCTAATTCAAATGGTGCTGGTTACAAAGAAGGAAATGAGGTTTGCCACCAGTGCAACATCATTAAGCAGTCACGCATGGGTACAATGCCGGATAAAACAACAATATAATCACAGAGCGCAGAAGCTACATATTATTCCCAGCATGCAGTTCTGAAAATTATCTCCATGGAAACCATTGTGAACTTTCACATGTGAATGTCCCTGTGGATGCTTGCAATGTACCAATATGGTCATAAATAAAAATTAGTGATGCAGCTGGAAAACCATGATCCAAGTACACGCCTTTAAGTTTTTATTGTTTAGCAATGTTGCCGAATTTAATTCCCTTTGGTGGCGGTCTCTTTACCCAATCAGTGATTAAATATAAAATGAATAGAGAGTAGGAGATGCTCCTTTTGAAACGTTAAAGTACCCTGATATAAAATTATGTTCACTCTATAGTCAATAGTTACACACATTCCAAGGATGTTGTCTGTCCATTTGTGATTTATTGGCATGGATCAAGTTACTTGAGTGTCACAATGGGTCGCCACCCTGCTTTGTTGATAGATTGGGATTCGACTCATTTCACTGTCAGCCAATGTGTGGTTCGCTCCTGTGAGACTAATGTGACACCTTTTTCAAGGCCGAAAATAGGATAGAGACTGAGGGCCATAGTGGGGCATGCATGACGCAACTCAAAAATGAGAGTTATGAAGCCGCGCAAGGCCACTTTGCATGGCCCTGAATGGCTCCATAAATCTGGAGTAAGGCAATGCAGCACAAATCGCTGCGTTGCATTACTCTGCCCTGGGAAGGTGTTCCATGGGCATTGCATGGGTGTTCCCATGCAACTCCCACGGTTTTTGATGCATTCCCAGATTTACCAAAAGTGATAGACCTGGGGATGTGCCAAAAAGATACACCTTCTCAGGGAAGAGGTAACAAGGAGACATATCTTTATTTCTCCTTGTTACTTCCTCTTTCTATGTGTGCTTCATTCTGCAGCACACATAGAAAGAGAAAAATGCCTCATGGGATTGTTTTTGTGCAGGAAAGTGTCCCTTCCTGCACACAAACAATCCTCCTACAACGCAGGAGCCAAAGGTGGCTGCTCTGGTACTAGGAAGCCAAAATGGCGCCAGCACAGGCATTCCTGCCCTTTCCCTGTCACGCAGCGCAGCAAGGTGACTTGCGGCGCTGATGGAGCAAGGACTCACAATGAGACTTGCTCGTAAGCAATCTTCTCACAGTAGTAATTAATTTGTACTAAAACCTTGTAATGTCATTATTAATAATGTGCAAACATTACATTTATCCGAGAGACGCTTGCCTATGTGTTTAAAACTAATAAGTAATCCTTATCTAATCCAAAATGGCCGCTAAAGCGCGGGAACTCAACTGCGCATGTGTCAATCATATCACGTGGTTCGACGTCTTTCTTTGCTTGGAGGGAATCTTTGCTTCTGCGCAGTGTATGCTAAAATGGCTGCTTTATGTTCTCACATGCTAAAGCCTTCGCGTTGCTGCAATTAATAATGTGGTATTCTAACGCTACTAATGCGGGATAGATTTTATAATTAAATGGGACTAGAGTAGAAGTAGGGGGTATACAGTGAAACATTTTATTTTTAATTTTAATATGTTTCTTCTTTGATTTCTATTAGTTCGTAAATTGGGCCTGGGTTAACTGAACAGCAGCTCAAGAGCCATGGAACCTGCGCATGCGCTCTGAAACTAACAAGACAAAGCGATGAAGTCAACTTGGAAGATATCCAAGGACATGACCCGTTGGTCACCTTCACTGTACATCTGAAATGTCCTACCAATTGAAACATTTTGTATACACTTTATATTAAAATTTGTTGTGAGACGGGTGGGAAATAAAGCAAATGTATTAATTATGAGGGGCGGTATTTTAAAACAATGGGCTTAAAGAAATTGAATTAAATTGGCATGGTGTGAGGATCAACCCCCTGTCCCTGTCCAATCAGAAGTAGTGGGCCCGTAATTTTGAAACATTAATGGGAGGTACCTGGGTGTAGAAGGGTATAATAGATATAGAATTAGCTAATTAGAGAGACTAGGCACTTAGGCTCAGATGCTGACACAGAACGAGCTGATCGATTGCAGACTGAACCGCTGTCCAAAGAGGTCCTGAGGTGGGGGCGGCGGATTCCATTAGAAAGAAGACACGGAAGAATCGAGGTGGAACGAAGTGTCAGAGAGGGGAACGACGCAGGCGTCGTTGGTAGAGAGGTCACCTGTCCTGCCTTGAACCTGGTCCGGAGGTCTTTTGGTCTTCATCTTTCCTGGACCCTTTCCAACTCCTTGGCCAAGGGGTTTGGTTTTCACACCTTTAGGTAACTATAAATGCGTAATCTTTAGTTGTACTGCTGTCTCTATCTTCTCTTTTCTGAGGGACAATCATTGTGATTAATAGGTGATATTATAGTGTATTTCCTCCTTGATATGCGATTAAGTGCCATGTGGCTTGTATATTACTCTGCTAAATAATTTAGATAAACATTTTAAAACTTCCTGAGTCAGTGGTTATTTCAGGTGTTTTATGAAATTGTATTTGTATGATCTCATTTTTATCCCCAATTATCAAAGGTCCATTGGTAAGTCATTACTCTTCAATCAGGAAAGGTAATTGGTAGCAGGGAGTTTGATAAAGAGTACAACTGATTCCCACCAGCGGTGTTTATTAGTTAGCGTGAATGAATAGGCCCAGCTGAGTATTTTGTGTATGAATGCTTGTTGCTAGTAACCCGCTGGATCAGTTTTCTGGCTATCAGAGGATGGTTTTACTTTGTTAATTGGATAATGAGAATTTTATTTTTATGAACTAACATCCGTTTGTTTAAAGTTTTGTTTTATGTTGTCTAGAATCCCCGGGGAATTTGAATAGCGGATGGTAAGTGGAAGCAATACTGCAGTGAGGTTATCTGTCAGGCAGAAATAGTACTGAAAAGTTAAGCAGGGCTATCAGTACTTGTTAGGGTCTCTGTGCGTGTGAGTGACAGAAAAGGAAAACGCTGGTGAAAATTTGATGTTATATCACCTAGAAAGGGTAACATTGAAGGAGTAGCAGGTATTTCCGAAGCTTATATGAAGAGTAAACGGAAGGGTTTTACTCGTAGTGTATGTTAGTAAACGGAAGGGTTTTACTAAGAAGTGAGAGAAATCTATCTTTTCCAATTTAGAGAAACTGGCACGATAGCGAATGTTTTATGTTGTTACTGAATTTCAATAAGAAGCGTTGAAAGTTTTGCATACGATTTTTGTAAAGGGAGGGTCAGCTGTTGAAGTAAAAGCTGATGTCAGAAACGCCGCGCTGAGATTGGTCGACACAGTGGGCGTGGAGCGAGCATGTAAAGGAGGGGTCGGTAGTCAGGAGTAATACTGACGTCACAGATGCCGCGCTGGGATTGGTTGAAACAGCGAGGGACAGAGAAGCGCAGATTGTAAAGGAGGGGTCGTCAGACAGACATCATAGAAAAGACGCGCTAGGATTGGCTCAAATTAAATGTTAGCTGGAATTTGATTGGTTGACAGCATAGAAGTCGAAATTATAGTGGACAGTGTAGATTATATGTGGAAATGCAATCCGACTTTAATAGGAACACGTCCAGACAGGATATTCCTAGGTTTTGCCGAATATAATTCAATAAACAGATATTTACCCAAAATGTACGGAGAAAAGAGAAAAATGTCATTTTTACAAATGATTAAAAACTATTTTAAGAAGGATAAGCGAATCAAAACTAGGGAAGGAATTATCATTCCACCAGCAAAAACGCCCGCCTCATTCATGATGATGGAGAGGGGTTATCATACTTGCGTCTGGTTAGAAAATTGGATAGAATATACCAAGGATGACGGAATATTAGCTTTCCCAGAGAATGGTACTTTCAATGGGAGAATTCTTCAAAATTTAAGAATAAGAATGAATGAATTAGAACCCAGACCAAGATTAACGCAATACGAAGCCCTAGAAGATTGGGAAACAGAGGCATTTGAACGTGATAGACCCAGAAGCAATAAGGGTTATAGGGGATTTTTCCCTAGACACCAAAATGAGACAAGAGAAAGTCAGATGAAACAGTGGAGAAGAGCAATGCTTACCGAGGGTTTGTATCCAGTATTCATGGCAGATGAGCCATTAGGGAGCAAATGCAAAGAAAAGACAAAACACATGACAGGGTTTGGAGAATCCGAAGATGAATTTATGGAAGAAATATTAAAGAATCCTCCACCATACCAAGAAGGGCTGGGTGGATGTTCTCCAAGTGCACCAATTTTGAGAACACCATTGGTACCTCAAGTACTGCATAATCCACCAGTTAATAGGGTACTTCAGGATAAGGAAAGAGAGGCTGTAGACAGAAACAGAGCAGAATTGATACAGAAAATAACACAGTTGAATGTACATCCTGATTCCCTGACCATACCTGTAACCATTGGTCCCGTGGTCCCTTTAAATGGTGACAAACTAAATTGTCCGAAACCTCTAGTTATGCCTACACCTGTGGACATTCCTAAACATGAAGCTGTAATAATTGATGACCATATCAGCGATTGTGAATCTATGATTTCACTAATGGATTTACCCATTCGAGACTCCGTAAATCAATCAATCAATCACGGCATTTATAGAGCGCGCTACTCACCCGGGAGGGTCTCAAGGCGCTGGGGGAGGGGGTAGGTTACTGCTCGAACAGCCAGGTCTTGAGCTGCTTCCTGAAGGAGAGATGGTCCTGGGTTCGCCGAAGGTGAGTGGGGAGGGAGTTCCAGGTCTTGGCTGCCAGGTAGGAGAAGGATCTTCCTCCGGCGGTGGTTCTGCGGATGCGTGGTACGGTGGCGAGGGCGTGGCTGGTTGATCGTAGCTGGCGTGTGGGCGTGTAGAAGGTCATGCGGTCGTTGAGGTACTTTGGGCCCAGGTCGTGGAGGGCCTTGTGTGCGTGGGTGAGGAGTCTGAACGTAATTCTCTTGCTGACGGGGAGCCAGTGCAGGTCTTTCAGGTGTCCGGTGATGTGGCTGTGTCGGGGGATGTCCAGGATGAGTCGTGCGGAGGCGTTCTGGATGCGCTGGAGTCTTTTTTGAATAGCACCCCCAGAAGAGTCACACCTGGTTGCTCAAAGGATGTGAATATAATAACATCGTCAGGAACTAAGAGTGCAACAGTAGTAACCCCAGAAGATTTAGAAAGATGGGCACAAGGAATAGACAGACAAAGTTCACCCCCAAAGATTTTGGACATTTATAAATTAAAAGTCGAGTTAGAAGAAATGATAGCAGGCAATGTAGGAGTGGATCGTTTAAATACCTACAGTGAAGAAGAACTATTGTTCGTATGTAGGAGCATAACAAGAAATGTAAAGATATTCCATGAAAAGTTAATGGATTTGGCCTCAGAAATGGGAATTGAATTAAGAAAGTCAAAAGTACTACAGAAACCATATAGAGCAGATTTTACTGACAAAGATTTAGAAACTATGAATACATCGGGTAGGAATTTACAAGTGAAAGAATTAATGTCAGTATTACAGAAATGGGGAGAACTGGATAAATGGAAAACTAGATGGACAAAGAAAAAGGAAGAGGCACGATACAGTAGAACGACTTCTGAGTATTTATTGAAAGAAACAGGAAAAGTAGAACAGCTGTACCCAATGCGGGAGGTTCCAGGAGGAGGTTATGTTCATGTCCCATGGAGCAGGCAAGATATTTTGTCATTTACAAATGATTTTCCAAAGTTGAGAGAAAAACCAATTGAATGGTACAAGCAGGTTGAGAGGTTTGTGAAAGTTTCAAAGGTATTGTTAAAGGATTTGGATGGTTTGTTTGACATAGTGGTACCTGCCGATTTATGGACAGATTGTAAAATTACAATCGACTGGCCTAGTGAAGAGTATCCTAGAGATTCAAAGACAGGTGCCCCATCAAATGATGTGATGAAAAAGTATCACCAGGTAATAACTTATTTGAAAGGGAAAATACCACCAAAAGAAACAGATTGGGTGAAAATAGACAGGACTACTCAAGAGGCAAATGAATCGGTACACGCCTACTACGAACGTCTATTACAGGTGTTTAAGCAGTACAGTGGTTTTGAAGATATTGGAGACAAAAATATGAGTCAGTTTGTCTATCGATTTGTTTATGGTCTAAAACCAGAGATTTGTCAGATGATTAAGCAACACATGTTATGTTGGCAGGGAAAACCTATTGACGAAATTTTGAAATATGCTAAATATTGTGGAGATAATATTGAAGACAGACACAAGAAACTACAAGAAAAGGTGATGTGGGCTCAAGTGAAAATGGCTGAACGACAAGGAATTAATCTGGATAATCCAACAGATAGTCAGGGAAAAGAATCTGGAACGAATGGTGGCACAGGGAATGGTGGAAAAGTGAGAGGACGAATGAGTAGAGAAGAGGCTAAAAAGAAATTTCCTTGTCATGGATGCGGAAAGTTGGGACATTGGAAAAACGAATGTAAAAAGATTCAAAATAATAATGGCCCAAATCATAATTTAAATCCACAGACGCAGAATGACTCACAGCAGGGTGTAAATCCTCAGAGTCAGTTGCCACCTGCCCCTATACAGGGTAATGTAAGCAGAGCAAAGCACGGTACAGACGTCTGATATCAAGGAGGAAGTGGTAAGAATGAATATGTAACTTCACAGTTTCTTTTACAGGATGAATTTAATCCCTATAATTATCAATGACGGTGCCTAGGAGAGGGGGAGAAGGAGTGCGTACTTGGCGCATCCTTGCCGGTAGATCAGTCAGGTCCATATGTTGAAGGGAAAGTAAAAGGTAATGATATCACTTTTCTTTTGGACACTGGTGCTACCCGTTCTACTGTAAGAACAGCAGACATCCCAGACCTCCCTCTCTCTGGAGAAGCTATCCAAGTTGTAGGTGTAGCAAATCAAAAGATCAAAACACCCCTTACTGAGCCCATGGAAGTAAGAATAGGAAATTTCAGAGAAATGCACCAATTTGTGGTGTGTGATTCCAGTCCAGTAAATTTACTGGGCAGAGATTTACTGTGCAAAATGAATTGCACTATTTTTTGCACACCCGATGGTGTTGCAATACAGACCCCGGATGAAGATCATGTTTATAAGTTCATGATAGCGAAACAAGGTACGGAAGTAGATGAGATGTTCTCCTTGATAACCAAAGATGAATTACCAGAAGAATTAAGGAATACAGTGAGCTCTAAGGTATGGGATTTTACTGGGAAAGAAGTAGGACTTATGGCAAAAATAGATCCAGTAAAGATCACTGTAAAAGAAGGCGCAATTTTCCCAAATACCAGACAGTACAAAATGAGTGCAGAAGTAAAAGCAGGAGTTACTGAAGAAATTGGCAGAATGGTGAAACAAGGCATACTGAAAGAAGTTCTGAGTAGTCCTTGTAGTTCGCCAATTATGGGTTTGAAAAAGCCTAGTGGAAAATATAGGATCGTTCAGGATTTGCGGAAAATTAATAAAATTGTGGTACCTTGTTGTCCTATAGTACCAAATCCTGCATTGATCCTATAGCAGATACCATGGGATGCAGAATGGTTTACCGTGATTGATCTGTGCCAAGCATTTTTCTCAATACCATTGCATCCAGATAGCCAATATCTGTTTTCGTTTAAATTCGAAAACAATGTCTATGTGTGGAATCGTGTTCCTCAAGGGTACACAAAAAGTCCCTCCATTTTTAATCAAATTCTGAAAAAGTGTCTAGGAAAACTAGTACTGCCCAGGAGCTCCGTCCTGGTGCAGTACATAGACGACTTATTGGTAGCGTCAAGAACTCATGACGATTGTGTCGCAGATTCAATTGCAATACTCAACCATTTGGTTGAGGAAGGACACAAGTGTCACCTGAGAAGTTACAGTTCTGTACAACGGCAGTTAAATATTTGGGACACCAAATTGAAAAGGGAAAAAGAAGAATAACGTCTGATAGAATAAAATTAATCAAGCAAATGAAAATGCCAGTAACACAAAGAGAAGTGAGAATGTTTCTTGGAATAGTAGGATACTGCCGACAATGGATTATAGGGTTTTCACTACTAGCAAAGCCTTTAATTCAGCTAACCAAAAAGAAAGCAAAAGACCCAGTTGAATGGGATGATGAAAGTGCCGGTGCATTTGTAAAACTAAGAAATGCTTTGTGTGAGGCACCTGCCCTGGGCATGCCTGACTATACAAAAGAATTCACACTGTTTTGCTATGAAAGAGAAAATTGTGCACTTTCAGTGCTAACCCAAAGACATGGACTAGACAGGCGTCCTATAGCATATTTTTCTGCTACATTGGACCCAGTGGCTGCAGCATTGCAAGGCTGTTTAAAATCAGTTGCTGCTACCTGTATGAGCATTGAACAAAGTGAGTCAATAGTAATGGGATATCCTGTTAAAGTGTTTGTCCCACATGCAGTTGTGATCCTGTTGACAAGAACTAGAACTCAGCATCTCACACCTAGTCGGATGACAAAATATGAGCGAATAATTCTAGGAGCTGAAACTGTGACCATAGCTAGGTACACAGTTGTAAATCCTGCTACATTATTGCCAGATAAATATTGTGAAGAAGTTAAGGAGGATCCAGAACATGACTGTTTACAGGTCACAGAGTTGTGTACCACACCTCGTCCTGATATACAGGAAATGCCCCTAAAGAACCCAGACAGGGAGCTGTTTGTGGACGGCTCATGCCTAAGGCATGAGGATGGCAAATTGAGTGCAGCCTATGCTGTATGTGAACTTTCTGGAATAGTCGAAGCATCCTATTTACCAGGAGTCAAATCTGCACAAGTAGCTGAATTAATTGCTTTAATCAAAGCCTCCAAAATTGGGAAAAATCTAAAAGTAACCATATTTACGGACAGTCAATATGGGTACAGGTTGTGCATGATTTTGGCCAACTGTGGATGCAGAGGGATTTCATCACTTCTTCAGGATCCCCAATCAAAAATGGGCAGTTTGTAAAAGAATTACTGGAGGCAATACAATCACCAAAAGAATTGGAAGTGGTGAAATGTGCCGCACACCAGTCAGGAGATGACTGGGTGGTAGCCGGTAACAGATACGCAGACCTAGTTGCTCAACACTGTGCCAGAAACAGATTGGCAGTAAACAGAAAAGTTGAAAGGATGGGAATCAGCTGCCAACTTATGCTATGTTCAACACCTGAAACATGGAATGATGTGAAAAGATTACAAGATGATGCTGAGGAGAGTGAAAGAGATGTTTGGATAAAAATAAGGTGTACCCGAAGAACAGATGATGATGTATGGGTATATTCAGATGGCAGACCAGTCATGCCCGACTGCTTGATTTCACAAATGGCCAGAATGTATCACGGAGACACACATGTAGGGAGAGATGCCATGATTAGACTTTTCAGACAAAGTTGGTACAATCCAAGGTTTAGGGCTGCAGCAGAGAGTCTTTGCCAGAGGTGTTTAACTTGCCAAATGAATAATCCAGGAAGGAGAACAGTAATTGGTTTGGGAAGAATTGGAAAGGCTGAGGGTCCCTTTGTGAGGTTGCAGTTAGATTTCATTCAGTTACCACCATGTAAAGGACTGAATAGTGTGTCTGTTTTCAAGGTGGGTGGAGGCTTACCCTACTAGAAGGAATGACAGCATTACAGTAGCAAAACTGTTGCTACGAGAACTCATTCCTAGGTTCGGTTTCCCAGTAACTTTGGAATCAGATAGAGGAAGTCACTTCAATAATGATGTAATTCGAATAATCTGTGAAGCATTTAAAATTGAACAAAAATTGTACTCTGCGTACCGCCCAGAGGCTTCTGGAGTGGTTGAACAAATGAATGGCACAATAAAATCAAGATTGTCAAAAATGTGCGCATCTACATCGTTAGATTGGCCAGATGCATTGCCTCTTGTCTTAATGGGACTCAGAAGCATTCCTGATAGAAATACAGGATTGAGTCCACATGAAATCATCATGGGAAGAGCAATGAGACAAGCCCATGTACCTGGAAATAAACTGCTGAACATAACTGATGATATGGTTCTAGATTATTGCAAGGCATTGGCTGACCTCGTGCGTTCTGTCTCTCACCAGGTTGGAGAAGACGCAGTTTCCAGGCAGCCTGAACAAGAGCATGATCTGAACCCCGGAGACTGGGTGGTAGTGAAGCATCACACCAGAGAAACGTGTTTATCACCCAGGTGGGGCGAACCTTGCCAGGTTATATTGGTTACGAACACAGCAGTGAAATGCGCAGGATTACCTAATTGGATTCATGTAAGCCACACCAAAAGGGTGCCAGCTCCTGAAGGAAAAGATCCTCAGTCAGCATCAATAGCTGAGGAAGCTGAAGGTTGGCCAGCTGAAGAATCTCAAGTGATAGATTCGGAAGAAGGTGAAGAAGAACAACCGAGCACAAGTCAGGACTGGATACCAGTGGTTGAGATACCAGAAGTTTACAACAAAACAAGAAGTAGAGCTAGATTAGAAGAAATTAGTGAGGACCAGATAGGTGAAGAAGAAGCAGCTCAGGATAGGGAGAACGAAACAATAAGAGAACCTGAGCAGGCCCAGATAGGGAAAGGAAATTGGGCTCAAATTGACAACGAAACAGCAAATTTTGAGCAGGGACTGACAGGTTTAGAAGAACGCGGTCAGGCTGCAGAAGTACAAAGTGCAATAAGCCCTGATCAGAACCAGTTAGAACAAGTAAAACACGTTCAGGGAGAAGAAAACCAAGAAAACATCGAGCAAGAAAGCATCAAGCACAAAGACGTAAATCCTGAACAGGGTCAGTTAGTAGAAACTCACACTCAGGCAACTGAAGGAACAACAACCAGACCTGAACAAGAGCAGATAGAAGAGGAAACTGAAAACGAGGAAAATAAATTTGTGCCACACTTTGAAAATAAAATAATTTTTGGAAAAGACTCAGAAGGTGAAGATAAAGTGCAAACAAAGAAAGTCAGAAAAGGTGATCATTGGCCTAGTGTCATTAAAAGAGTGAAATACCACATAGTAACAAGAAGTGAAGATCCAGAACAAGTAAATGAAGTAACAAGCTTATCTGGACAAACAAGTGGGACTGAAAAACGAAAAAGCAAAAGATTGAAACTTGTGAACAATAAGTTTAAGGGTCCTGATTGGACTTATATAATCCTTGAAGACTACGAGAGTTCAGAGTCAAGTGAAAGTGGTGACGAAGGAACAAGTGCAGAACTGACCTATGAAAAAGAAGTGAAACCTCCTTGATAAATTAAAGTCTTGAAAGAAAAAGAAAAGAAGAAAATTCTTCTTTGTCAAAAATGGCTGACGACAGAGTTTCTGGGAGACCGAAACGAAAATGTTGTAAAAGATGCTGTGCTATATGCATATGTAGTCTGGTAGTGGTGCTCATAGTGTGGTTAGTTGTGATTGTAGCAATTCCTTACCTTATGATAATGGACAAAAAGAATAATAACGATACTAAGGGAATGATAGATAACTTGAAAAGTGATAGAGTAGAATTAGAAGCAGAGGATGAACCGGATTATCATCACGTTGTAACAGATAACGATACTAGTTTAAATGTTTTCACTAAATTATTGTTTCAGTACGTAGATACAATGGAAGTTAGTGACTGTTATGTCTGTATGAAGTTACCTGAATCAGTAGCAGAAGGTTTAACATATCATCATTTGCCTTTAACTTATGGCATATCATGTAGTGTACTAACTAGTTTATTTTATAGAACAGGGAAACTTCAGTATTATTATTCAAATATAGATGTGATATTTTCAGAGGTTCCTATTCGAAAGAATCTGAACCCAGTGCTTAGTAGTCAAGATGCACAATTTATGGGAGAATTTTTCTTAACTATGAAATCGATAGACATAACACATGCACATAGAAGCAATCTAACATGTTCTTTACGTGAAGAAGAAAAGATATTTTTGAACTTAGTTGAGAATAGAAGACATAATTTTCAAAAGAAAGCGTCTGAGCATAAAGCTCATCTTCCACCTTGGGCTGAGAAAGAGGGTATTTACACACCTGGCAAAGCTCAAGCTGCTATGGCTCTGGATTTTGTAAAGACAGGGAAAATTTGTCTTCATAGGTTAAAGACTGATTATAACAATATTTTCATCGGTACCAGTGAATGTGAACATAATTTCTTAATTCTTGGAGGTTGGGGACTAAAAGGAGGAACAGATTCAGTTTTTCCTGGAATTTATTATGTGTGTGGGAATAAGGCTTACTTTAGGCTTCCTGCACGGTGGTATGGAAGTTGTTATTTTGGAATAGTTTTTCCAAAGGTATACCACGTAAAAAGAAACACTGGGAGCAATGAAAATAATAGTGAATTAACACGTAGTAAAAGAGCTAGTTTTTCAGAAATTGTAGGGGATATATTTGGTGCATTGATATCTTCAGTGGGAGTAATTTTGAACTCAAGGAGAATATGTAAATTATCTACAGTGGTTGATCGTTTATCAACGGATACTGCTGGAGGATTTCTAATGATTAATACGGAAATGGTTGCGATTAGATCTATGGTTAGGCAAAAACAACTTGCTCTTGATATAATATTAGCAAAAGCGGGCGGAGTCTGTAAATTATTGAAAACGAAACATTGTTGCACGTATATTCCTGACAAAAGTGCAGAAATCGGAACATATATAAAGGAATATAACAAAACTTGAGAATGAACTGAAACCACTCTAAGTTGATAGTGTATGGGAAAGATTGACAAATAGCATTGCGTCAAGTGGTACCTGGTTTACTAATGTAGGAAAAGGACTTATAGGTCAAATATTAGTACCCTTAGTAGGGATAGCAATAATAGTATTGTCAATAATGATATGGTGCAAATGTTGTAGAAAGAACGAAACATATAGAGTGACAGGAAAGGGCAAGAAACGGAAATTTGATGAAATTGAATTAGAAGATCTGAAAAGTGAAATATACAAGAAACTGAAAAGAGAGGATAAAAATAGAAAATGTAAAAGTGAAAGTGTAACCGAAATATGCTAGAAGTTGGCATCTGGTTGTGGGTAGTTTTGATGGCTCAGAAACGCCATCAGAGAGGGGATTGATGGAGCAAGGATTCACAATGAGACTTGCTCGTAAGCAATCTTCTCACAGTAGTAATTAATTTGTACTAAAACCTTGTAATGTCATTATTAATAATGTGCAAACATTACATTTATCCGAGAGATTCTTGCCTATGTGTTTAAAACTAATAAGTATTCCTTGTCTAATCCAAAATGGCCGCTAAAGCGCGGGAACTCAACTGCGCATGTGTCAATCATATCACGTGGTATGACATCTTTCTTTGCTTGGAGGGAATCTTTGCTTCTGCGCAGTGTATGCTAAAATGGCTGCTTTATGTTCTCACATGCTAAAGCCTTCGCGTTGCTGCAATTAATAATGTGGTATTCTAACGCTACTAATGCGGGATAGATTTTATAATTAAATGGGACTAGAGTAGAAGTAGGGGGTATACAGTGAAACATTTTATTTTTAATTTTAATATGTTTTTTCTTTGATTTCTATTAGTTTGTAAATTGGGCCTGGGTTAACTGAACAGCAGCTCAAGAGCCATGGAACCTGCGCATGCGCTCTGAAACTAACAAGACAAAGCGATGAAGTCAACTTGGAAGATATCCAAGGACATGACCCGTTGGTCACCTTCACTGTACATCTGAAATGTCCTACCAATTGAAACATTTTGTATACACTTTATATTAAAATTTGTTGTGAGACGGGTGGGAAATAAAGCAAATGTATTAATTGTGAGGGGCGGTATTTTAAAACAATGGGCTTAAAGAAATTGAATTAAATTGGCATGGTGTGAGGATCAACCCCCTGTCCCTGTCCAATCAGAAGTAGTGGGCCCGTAATTTTGAAACATTAATGGGAGGTACCTGGGTGTAGAAGGGTATAATAGATATAGAATTAGAGAGACTAGGCACTTAGGCTCAGATGCTGACACAGAACGAGCCGATCGATTGCAGACTGAACCGCTGTCCAAAGAGGTCCTGAGGTGGGGGCGGCAGATTCCATTAGAAAGAAGACACGGAAGAATCGAGGAGGAACGAAGTGTCAGAGAGGGGAACGACGCAGGCGTCGTTGGTAGAGAGGTCACCTGTCCTACCTTGAACCTGGTCCGGAGGTCTTTTGGACTTCATCTTTCCTGGACCCTTTCCAACTCCTTGGCCTAGGGGTTTGGTTTTCACACCTTTAGGTAACTATAAATGCGTAATCTTTAGTTGTACTGCTGTCTCTATCTTCTCTTTTCTGAGGGACCGTCATTGTGATTAATAGGTGATATTATAGTGTATTTCCTCCTTGATATGCGATTAAGTGCCATGTGGCTTGTATATTACTCTGCTAAATAATTTAGATAAACATTTTAAAACTTCCTGAGTCAGTGGTTATTTCAGGTGTTTTATGAAATTGTATTTGTATGATCTCATTTTTATCCCCAATTATCAAAGGTCCATTGGTAAGTCATTACTCTTCAATCAGGAAAGGTAATTGGTAGCAGGGAGTTTGATAAAGAGTACAACTGATTCCCACCAGCGGTGTTTATTAGTTAGTGTGAATGAATGGGCCCAGGTGAGTATTTTGTGTATGAATGCTTGTTGCTAGTAACCCGCTGGATCAGCGCTGCGTGACTTTCTAATAAATATGCCCCTGAAAACATATGTATGTTGCTTTATGTGTTGTGTTATGGTGTATGGTTGATGCTTGTCTGACCTTTCAATCTCTGATTTGGTGCATCTGATTTGGCCGTTAAATTTCTGGTCTTGAGTGTCTAGATCCTAGAGGCAGAAGGAGGGGCATATAAATTTGTGTACACATTCTATGTCCTCTAAAGGTCCCACTCTGTAGGCTAAGGCAGACATGTAACACCTGAAGCTGTGTTTTTTGGCTTTATTTGAATGTTCAACAGGTGGCATGTTTGCTATCCTCTCATACTCCTTTTGGCACTAGAGAGTTGAGAAACAGTGTAAAAAGGAGAGCACACACCGCAGGGCATAGTTACCAGTGATGCAGTCGTTGCAATGCACCGGGGCCCAGAGGTAGGAAGGGGCCCAACTAGAACAGCTTCTTGTGCCCTGAAAGGGCACCCACTAGCATAGACGCTGGAGTTCCAAAGGTGAATGAGCATTAAAAATGACTTTAAATTTTGTTTTGATCTTGTCACATTTGCTGTGCGTTCAAAGACAGAGGTCAAATGTCAGTCTAGACTGACAAAATGTGGCTTATTCTTTTAACACGGTGACAGAAGTTTACTTTTCTTTATCTTACTGCAAAGTATAAGAATTTTGTAAAGTGAACTATGTGACAAGGTTGTTGGTGTAAAAGGAAAGTATGTAGGATGTTGTTTTCTTCTAACACACAACATTTAAAAACCTATAAGTGAACTGCGCAAATATTTCAAAATAAATAAGCAGCTAGGAAACCACAAAGTAATTTTTTTCTATTGCTGAAGTGTGAAGGAAACCAAGATTTCAATAGGATGGAAACAAAATCAGGAAACTACTTGGTGACATTATGGTTTGTGCATTATAAAGTTTTATCAGTAAAACTGTGTGTCTGTGCAAATTTGGTGGTCATTTCAATAGAAAATGTGCTGTCTGTAAATTACATTGGGCTACAACACCATGCTTTAGTAATTTATTTGTGACAGTGTGCTCCTAAATGCAACACCAGCTTCACACTACACCCTTGTCACTCTCCTGGTGAACAGGCATTGCTCATTTGTGTCACTTGTTCTTTGTGTGATGCTTGGAATTTGCAGAATTACTATAAGTTCAGTGATGCAACATTGATGGCAGTCCCCCAGTCTGAAAATTGTTCCGGCACCATTGCCTACTAGGGCCATGAGAGCGCTTACAGCACTGGGAGCTTGCTGTTTGCTCTGTCCGATTTCCAGAGCAGCAGGAGTCTGACTCTGAGCAGCAGAATCCACTGAAGCACCTGTGGGGACACTGCGAAGTCCTCGTTATACGTGCACTGAATGGCCAAGCAGTGCGCTTGCTCAATTTTGCGTGCTGCCAGCAGAGGTTAAAGAAGACGTTATGCCCATGCTGCCGCATGGTTTCTGAACGCAAGACAATCATCAGTAATCAATGCGTTCAGTCTGACGGGTGGAGGACGGAAGATGGTGCTTAGTAAAAGATCATAGACTTACTTAGGACAGCGTGCTGGAACTGGGAAAATAAATAATTTGAGGGTTGTTTGTTCCATTTTATGGTAAAAATGCACAGGTTACTTTAAAACAACTTCTTGGGGATGCTAATGCGCAACGTTTCCTTATTAAAATCAAAGTTGGAATAGATATCCTTCTGAGACCCATGGAAACAAGCCAGAATCTCTGAAAACAAGATGTTGCCCCCCCCCGTAAGATACCGAGAGAGTGGGAACTCATCCACCTGTTATACACAGTACTGTAGTAGAGGTGATTCAACCGATTAACAGGCAGAGCCAAGAGTTTCTTTTGGCTGTAAGAGCCCGTCTTGGCTCTAAGAGTCCAAGAACGAACTGAGTCTTGAGAAAATTTGCATGGAAATTGTCCAAAATATTACTTAAAAATATGATAAAGTGTTTTCAAAATTCAAAATAGTATATTTTGTTAACAAGCGTTTCACCTTAGTACATCAGATTATATCACTACCTTGAGAGGCATTTAATAAAAGTAATAGTTTTTAAACATGAACTTAGAAACATTCATGCCCCTAGTCCCCACCTTGATGACAATACCATTAGTGAATTAAGAGGCAATTCAGATGTCATGTTCCCCCTCTATGCGGGCTATATTCTTATCTTACATGGAGCAACATTATAGTCCATTAGGTCAACCACAAAAGATATTTTTTTTACAGCAGACATCTTCACATACTTCAAGGTTTGCTCAAATGCAATATTGAAATAAATAGGAGGCATGATAAAATAAAATAATTGCCCGGGACCACACAATTTGGTCAAGTGGCCAGGCTGGGATAGATCCTAGCTTTTCTGGTTTCACGTTGTGTATTTCAGCCACTAGATTGGTGTCCCTTTCTTGCTCCTGTTTGTCATCAAAGTTTAATGCTTAGTCTTTCGTTCTTTGTGCATTAGGTTAGAGTGTGGGTAGCAGGCAGAAACCACATGAAAGCTCAGCTCATTTTGCGCTCTAGGGTTCAAGAGCTGAAGCAAATCCTGGATTCTGGCTTAAGCCTTCAGTGGCCCACCCACACCTATACTTTACTCTTGGAATTCTGTTCTTGAAACAAGCTTAGATGCTGCTGCCAGGGTGATGCCTGTTTTGTATGTGAGGATATCTTAGCTTGCACTGCTGCATTTGTAACTGTGCTATGTGTGAGTGGAACTTACACTTCTGCCAAATGCTGCACATTCTGTGTGTGTGTGTTTACACAGAGGCTTGGACATGATCTGTGAATGTGAGGGGGGTGTGCATTGTGTTTTGCCAGAACGGTATGTGTTCTATGGGTTGAAGGAAGCATGTACTCCTGCTCCAAGTTGTATTTGTTTTGTGTGTGGAAATCTTGCTATGCGTGTAAGTCAAGCTTGCACCCATACACCCCAATGCTGTTCCTTACACTTGTACCAATTCTGAAATGTTGCTTTTGCGATATATCCAAAGGAGGTGTTAAATGGTGCTGCCCAGTGCCACACTTGTTCCATGTCTTTGAAGGAAACTTGCACTGGCCCTGTATGACCACATTTGTTCCATGTCTTCAAATGAAGCCTGTAGTGGCCATCTAATACCACATTTGTTCAGCGTCTTTGACAGAAGCTTGCACTGACTCACCCTGCAGTACCACACATGTTTCACGTCTTTGAAGGAAAATTGCACTGATCCTGCTGTATCCCACATTCAATGACTTTTAGGGAAGATTGTGATGCTCTTGACCAGTGCTGCATGTCTTATCCGTGTGAGCCAAGAACTTGCTGCTCTCCAGCTCCCTGTGCTCTGACTATTTCTGTGTACTTTAGGTCTGACCAAAAGACTGTTTTGGCTGTTTTACCTGCATCATGTTTTTTCCAAAAATAACACATAATTTTGGTTAAAAAATGGGCTTTGCATAAACCTACTTCAGTTATTCATGAGAGTGCATTCATGTATCAGTTCAGCGCCATACTTGTTCCATGTCTTTGAAGGAAGCTTGCATGGCCCTGCAGTGTCATACTTGTTCCATGTCTTTGAATGAAGGTTGCACTGGCAGGTACTGGAGTACCAAACTTGTTTCACGTCTTTGAAGGAAGCTTGCATGGCCCTGCAGTACCAACTTGCTCCATGTCGTTCAGAGAAGATTGCTATGCTTTTGACCAGTGCTGTGATGGAGCAGGGTTTTCGCGAAATAAAACCTGCTCGGATTGAACTCCCAAAGTGTGAAATCATTAATCGTGTGATGTGCAAACTAAATGCAGAAAGGGTTAACATAAGGGAAAATAAAAACTGCGCAAGCGAAAACTAAAATGCTGGAATAGGCCGCAAATGCTTATGACTAATGGAAAATAAAAGGACTAATGCTGCTTGATTGTTCTATACTAATATGTGATGGAAATAACCTTAACCTGGGATGCGCATGGGCACATGCATCACGCAGGGTGGGTACGTTATGGTAGAGCATTACAAGTGATTAATGATGCATGTGTTTGTTTTCCATAGAAATATGGTTTTCTGCTTTGCAGAAAAGGCCAGAGAGTCATTTTAGAAAATAAATGCGGGTTTAATCTGAGCGAGAAAGGGAAGGTGGAAAACTGTTCGTCCTTCACGGGTCCTGTGTGCCTGCCAAAGTTTGCGTGGAGAAACAAAATAATCTTTGGAAGCGGAACACTTCCTTAGAGAGCGGCACAATTGAACAATCGAGGCACAAGAGTTGTTACATGACCAAGATGGAGGAAATGTGTACTATGACAGCAGCTCCAATTTGTATTTCCTGGGCTGGAAGTTGATAACATGAGTAAAAGAGGACAATGGACAGGTTTACAGAAGCGTCATGACGAGAGTGGTGTGACAGTACACCCCCTTCATTAACCAATAGAATGAAGAGAAATTGTGTGTTATGATATTATGTTGGTTGGTCTTTTTGGGTTTTAGGGTATAATATTAGGTACTCAGTGGGAGGGGTTTTAGGTGTTGCATTGCTGTCTCCTATTTGGGCTGGCTGTTTCCTGTTTGCTAATTCCTGACTTAGTCTTTGCTCTTCAATTCTTCTTGAGGGGCCTTGCAGCTCTCATGGCCAGAGAGTAGTTTTTTCAAACATTTTTGTGGGTTAGTATAATATTCTGAATTTGCAAAATCATTTTGCAAATGTCTTATGTCTCTAATCTTTTGTCTCTACGCCTATCTACTCACTCATTGCATTGATGTTGAGATGTACTTCTGTTAATTCTCATTTATTGTTTCTTGTATGGTGATCGATGATTCAAGCTGTGTTGTATTTGATGAGCAATCACAATATTTTAGATAAAGCATTATAAATATATAAGTGAGTTTGTCTTTATTAGAGATATTGAATTTGGTTTATAATGAGTATTACTAGTTCCAAATATTAGTTTGCCATCCCTAATTACATAAATAAAGATCGCATCGCCACAAAGTATATCCGAGGATGATATACTAATTGGAAATTGGTAAGTTTGGTACTTCACTCACCCAGCGTGAAGGGGCTTATTGGGTAATGAATTTGGCCCAGGTAATGGAATTTTGTTAGTCCCGGAACGCTGGATCAGTTTTGGTAGCAGCTTGATGGTTTTAATTAATTATTTTGACAAATTAATGGTTGGAATTAATGATTTTGGTAACTGACATATTGTGCTATTGTTATATGTAGTCTGGAAGAAACGGGTACGGAGTTGCCTAAGATCCCGGGATGATGTTTTAGCCTCAGGGGCAGAGGAAGAGGAAGAGTGTGGAAAGTACACACTAGAGAAGTGTTTTGTCTGCTGGTGTGATATTAAGCAATGAGTGAGGTTGTTAATGTTGCATAGGGACCTATTCTGAAGTTAGTAATAGTGGGAAATTATTGGGAAACTTTAGAAAGCGCACCTGAAGAAGTACCAAGAGTTCTTTCGTTTGATTGAGAGTGGAGTAAAGCTGGTCGATATTCCGCTAGATGTAAAAGGATTTCTTTGAGTTTTTGAACTATCTCTTTTTTAGTGGGGCAGACAAAGCAGCAGTGTTTTGTGTTGTTTCTAATAATTATTATTTAGAAAAAACTTTGTAAATTCATTGCCGTAAAATTTTGTGAAGGGAGGGTCAGTAGTTGGAGTTATACTGACGTCACAGAGAGCCGCGCTGCCATTGGTCAGTTAGTAGTAGCGTCATCGGAGAGTATTTTGCTGTTATTGGTTGGTCGGTGTGTGTCGCGCTGGTATGGGATAGTGCGAACGAATAGTGTGAGTAGAATTATGGAAGGATTTCCTTGTTATTCCCGAGTTTTAGAGTATCGAGAGAGAGGTTAAAATGAAGTTATTAAAATTGATGAGGACTTTGTTTAGAAAGGATGAGCCTATACCTATTAGAAAGGGGGTTCCTATACCACCTGCTGGTTCGCCTGCTTCTTTTATGACATTATAGCTTGGATATCATACGTGTACTTGGTTGGAGATTTGGGTGAAGTATACGGAAGGAGATGGGAATTTGGCTTTCCCAGAGAATGGTACTTTTAATGTGAGGGTGTTAGAGAACTTGAGGAATCAGATGAATCTATTAAGACCAAAGCCTAGACCTATGCAGTATGAGGCGCTTGAGGAATGGGAACATGAGGCGTACAGAAGAGAGAGAGACAGGTCTGCAACAAGATATAGGAATACAGTGAGTAGGTATGCAGTGGCGAAATGGGATGCTCAAATGAAAAGATGGAGGAGAGGTGTAATCTCGGAGGGATTATATCCAGTGATTGTTGATGAGGATCAGACTAGAGCGAAATGCAAAGAGTAAAGGAATAATGTAGAAAGTACAGAACCAGATCAAGATGAGATTGATGATGAATTATTGGATGAGATATTATTAAATAGACCTCCACCATATCACGAAGATCAGGAAGGAATTACTCTGAATGCTCCATTAATTGAAATAGAAGCTCCACAAGCTTCACAAGTTCCACGAGCTTTACAGGCTCCACAGTCTTCACAGGAGAGAGATGTAGATGTAATTAATAAGGCGAAAGATGAATTGACACAGAGAATTAACCAAATGAGTTTAAATGCAGAGGCATTGTCAGTTCCAGTGACAATTGGTCCCATAGTCCCATTGTATAGTGAGGGTCAGAATGTTTCATGAGTACATGCATTAACAGTACCAATGAATAATGCTAGGAGTAATAATGATGTTGCAGCAAATGAGATGGGAACTTTGATTGATATAGCAGAGAGACAAATGGAAACTCCAAAGAGAAGTGTGCAAGTAGACCATAGGAGATTGATGCAGAATGCGAGAGAAGTTACTCCCGCTTCAGGGGATCAGTAGGACCGTCACCAGAAGAATTAGATGACTGGATTAGAGGGATGGTGTCTAGTAAAATTAAACCGAGTATGGATGTGACCAGATTAAAAGCAGATTTGGAAGAAATGATTCTAGGTATGATTAGTCCAGAGAGATTGAATAAATACCAGGAAGAAGAGTTGTTATTCTTGTGTAAGAATATTACAATGAGAGCAAAGAGTTTACATGAGAGGTTTGCTGAAGCTGCACAGGCATATGGAGTAGATATTGAAAAATCTAAAGCTTTGCAACAGACATATAGATTGGATTTTAGTGACAAGGATCTAGAGAGTTTGAATGCATCTAGTAACCGACTGCAGATAAAATAATTGAATAATACCTTGAAGAGATGGGGTGAATTGGAACATTGGAAAGGCAGATGGGCTAAAAAGAAAGAAGAAATGCTTGCGAATAACGGTGCAACTGCATCTCCTTTGCTTCCGATGAGGGAGACAGAGACAGAGACAGTGAATGCTGAAATGATATATCTGATGAGGGAAGTTCCAGGTGGAGGATATGTCCACATTCCTTGGTCAAGGCAGGACATATTGTCTTTTACGAATGAGTTTCCTAGATTGAGAGAAAAACCTGTTGAATGGTATAAACAAGTAGAGAGGTTTGTAAAAGTTTCAAAAGTTTTGCTGAAAGACTTAGATGGTTTGTTTGATATTGTGGTTCCAGCTGATTTGTGGACTGAGTGTAAAATTGCAGTAGATTGTCCGAAAGAAGAATATCCTAGAGATGTTAAAACTGGAGCCCTTTCAGAAGAAGTGATGAAAAAATATAATCAAGTAATTACCTACTTGAAGAGTAAGATTTCCCCAAAAGAGACAGATTGGGTTACGATTGACAGAACGACCCAGGAGTCAAAAGAATCAGTGCATGCTTATTATGAGAGACTTTTACAGGTGTTTAAGCAGTATAATGGTTTTGAGAGCATAACTGATAAAGATATGGGACATTTTGTATATAAGTTTGTGTTTGGATTGAAACCAGAGATTAGCAATATGATTCAGCAGCACCTAATTTGTTGGAAGAATAAAACAGTGGACGAAATATTGCGATATGCAAAATATTGTAGTGAGGCTATTGAGTCAAGACATAAGAGATTAAACGAGAAAATGATGTGGGCACAAGTGAAAGCAGCACAGAAGAATGGGAATTTTGTTGATTATTCTCAAACAGGTTTTCAAGTAAAGGGACAGAATCAGAATTTCAAAATGGTCAGATTCCTAATGTGAATGGTGTTGTGACAAATGGTGGTGTCCAGGTTCAGATTCAGGGAAAAGGTAGAGGTAATAAGGAAGATATGAAAAAGAGTTTTCCTTGTCATGCGTGCGGAAAATTTGGATATTGGAAGAACGAGTGTAGGACTTTCTTGGGAAATAATGGAATGAATCAAAATTTTAATCCACAGATGCAGAATGAGATGGTTGTGAATCAACAGCAGCTGCAGCAGCAACAGGTAGTTTCACCACAGGTACAACAGGTACAGCAGGTACAAATACCACAAGCTCCTATGCCTAATAATGTGAATGCTCAGGTACAGAGATACAGTGCGAATGCTGGATTCCATACAGGTGAACAAGTTGGTAAGAATCAAAATGTACAAATGGTTTCACAATACTGGTTACAGTGTCCTAAGAGTGATTCAGATGCATCTCAATGACGGTGCCTGAGGGGGGAGGAGGAGTGCGTGCTTGGCGCATCTCTTGAGGTAGATCAGTGTGGCCCTTTTGTGGATGGGAAAGTAGAAGGTAATGTTGTTACATTCCTTGTGGACACTGGTGCTACCCGTTCTACTGTGAGAACAGCAGAAATTCCAAACCTACCCCTCTCAGGAGATACTATCCAAGTTGTAGGTGTCTCAAATCAGCTTATCAAAAGTCCAGTGGCAAAACCAATGAAGGTGCACATTGGAGAATTTAGAGATTTGCATCGATTTGTGGTGTGTGATACAAGTCCAGTAAACCTTTTTGGTAGAGGCTTGTTGTGTAAGATGAATTGCACCATCTATTGTACACCGGATGGCATTGCTTTTCAAACGCCAGATGAAGATGTTGCGTTCAAAGTGATGATGGCAAGGCAAAGGACAGAAGTGAATGATTTATATCCTTTGTTTACAGCGAAATATTTGCCTGTTGAATTGAGAGAAACAGTGATGACTGATGTGTGGGACTTTTCAGGGAAAGACATTGGATTGATGAAAGGAGTTGATCCTAAACAAATCTCAGTCAAACAGGGAGCAGAATTTCCGAAAATGCCACAGTACAAAATGAGCCCAGAGACTATTGCAGGCGTTACACCTGTAATTGAGCAAATGATGAACAAGGCATCTTGAGAGAGATATTAGGGAGTCCTTGTAATTCACCTATTATGGGGATTAAGAAACCGAGCGGTAATTACAGGATAGTTCAAGACCTGAGAAAGGTGAATAAGATTGTGGTCCAATAGTGCCAAACCCAGCAGTGATTCTTTACCAAATTCCCTGTGACGCAGAGTGGTTCACAGTGATTGATTTGTGCCAAGCATTTTTCTCGATACCTTTGAATCCGGATAGCCAATATCTTTTTGTGTTCCCGTTCGGAGACTGTGTTTTGGCATGGTGCCGAGTTCCTCAAGGCTATACAGAGAGTCCTTCAATTTTCAATCAGATATTGAAAAAGTGTCTGGAGTCATTGGTAATGCCAGAAGACTCAGTGTTGGTGCAGTACATAGATGATCTATTGGTCGCATCAAAGACATGAGAAGCATGTGTGACAGATGCAATTGCTCTACTGAACCATTTGGCAGTAGGTGGGCATAAGGTGTCACCAGCTAAATTACAATTTTGTCAGAAAGAGGTTCAATATTTGGACATAGGATTGAGAAGGGAGTCAGGAAAGTATCACAAGATCGAATTGCTGTGATCTTGCAAATGGGTCCTCCCAGAACACAGAAAGAAGTTTGAATGTTTCTGGGTATGGTTGGATACTGCAGACAGTGGATCAGTGTAGTCGATCCAATTCAATTGGATGAAGAAAGCTTGAAGGCCTTTGTAGAGTTGCGAGATAGTCTTTGTCGAGCCTCTGCATTGGGAATGCCAGATTATTGCAAGGACTTTGCACTATTCTGTTGTGAGAAAGATGGATGTGCACTTTCAGTACTAACGCAAATGAATGGAATGGCGCGTCGTCCAGTGGCATACTTTTCTGCCACTTTGGATTCAGTGGCAGCAGCATTGCCAGGTTGTCTGAAAGCAGTGGCTGCTACTTGTGTGAGTTTGGAACAGAGTGAGTCAATTGTGATGGGACATCCAGTGAAAGTGTATGTGCCACATTCTGTTGAGATTCTGTTGACAAGGACGCATACGCAACACCTCACAAGTAGCCGTTTGACTAAATATGAGAGAGTGAAATTGGGAGCTGAAAATGTAACTGTGACGCGATGTACAACATTGAATCCTACAACCTTGTTACCAAGTACAAGTTGTGAGGAAGTGGTGGATGAAGCAGACCATGATTGTCTGAATGTGACAGAGTTGTGTACCAAACCAAGGCCAGATATAAAAGACAATCCATTGCCAGAGTCAGATTGTGTGATGTTTGTGGATGGCTCTTGTTTGAGAGATGAAAGAGGTGCTTTGCATGCTTCTTATGCTGTTTGTAAGGTGGCCATGGTTCTTGAAGCATCGTGTCTAAAGGGAGTAAATTCAGCGCAAATTTCAGAGCTGGTTGCTTTATCCAGAGCGTGCATATTTGGCAAGAATATGAGAGTAACCATATTCACTGACAGTCAATATGGTTTCGGGGTGGTGCATGACTTTGGGCAGTTGTGGATGCAATGTGGTTTTATGACTTCTTCTTCTTAGAAATAGCAATGATGTAAAGGATTTGTTGGTTGCGCTACAGTTGCCCAAAGAAATTGCAGTGGTCAAATGTCCGGCACATAAATCTGGAAATGACTATGTGACGAGTGGGAATCGTTATGCTGATCAAGTGGCACGATTCTGTGCACAGAATTCCGTTTCAATTAACAAAGGAACATAAAAACAAAATACAAATTGTCACCTAATGTTCTCTACTGTGGAAACATGGGAGGAAGTTAGACAACTGCAGGAAGAGGTTAGTGAGGAAGAAAAAGAAATTTGGATAAAATCAGGATGTACTCGAAGAGTGGAGGATGAAGTGTGGTGTATACTGATGGGAGACCAATAATGCCAGATAGCTTATTGTCTCAAAAGGCAAGGATGTATCATGGCTTAACACATGTAGGGAGAGATGCCATGATTAGGCTTTTCAAACAGTCTTGGTATAATCCGAAGTTCCGGGTCATTGCAGAGAGTCTTTGCCAAAGATGCATAGTATGTCAGCAGCAAAATCCAGGGAGAAAGACTGTTGTTAGTTGGGGACGGATTGGAAAAGCAGCAGGACCGTTTCCACGATTTCAGGCAGATTTCATCGAGCTCCCTCCTTGTAATGGATTGAAATATGTGATGGTTGTGGTTTGTCTGTTTTCACGTTAGGTAGAAGCATATCCAACAAGAAGAAATGATAGTCTAACAGTTGCTAAATTGCTTTTGAGAGAGATAATACCAAGGTTCGGATTTCCAGTCTCTTTAGATACAGATAGAGGGACTCACTTTACCAAGGAGATAATTTGGATGATTTGTGCAGCATTACAGATTGAGCAAAAGCTGCATTGTGCCAGAAGCCTCAGGTGTGGTTGAACAAATTAATGGCACTATAAAGTCGAGACTGTCAAAAGTCTGTGCATCAACAGCACTAAAATGGCCAGATGCTTTGCCTTTGGTTTTGATGAGTCTAAGAAGCATTCCTGATAAAAAGACTGGATTATCTCCGCATGAAGTGATTATGGGGAGAGCAATGAGACAGCCGATAGTACCAGCAAATCAACTGATGAATATTACTGATGATCTAGTGCTCGATTATTGCAAAGGATTGGCTGATGTGGTGCGTTCTGTGTCTCATCAGGTTGGAGAAGTTGCAACCACAACACAGCAAGAACAAGCGCATGATCTAAGTCCAGGAGAGTGGATTCTGGTGAAGAAGCATGTGAGAAAGTCGTGTTTGGAGCCGCGTTGGCATGGGCCATATCAAGTGATACTGGTGACAACGACAGCAGTGAAGTGTGGTGGCTTGCTAAATTGGATACACGTGAGCCACACAAGAAGAGTCCCAAGTCCACTTGAAAGACTAGAAGAGGAAGAACAGCAACAGGCAGAGGGTCGAGAAGAGCCTGAAACTGAGCCTGAGTTTGAACCTGAGCTTGAACTTGAGCAAAGTCGAATAAAGTGGGCACCAGCTACTGGGTCTTGTGAGATTGCTGTTGAAGACAATGAAAGAGAAGTGTTGAGTGAAAATAGAGATCAAGAGCAAGTACAGCAGAGAAAAGAATCAAACGAAAGAAATTGTGAAGTTGGCCTTGAAACTAAAACTGTGGAAATTAAGAAAGCCAGAAAAGGAGATGTGTGGCCACAGGGAGTGAAAAGACTGAAATACACTCTGAAAGAAAAATCACCAGACACAATATTAGAAGTATCGAGCCAAACAGAGCAAAGTGACTCAGAAGAAGATACAGTTCGGAGAACAAAAAGATCAAGAGTTCCGAACAAGAAATACACAGCACCTGAATGGACATATGTGGTGTCTAAAGAAGCTGAGCACTCAGTCCAGTGCAGAGAGAATACTGGTGCAGAATTGAGTCACGTAAGCAGCTACGAGCCACCTTAAATGAACTGTGTAAAAATTGGGGTGCAGAAAATTGAAAATTAACTCGGAGTGTGGTAAATTAAAGCTGGAATTAAGTCGAAGGCTGTGAAGATATTTAAAAAAAAAAAAAAGAGGGGTGAAGCAAGAAGGCTTAAACGTGTTTGGATACACTAATGGCTTAAAAGTACACTAATGGCTTAAAAGTGTTTGGATACACTAATTTATTTTTAGTTTTTTGTTGTTTTTTTAGTCAGTATAAGATTTTATAGAAATGGCTGAGGCAAATACTGTAGAGACTGGATATCAAAACCGAAGTTTTAAACGTAGATGTATTAATGCTTGCTTTATTGGTATTTTATTTCTAATGATGGTTTGGTTAACACTAATTGTTGTTGTGCCTTACTTTATGTATCCTACTAAAAATAATAATACTAATACTGTGATGAGTGTGAAAGTAGATGTGGATAGTCTTAAAGAAGATTCAGAAACTAATATGAAAAGGATGATAGATGACAGCGTCTATCACCAGGATAATTCTATTAATGACTTTTCGTTAAATGTCTTTACTAAACTTTTGTACGAGTACGTTGACACGATGGATGCGAGAGATTGTTATGTGTGCATGCAACTACCATTGTCTGTGTCTGAGGGAGTAACCTACCATCACTTACCTTTAAAATATGGTGTTTCTTGTAGTGTTTTAACCAGTCTGTTTTACGAGAGGGGTAGTTTACAATACTACTATTCGAATCTTGATTTAGTATTTTCTGAAATTCCAATTTGAAGAAATATGAATAAAGTAATGAGTGCTAGAGATGCAGAATTCATGGGAGAGTTTTTTCATTCGACCAAAACAATTGATATAGTATATGCTCATAGAAATAACTTAACCTGCAGATTGCGTCAGGAAGAGATTGAGTTTATTAATATGGTAGAGGATAGAAGACAGAGTTTTAGGAAAAAGGCTGCTGAACAGAAGTCTCATGTACCTCCATGGGCTTATAGAGAAGGTGATTATAAAAAGGGTGAGACATACGCTGCAATGACTCTAGATTGGCATCATAGAGGAAAGCTTTGCTTACTTAGATTAAAAACTGACTATAATAATTATTTCATTGGTTCTAGTGAATGTGATCATGTTTTCTTAATAACGGGAGGTTGGGGAATAAGAGGAGGAACTGATCCTGTTTTCCCTGGAATCTATTATGTGTGTGGTAAGAATGCCTAATATAGGTTGCCTGCACATTGGTATGGGTGTTGTTATATGGGAATAGTTTTTCCCAAGGTCTATCATTTAGACAAGAGTCATGGAATCAATGAAAAGAAGAGTGAACTAATTCATAGCAAGAGGGGAATAAGTGTTTCGGAAATTGTGGGTGATATTTTTGGAGCACTGATACCTTCAGTTGGGGTGGTTCTAAATTCACACAAAATTAGAAAATTGTCTACAGTGGTTGATCGTTTATCAACAGACATCGCTGGTGGGTTTTTGATGATTGATACTGAAATGGTTGCTATAAGGTCTATGGTTTTGCAGAATAGACTTGCCCTTGATGTACTATTGCCTAAAGAGGGTGGAGTCTGTAGCATGTTAAAAAATCAACAATGCTGTACTTATATCCCTGACAAAAGTAAGAGCCTAGAGGGATATATTAAGAATATTACACATTTGCGGGAAGATTTAACTGAACTGAAGGTTGACGGTGCTTGGGAGAGGCTTGGTAAGGGTTTCTCTACAGTGGGAAATTGTTTTTCTACTTTTGGTAATAGTTTACTAGGGAGGATACTAACGCCAATAGTTGTGGTTTCTACAGGGATACTAATGATACTATTGATATATAAGTGTTGCAAATGTAACAAAGGAACACAAGATGTTAGAGGAAGAGAAAGAAAAAGGAAGAGGGGAGAAATAGAGTAAGAAGACAGGAGAGTGTCTTGTGGATTGCTACCTGCCTTGTTATGTTGGCCTAGGCCTGGCTGCCATGCTGCTTTTCTTTGCGCACGTTACACTGAGCCGGGCCTTCCTCGCCCTTTGCTCGTGCCAAGTTCTTTTGCACTGTCTGCATTTTCTGTTGTTCACCTTTTTGGGCTCAGTCTGCACAAACATGTACAAGGTCGCATAACAATGTATTTCGGTTCTTCCTGATATGGCCAGTCTCGCGCACCCAGACATAACATTAGGTGCAATTGCCATGAAGAATTTGGTATGCTTTTAATACTGTGGTTTACTAGCGCTTAACACACTTGGAGAAATCCCTTACAGTGAGAAGAGCTATGATGTCCTGCTGATGTAATTCTGCATCTAGAGACTGAGGTATGGGGGTTCGCTAGTCAAAGCCCAAAGGTCTTCTATATTATAATAAACTATCTTACTGCAAGGGGAGGGTGGTAATGTTATTTATACGTTTATCCACTGAGCTCTGAGATGCTTTCCCCGTTTGTATTCTATGGAATTGTAACCATGCTGCTTATATTAGTAATATGCATTATGCTATTAGTACTGACACGTGTACTGTACATTAGAGCACGTAAGTTGGAATAAACATTTTAACCTATCCAGTGTCTCTTCCTACGCACCTTGTGGACAAGTACGAGTGAGTGGCGAAAGAGTGTTCTTGCTTTTGTGAGTCCTGAGATAAAGATACCGTGTTCTGGGTTGTCCAAACATTAGTACTTGTGTGCTAATGGGATGCTAAGCTAGTTGGGTTGGGGTTTTTGGGTGCTACGGTATATGGTGGCAAACCACTGTATTCCGGGGTCCCATTTTCCTTTGCATAGCTCTGTGTATGTGCAGAAACCTTATGACATGGCGCCCAACATCTGCCAGATCGTTACCAATAGCGTGTGCGCCCACCCGCTGATGGCCTAAGGTGTGAACCACAATTAAGCATAAAATGCTTTGGGTTCGAGTGGCAGAATTGCAACAACGTCTGCCCCTCACACAGGTGGTTCACACCTTAGGCCATCAGCGGGTGGGCGCACACGCTATTGGTAACGATCTGGCAGATGAAGCTGCCCGTTCAGCAGTAGTCACGTGTTCAGTAGCAGCGGTTACCAGGTCCATGTCTAAAATCGACCCTGTTATTTTAGCAGCTATTGCTGCAACCAAGGAAGGTGATAATTACCCTACAGGTTTCCCTTCCAAGTATTCTTACACATTAAGTCCCGATCAGGTTCCTTATGTGACTATACCTGACGTTGGAGATCGGCTGATCCCTAACGCGGACCGCAGGAGTGCCTTGATATCAGCTGCACACGAAGGCATGGCTTCGGCTCATGCAGGTGTGTCAGCTACAGTTTCCATCTTGCAGCAGCGTTATTGGTGGCGTGGATTGTATAAAGACACCCGTGCTTTTGTGCTTTCTTGCGACGTTTGTCAACAGATTAAGCCTTCCACGGTAACACGTCCACCACAAACCCCGCTCTGCATTGCTAACAGACCCTTTGGGTGTGTTTACTTGGATCACTGCGGTCCATTCTCATCAGACACTGCCTATAAATACATCTTAGTGGCAGTGGACTCGTGCACACGGTTTCTCTGGGTCTGGCCACAACGGAGTGCTGACGCCTGAAATGTAATCAGGGATTTGCGTGTCTTTGTGGGAATTTTCGCATGCGGCACCTTCCATTCGGACCAAGGTCCAGCGTTTGCCTCTAGGGCTTACAAGGATGCAATGGCTTCGCTTGGGGTGCGGGTGAAATTTTCGTCTCCGTATAGGCCTGAGGGCAACTCTATCGTTGAACGAATGAACCGTGACTTAAAGCAATCCTTAACAGCTAGGGTTATAGGTACTGGCAGGAACTGGCTGGCCCATTTGTATACCGTTCAGCGTGCACTTAATAATCTCCCTAGAAGACCTCTGGGTGGGCGGACCCCATACGAAATGCTCTTTGGCATAAGAATGTTTGTGCCTGACCTTGAGGGTCCAGACATCGCGGCGCAATCCGCCAAGTTTGATGTAGATAACCATTCTGCTATGTTACAGGACTTACAAGAAGCCCGAGACAAACTTGCAACTACACATTTACCTTCAGCCACAGATCCTGCGTTGCAGATTCCGGTAGCCGGCTGGCTTCCGAAAGTTGGAGAACTGGTTCGAGAGAAGGTTGAAAACAAAAAAGAATTTGGCCCCTCTTTTCGTGCACCGGTTCCAGTTCTTGGCCTGAAGGGAACACGTACAGTCATTTTACCACCGCTTCCTGGTCGCAAAGAGAACAGATACATCTCAGTTGAAAATGTCAAGCTACAGCGCCTGGCCGATCCTGAATAGTGTCACACCAGCGGTCTCTTGTCCTGCCATTTATCGGACATATGTTCATAGTCCATCTGCACGAACGATCGCTGATGCTGTAATTGAGATGGTTGATTTGCCTGAATCCTCTACTTTGCCTGAAACTATAATTGATCCCCAACTCTCCACCAACGTCGACGAGGACGAGTATACCTATCCTGCATCAGAATCGGTGGCACATCAACCAACAACGCCACTAAGCCCGACTCGTTATTCCTTTGATTCGGATTCCACATCTTCAAAAGTTCCATCCAAGTTCAGTATTTTTATATCCTGGTTTAGAGACAATTTTTTGATTCCCCCTGGACATACATCTGGTTGGTACTTTTCTTGATATTTTTGTTCATGTCCATTGGCTTTGTCACAGTGTTTTTTCTACTAATCAATGGTCACTATTTACCTGAACGCTCTGCTGTAGACTATGTTTCTGGAACTTTGGCTCCTCATTCCTCGTCTCACATCATGAAGCGTGACCACACATTTGTGAACATTTCAGCCTTCCCAGTTGCTGATGGCATCGTATGGGATGCAGTGAACTATCAAATCCATGGTCCGACGGAAATTATTAATGTACCTAATGTCCTTCGTGTTTCAATGGGTGATGTAGTACAAAATAATATTCATTCTGATGATTGGGATGTGCATGCCGTTGAAGCATTGTTTGCCGATTTAAAATATTATGCATCTTTTAATGCTGAAGATCTATATATGAATTCTGCTAATTATGCCGATTTGTATTGTTACCAACATTGGGGTAATCATTTTCTCCATAAGCCCAGTGCCCTGCGTAGTTCTGTTAACTATACCCAATGGGAACATTGTCCAAACCCCTTGCCAGGTAGCTCTCAAACTCTTCGAAATAAGTTTAATTATTTTACTGATTTTAATCGGTCGAACCCTGCATCCTATTATTTTAGACTAAATAACACATCAACTCAGAAAATTATGTTAACACACACCAAATTGCTTTATTCAGGTTCCTTTCTAAGTGCCCTAGCTGTGGGTGGTTATGAGTACTGGGATAATACAGTGGATTTAAAATCTATTTGGGGCTCCAAGCCATGGCAAGTACAGGGAACCGAGGCATTACACCGTGCTTGCCTCATCCCTACACAAATTATGTTCCTCAATGTCTCCATCTATCAGACTACATGTTGGGGCTTAGCAACCACTAAACAATTGAATACTCCATCAATACCATCCCTGTCGAGTTTTCCCAATGAAAGCTCACGATTCAATATGTCCCTCGTGTCCCTGCAGGCTCTGTTACAAAATAATTCGTATAATGTTTCTGAGCTAGTTCAGTCACCCTGGTTGGTATGGCCTATATCATCTAATGCATGTCAAATGCGTTTTCATGATACTGGTGCTAGCTACACACAGAATAGGCCTGATCCGAGGTTTACTGATGCCCGTACTGTCACTACATACTCTGTTGGTAAATTATGCAAACAATGGCTGCAACATTCGTCCCTTGATTCTGTTAAACAACATTTGTCCCTCCTTACAGGCAATATTGATCTGTCCGACTTTGTTTTGGGACCTCGTGGTCCCCGACCTAAGAGATTCATTTATGAAACGTATAATGAACTCTGGAAGCTATCACAAATGGAAGCTGCTTCCCGTCTTCGGGAAATAGATCAAGCAAATATGGAAAAGGTGCTTGCTGTTGTTGACAATAGTATTAATACCCTGTCTTCTCGCATTTACACTTTAGAGAATATTGTGTCCTCTGTTGTTGATATTGTACAAGATGATGTTTCTGTGTTATATCATGGTCAGAATCAATTGCGCTCAGTTATGCAGTTTGCATGGACTTTACAAACACTTAAGTTAGGTAAAGTGCCTTGGCATTTCTTGAACACCTCTGCCTTATTTCTACCTTTTAACTTAACTGATAAACAGCAATTTATGTCCATGAAGGATGCAACTTACAATCTATTACATATCGAAAAGGTGGATCCATTGACGTTCTCTGTTGCGGAACTCGATTCTGCTGTATGGCTAGTCCATGGGGTTATAGCTTTACCATTTTCCTTGTTTGAATTTGACTCGTGCATGAAACATTATCCTGTGGGCCGTTACCGGCCATTGGGCAGTGCTTTCCTGCATGAACTCTGGTCCTTGCCTTTCATGTATAAATGCCTTCGGGACGGCAAGGAAGTCTTTCTCACGGGGGAGTACTGCGACTCGACTATAGGTCATTCGCTTATTTGTAAACACATTAAATTGCATGGCTCATGTAGCGTTTCCTCTCCTAATCTTGCTTGTGTGCTGAAAGGTATTCCTGCTCCTGTTATTTCTCCTACTTTCACTCTCCTTTCCAATGGTAGTTATTTACTTTTAAATAACGAAAACTGTTGTGGCCTGCAGGCTGGCATTCCTTACATTGTAACAGTTTCGCACAGGGTTGTCTGCTGCAAAAATGTGCTTTTTCCTCCCCCTCATGGCAAGGTTGATATCTCTATTTGGCCTTCCATCCCTACCATGGAAGCAGATTTCAATAGACTGAGCAGAATAAAGGCACTATTATTAAACGAGGAAGTTATGCTCACGTCCGCCCGGGAGACATTCATTCTCCAGGTGGCGAGTACCCACAGTGAAATACAGGCCCTTTTAAACACTAATCTCCCCCAACATTTTGGGGAGTTAATACATCGTATTTTTAACGCATCTAACACTGAAGGCCTAGTACACTTTTTTAAGGTCGTTGGGTCGGGCTTGGTGTCCTCCTTCCAAACTATTTTTGGTGTCATCCCGGCTTTCATACATTCTATATTTTCCAGTGTCTTTGGCGGTTTCCCATTGATCCTCGCTTTAGCGGCTGGTGTCTTGCTCTTAATTTGCTTTCTGCGCAATGGCTGCTCCCCGATGGGACCTGCTCGATCCAGAACGCCTCCAGCTGCTCCGTGAGCGCCTTTTGGCCGGTTTTGGTGTCTTGCCATTGGCGACACTGAGTGTGTCATATACTCTTTCATTTCGCTTTGCGTATTTCACTTGCGTGCAACCTGTGATGACTTGTGTCCGCTGTCCTTTCACCTGGACTCTGGATTATTGCCTCTCCAATTCGTCATTGTCTGTTCCGGATTTTGTTCAGTTGATGGGTCCCTTAGAGGCCCATGAGCAGGACTGTTCCGTCGCTGGCTGTATGGCGCGTGCGGCTGCACTGGGGATTTTGGCGCAATGGGATATCTGGGCGGCTGTCCAGGATCTCCTACAACGAAGCTGTTTCAATTATCACGCAAGCTGTCCCGCATTGCTTCTGGATGCTCCCTTTGCTGAGGAGCATTCCTGCTCTTTTGAACTCATGGATTGGATGGCATCTATGTTTTTTGACGATTCCAATGATGAACTCTTGGAGGGTATGGCTTTTTTCTGCACTTTCACTTTCATGGATTGACCTGCCCTTCGCCGTTTGGGCGCTCCCTGTGCTCCGACGTCTATTTTTCTCCTCTGATGGGCCTCTGTCCTGGCCGCCGGACTGTCCAGGGGAGGGTGTCTTGTGGATTGCTACCTGCCTTGTTATGTTGGCCTAGGCCTGGCTGCCATGCTGCTTTTCTTTGCGCACGTTACACTGAGCCGGGCCTTCCTCGCCCTTTGCTCGTGCCAAGTTCTTTTGCACTGTCTGCATTTTCTGTTGTTCACCTTTTTGGGCTCAGTCTGCACAAACATGTACAAGGTCGCATAACAATGTATTTCGGTTCTTCCTGATATGGCCAGTCTCGCGCACCCAGACATAACATTAGGTGCAATTGCCATGAAGAATTTGGTATGCTTTTAATACTGTGGTTTACTAGCGCTTAACACACTTGGAGAAATCCCTTACAGTGAGAAGAGCTATGATGTCCTGCTGATGTAATTCTGCATCTAGAGACTGAGGTATGGGGGTTCGCTAGTCAAAGCCCAAAGGTCTTCTATATTATAATAAACTATCTTACTGCAAGGGGAGGGTGGTAATGTTATTTATACGTTTATCCACTGAGCTCTGAGATGCTTTCCCCGTTTGTATTCTATGGAATTGTAACCATGCTGCTTATATTAGTAATATGCATTATGCTATTAGTACTGACACGTGTACTGTACATTAGAGCACGTAAGTTGGAATAAACATTTTAACCTATCCAGTGTCTCTTCCTACGCACCTTGTGGACAAGTACGAGTGAGTGGCGAAAGAGTGTTCTTGCTTTTGTGAGTCCTGAGATAAAGATACCGTGTTCTGGGTTGTCCAAACATTAGTACTTGTGTGCTAATGGGATGCTAAGCTAGTTGGGTTGGGGTTTTTGGGTGCTACGGTATATGGTGGCAAACCACTGTATTCCGGGGTCCCATTTTCCTGTGCATAGCTCTGTGTATGTGCAGAAACCTTATGACAAGAGGAAATTACTATGAAATAGTAAAGGATATAGATGGAGTTATGTTGAAGCAAAGGAGAACTACAGCTTTCTAAAATGATAAAATGGTGACAAAATTGTATTTGTGGGTTATTTGGTGATGGCTCAAAGACGCCATCAAAGGGGGGATTGATGGAGCAGGGTTTTTGGGAAATAAAACCTGCTCGGATTGAACTCCCAAAGTGTGAAATCATTAATCGTGTGATGTGCAAACTAAATGCAGAAAGGGCTAACATAAGGGAAAATGAACACTGCGCAAGCAAAAACTAAAATGCTGGAATAGGCTGCAAATGCTTATGACTAATGGAAAATAAAAGGACTAATGATGCTTGATTGTTCTATACTAATATGTGATGGAAATAACCTTAACCTGGGATGCGCATGGGCAAATGCATCACGCAGGGTGGGTACGTTATGGTAAAGCATTATAAGTGATTAATAATGCATGTGTTTGTTTTCCGTAGAAATATGGTTTTCTGCTTTGCAGAAAAGGCCTGAGAGTCATTTTAGAAAATAAATGCGGGTTTAATCTGAGCGAGAAAGGGAAGGTGGAAAACTGTTCGTCCTTAACGGGTCCTGTGTGCCTGCCAAAGTAGGCGTGGAGAAACAAAATAATCTTCGGAAGCAGAACACTTCCTTAGAGAGCGGCACAATTGAACAATCGAGGCACAAGAGACAGTACACCCCCTTCCTTAACCAATAGAATGAAGAGAAATTGTGTGTTATGATATAATGTGGGTTGGTCTTTTTGGGTTTTAGGGTATAATATTAGGTACTCGGTGTGAGGGGTTTTAGGTGTTGCGTGTTTTCCTTCTGCGCGAGAGGAGAGGGCTGCACTGCTGTCTCCTATTTGGGCTGGCTGTTTCCTGTTTGCTAATTCCTGACTTAGTCTTTGCTCTTCAATTCTTCTTGAGGGACCTTGCTGCTCTCATGGCCAGAGAGTAGTTTTTCCAAAATTTCTTGTGGGTTAGTATAATATTCTGAATTTGCATAATCATTTTGCAAATTTCTTATGTCTCTAATCTTTTGTCTCTATGCCTATCCACTCACTCATTGCATTGATGTTGAGATGTACTTCTGTTAATTCTCATTTATTGTTTCTTGTATGGTGATCCGATGATTCAAGCTGTGTTGTATTTGATGAGCAATCACAATATTTTAGATAAAGCATTATAAATATATAAGTGAGTTTGTCTTTATTAGAGATATTGAATTTGGTTTATAATGAGTATTACTAGTTCCAAATATTAGTTTGCCAAACCCTAATTACATAGATAAAGATTGCATCGCCACAAAGTATATCCGAGGATGATATACTAATTGGAAATTGGTAAGTTTGGTACTTCACTCACCCAGCGTGAAGGGGCTTATTGGGTAATGAATTGGGCCTAGGTAATGGAATTTTGTTAGTCCCGGATCGCTGGATCAGCTGTATGTCTTATTTTGTGTGAGCCAAGGACCCGCTGCACTCCTGCTTCATGTGCTCTGTCTATTTCTGTGTGTTTTAGGTGTGACCAAAAGATTGTTTTGGCGGTCTCACCAGCCTCATGTTTTCTGGAAAATAATACATAATCTTGCTTAGAGAACAAGGGCTTTTGGGAAGCCCACTTCAGTTATTCATCAGACAGACTGTCGTTCATGTATTAGTTCAGCCCTTCAGAACAGCAAACATACAGTTGGGCAGTGGATCAGCCGTCTTCAGTCATTGGCTTCGTTGCCCAGTGGTAGCCTTTGATGTGGCTGAGCAGTGGGGCGGGCACACACACACGCACTCACTTCCACCCATTCACTTCCACACCACACCACACTCATACTCAAACCCACCCACCCATATGCACACTATCTCCCATCCATTCACAAGCGTACGCAGCTACACCCACCATAACAAGCACATACATACACACCCATTCACAGCACCCATGCGCAAATACACATACTTTCATTCATTCACACACCCACACTCAACATTCAACAAACACTTATTGGTTGAGGTGGTGACATTGCGTGGAGAAGCAGGAAGACCATGGCTTCCTGAATGCTTCGTGAAGGAAGGGACTGATGGTAGATTCTGCCAACTCCTCTCATTGGCTGAACTTGTCATGGGTCAGCCAATGAGAGGAGGACCTTCCCAAACTAGTCACAGATTGGGATGGGGTCTGTGAGAGTTGCTGACCTCAACCCACTTGGGGGCATATTTACAAAGAAGTGACGGCGCGAAGCGCAGCGTTAGCCTTCTTGACTTAATACTGTGCTCCACCATTTCTGAAACGCAGGGCTGCACCGTATTTACAACAATACGGTGCATCCCTGCATTTCCCTCTGCAATGGCGCTAAATTTAGCTGCCTAGCGCCAACGCAGGCACCCTTGCACCATAGTGCAATTGTCCCTGCATTGTGGGGAATGATTGTTTATGTGCAGGAAGGTGTCCCTTCCTGCACATAAGCAATCTTAAATGGCGGTTTGTAACGTCTATGTGTGCTGCTTTGTGCAGCACACATAGAAGTTGCAACTCGTCATTTTTAAAATGATTGTTTATGTGCAGGAAGGAACACCTTTCTGCACATAAACAATCATGCATGGTGTTTTGCTGTTTTTATGTGTGCTGCAAAATGCAATACACATAAAAACAGCAAAAACTAGGAGAAATAAAGCATTTCTCCTCGTTGCACCCTTATAAGACCAGGTTTTCCCTGGTCTTAATTTTGGCGCTGCCCCATATTTATGCCACTCTTGTAAATATGGAGCAACATCAAAATAAATGGGTGTTGCGGTGGAATGCCCACCGCAACACCCATTGCCCACCCCTTTCACGTTAAGTATGGTGTGAAAGGGTGCCTTATTTACAAGGCAAAGTTAAGCCACGTTAAGTGGCTTAACACTGCCTTGTAAATAAGGCAACGCCCATATCGCCACCACAACGTAAAACAAGCATTGGCATAGCCAATAGGTCTCGCCTTTGGGACCTTGTAAGCATTTAGACTATAATACAGCAATACATACAGCCGATCTTCCCTCCTCCCATCTGTGTCTTTCACCTTCCGGTAACTACCTATCAAATAACACACAGCTTAAATGAAAATTCATAGTGAATCAGTGGGAAATGCACTATTGTACGTTATGAAACCTCTATTAGTTAAGGCACCGCACCAAACCCTGGTTGGTGCAGTGGAGAATAGTGACTTGTGTATATTTAGTGCTACAAGGCCCCAGTCTGTGACAGAAAGCACTGTAAACATGTAAGCCATTATTTTAAATTTGCATTACACACAGTATAGATACAAAATGTGCAAAAATGTTTAAGATAAAAATTACAATTACAAAAATGCTTCCAAAATATAGGTATTTTGCAGGCTGTATGTAGTGCAGTGGTTTATTTATTTATTTATTTATTTAACCCTCTTTTAAAAGCACATTTCACAGCTTAGCTGGTAGCTAGGTCCCTTACAATACCTCTCAAAAAGAATACATGTGTGTCACCAGGCAGCTTCAAGTTATTCCATCAATTAAAGCCAATGCCAGGTTCCCAGCTCCTTTCACATATGCATATTGACCAGTTGTGCACATTTACATTTCTTTCAGTCAGCAATACCCAGGCAAGCAGGCCACTTTAGCTGTCTGCCCCTCCCTCGGTTTCGCAGCATAAGAGACACCCTGCCTTATACTTCAGTTGAAGCACTTCAGCTGTAGAAATGAACGGTCCGAAATGGCTGACTTTTGAGAAAAAGCAGGGGGCCTGTTTTCATAAAGTGTGCCCCTCAGATCCCTCCCGCTTCCACCACTGACTAGGGCTGTGATAATGGCTCATAAGCTATACCATCATTATTCTAACACACACCACGAATGTACTAGTGCATGTGTTACAATTGTAGCACTGAGAACACAATGATTGCAATATTGTGTGCACCTGCGGTGTAATAGTGAGTGAAACACACCTGTGTTGCTGCTCCACCTGTCCCCTGAACTATGACAGGATCCACGGTGTTGCGATAGTGAGTGAAACACACCTGTGTTGCTGCTTCACCCGTCCCCCGAACTATGGCAGGGTGCACTGCGAACATTTGTGCAGCAGTACTGGGGCCACATGTCTGTGCAATGAGCGCACACACATTCCACAACTTCACAAGTGAGCACCCTGTAAGCGGACATGCAGGTGGTAAAATACAAAGAGGACACACAAGAACGCCACCCAGCTGTGGGTGCCGCCCTGCTTTGTCACAAACAAAATATGTCTTCTGTCGGTTGCTGCCAGCATTTCCAACGAGGAGTCTTACAGCGTGACTTTGCAACAAGTAAAACACATTCCATCTAGAAGGCAACTGCACGACCCCCTGGGAGTGAGCATATCATGGCGTGGGTACCACGAGATCACACCGCTGCCCTTTGCAGCAAACCCCACAGCCAATCTGTCAACAAACCCGAGGTGCTTGCAACTCACAACTATCACAAACACCCCATATCAGTTGTTGTTCAATCACTTCCTCATTTAATTTTTGTCCTCTATGATGAATCAGGACTACAACTCCCAGAGTGCAGTGTTTTGATAAATTAAATCCCGGGATGGAACATGGAGCTCCAGTTGAACTGGACTCTCCTAGTAACTTTATATGTACACCGGGATGTGCTGCGGTTGTATTTTGTCCAGAGGGGCCATTTAATGCTCTTACCTTGATCGAGAAGACGAGGGCCATGAAGCCCAGACAGCAGAAGCAGTTGATAAAGATGGCGTTGAAGAGGGACCAGACGACGAAGTCCTTGGGGGGCTCGGATACCGGAACAGGGTTCGTGTCTTCCGGCAGCATCCGGTATCCCTAGTCTCAGGGCTGCAACGCCACAGGCTCCGGGGCATGTGCCATGCTGTCCCGGGGCAGAGCAAAGCACTAGGCTAGACGGGTGGAAGACACGAGGGAAGAACGCGGCGGAGGCAGGGCAGTGGTGAGGGCACGGGAGGGAATAAAAAACAAGCCAACACGAATAAGGGTATATATGACGACCTGTTCAAAAGTATATACCATAAATTCACTGTCAGCAAATGTAGTGCGACATGTTTTTATGCCGCTGGCAGACACACAGAGAAACAGGCTATGCAGATAAGTAGCGGGTGACAAATGCAGCAAGCGCGGCCGCAAAAGTGAAAGCGAGTGCGACATGTTTTCATGCCGCTGGCAGACACACAGAAAGACAGGCTATACAGATAAGTAGCGGGTGACAAAAGCAGCAAGCGCGGCCGCGCGGCCGTGAAGGTGAAAGCGACCGCACTAATTAGAAACATGATCCACAACAGATGGCACATTGCGCGCCGCTGCTCGCTCCCGCAAGGTGGATGCCGTGGGAGTAAACATTTTCAGAAAAGGTGGGACATGCACCCCGCCTTTGGCCAATTGCGTGCTTTCATTTTTGAAAGCCACACGCAAAGGCCAATAGTATGTGGCAACCACACGCACGAGCTTTCAGAAAGTCTGGAGTGATTCCAAGAGGCCCTCTCCTAGAGCAGCGCATGGGCGCTGCGCTAGGCTCGACCTAAAAAGTGACGTTCTGGTGGTGATAGGGGCTTGTAAATATGCACCTTGGTGACATGGCATCCCTTATAGATGGTCCTTGCTAGACAGTCAACCCTGGGCACTTCAGGGCTTAAAACTGAAGAGCCCAGATCTCAGTCCATTGGTGACGCTCCCCCTCATCATGAGGGGGAGGCACTCACTAGACTTTGCCGGGCTGTATAATCTTCAGCCTGGCAAAACTTGACTCAGAATGTCTGTCTGCCTGAATTGAACATGGTGAGTGTCTATCAGACTGACCTTTACTCAGCCTAACAGTGTTGTGCCTCTGGTGTCCTGCCTGGCATAAATCCCAGAGTCTGTCTTGGGCGAGCGGGATGCCCAGCCAACCAGGCATGAGTCGGGCTGGTGAATGTCAGCAGGCTGCCACACTCCCATACTAGGCTTATCCCAAGGTGACTGGCCCGCCAGTACAATCTCCCATGCCGTCATTCTTCTCCCTTGGTGGGGCCTGGATTGGAGATTTTTTCATTGTCTCCATGTTCCTGAGGAATTCTGTTTCCTAGAATTCCCCCAGCATGAACTTATTTAATTCAATCCAAAATGACCACCTTGCCATACAAAGTTATCAGAGTAGTCCCAATCAATAATGGTAGCATCATGCTTTATGATGTAATGTCCTGTTTTGAAGATATATAAAGGCGGTAGTCCTTTCTTCCTTGCAGCGCAAAACTTAATTAGTTCTGTTGGTGTGTTTCCTCACTCCAGGCTTTCTCCAGGTGTTTTCCTGGGAAGTTTTCCCCTGTTTTCCCGTGGCGAGTTCAGGGCCTTTCAGTCTACCCGTTGTCAGAAGCCTCTTAACTGGTGTCATACCTCTGACAGACAGACACTCATCACGCTTGAAAAAGGGAGGGGGCAGGGCCCCTCCGCCTATAATGATGAGCTGTGCCTGTTGTTGCTAATGTTTGGCTGTGCCTAGTAGACAACTGCTGGTCTTTAGGATGACAGGTAGTCTGAGTAACAGTATTTTGCATGTTTACTCTGTGTTAATCTTCATCCAAAGAAGTCCGACCAAAGGAGATATTTCCTTTAGTTCATCCCCCGAGGAGCGTTACTGCAACTGCAGACATATACTAATTGAATAATGAGAGTACCAGTAGCTCAGGAGCCATTGCTACTGAACCGATACTTTCTTATTTAGTGTGCCAGGCATCACTGCTGCAAGCTTCAAACCACGAGCACTATCTTCAAACAGTATTCTGCATACTCTATCATTTTTTACTGTTCGAAGATGGCAGACCAGTGCGAAGCTTTACTTTTTACATTTTGACTGAAGCACATGTGTTTCACATTTAGTTGGCATATGTTTTTCTTCCTAGAACACCACCACCCTGTTTTTCAGATGGCAAGTGGGAATTTTTTTGATGCCAAGACTCTTCCCTGCAAACGTCCACAAAGATCAGACTTACATAGTCTGCTGTGCTGGCACAAGTGTGGTTGATGGGAGATTAGATAGCCTCAGTGGACAGTCAGGCTTCAGTGTGGCTTACATCAACAGCTTTGAATTGCACAAGTGGACCGATGCACCTGATACTCAACTTGTGTCTCCTACATCACCATCTGTTCCAACTCTGCTCCTTCCTACTGAGTGGTGTACCTGTGTGTGAGCAGTGTTCTTTTGTGACAGCAGGATAGCCACCATGTTTGAATGATAGATTAAGTGTATTTTATAAGTGCAGAGTAAGTGGTTTACTGGTTGAAAGTTGTTTCTGTGTGAGTGTGGAGTGAGGCATATGCCTGTGTGAGTGCAGTGTGAGAGCAGCAGTGTGAGTGTGGGTTCCCTGTATGTTATGTCTTTGTGGGCATGCATTTTACAAGGTCCAAACCTATTGGTTTTGGTAATGATTTTAGGGTTATGGCTTTGACTTGCAGAAATGCAGTTCACGGAGTGGAAATACAATAGTGTGTGTATGAGAATGGTACTGAGTTTTGATATGGCAGATTCAGACTATGCCGAAGGAGGTTGAGGAATGTGATGTGCTGCAGACAGACTGAGGTGTCACCCTTGTTTGGGGGAGGGGCCCTGCTAGCTTGCTTGCACTAGGGCCTGATGGA